>OZ004720.1:22139566-22549566 GCA_963924515.1 Vespertilio murinus | reverse complement strand
CTGGAGGGGCAGCTGGCACGGGCAGCCGAGGGGAGGGCGCCTCGGCCCCCCCCCCCGGCCACCCCCCGAAATGGCTGAGGGCATCGGCCAATGGGAACTGAGGCCAGAGCCCGGCCCCTCGTCCCTCGGAAGGGTTTGCAGGGAGAGCGAGCTTCCTCGCCCACGCTTCCGACGATCTGCATGGATGTGTCACACGCTCTGGTCTCCCCGAGACAAGCCACATTCCTGCCCTGGGATCCCCAACGCTCTCAGGGAGGGGTGTCAGCACCCCTCCTGGCCAGCAACCCAGATTCTGCCAACTCCGTGAGGCCTGGCCGCCTGTCCCTTCTCGGCGTGGCTACCTCAGAGTCTCCGCGTCGGCAGCTGCCAGGGGACTGGCGGCACGGAGGATCCCCGTGAGACGCTGCGAGAAGAAGACCCAGGAGACGCGGGTTCCAGAACATTCTTCCATGAGCTGGGAGAACCCGGAAAGTTACCTCGAAGGTGCGCAAAATACGGCTTTCTTGGAGCTTCCTGGAGATCTTATTCATGTGGCCGCGAGATGAGACGTCGGGAGAAGTTATTTATGATTCATCCGCGTGCTGCCATACCAGGAAGCCACCGTCCGTGGCCTTGCAGGAGGGCATTTCACGATGGCAGGAAACACCTGTGGCGTAGTGGTAACTTTTAAAGGCTGATGACGCAACAGCACGATCCGTGTGACTCCACTTCCATTCATTTTTTTTTCTTTTTTTTTCTCATGATATGCAACACTTGCCGCGTAAGGAGCTACTGCTGTGTGCCAGGCGCTGTTCAACAGAAAGCAGTGGCTTAAGCGGACAAAATCCCTGGCCTCAGGTCGCTCTCCACATTCTCGCGTGTCTGCGTTTGGTATGGAGGGTGGGTAGGAGGTAAGGGTCCCGTGGATTGACGGTAGGAACAATTTATTAGCATGTGTTTTGAGGGTCCGGATGTACAGATAGAAGGAAAAAAAGCCGGGGTGGTGGATTATAAGTCATCTTTACTTATTTCTTTATATATATATATATATGATTTTTTTTTTTTTTTTTGCAGAGAGGAAGGGAGAGAGCTAGAAACATCAATGAGAGAGAAACATCCATCAGCTGCCTCCCGCATACCCCCTACTTGGGGTTGTGCCTGCAACCAAGGCACATGCCCTTGACCGGAATCGAACCCAGGACCCTTCCGCCCGCAGCCCGACGCTCTCTCTCCACTGAGCCACACCGGTTTCGGCTTTCCTTATTTCCTGTATGCGCCTACAATGTCCACGTGTCCTGCCGTAAACCTGTGTGTCACTTCTGCCATCCGGGGAAGAAAAAAGAGAGCCACGATCAACGTGGTGGGCTTCAGAGCTAAGCGACGGAACCTCAACAGGAGCAGGGCGCGAGGGTGACTGTGACCGCAGAATTTTACGTTTTATAGGACACGTGCTTACCAACGTGTGCATTTACAGGCTGAGCAGCAGGAACCGAGTTTGTACGGTGATAGTCGTAGAGCGAACGTCCAGTAAATACCAGTAGGATGCGCCGTTCGTTTTTCCTTCTGCCTCTCTTCGCGGTCATTGTTGTTCTTCCCTTCCCCGTGGTTTCCTCAGAAGCGTGAGGCTCCTGTTTCGTGACGCGTGCACGCCGTGCTTTTCTAGAAATGCGTAGGCGCGGAATACACCGGCCAGACGAACGTGAGGAGCGAAAGGGGCGACGTGAGGCCAGGTCCCCGCGCAGGGCCGCCGGTCTCCCCGTGGGCCCTCTGCGGCCGCCTGTTCCCTCTCCTCCCCCCAGAGAGCCTCCAGAGGGGTCTGATGAGCAAGAGGAAATTGATTCCCGCGCTCTGTTTTCCTCTGCGCATCCGTGACATCCATCACGGCCTCCCTCCCGGCGGTGTGCGGCCTCGGAGGAGCTCAGAAACCCGCGCGCGGGAGAGGAAGGGACCTTGAGCGTGTCCCCTCCTCTCCTTCCCAACGCCAACCCCATTTGACAGACGAGGAAACCGAGGCCCAGAGCGGGGACACGGCCTGCCCACCGTCGCCCACACAGGCTCAGACGTGTTTCCAGTCACATGGATTAGGATGGTCCTGCCAGGGGCCGAGCAGGAATGGGGGTATGGCTGTGTGGGGTGGGCGTGATGGAAAACTAGGCTCTTTGAAGGTGGGGAGTGGGGGTGGGGTGGGGGTGGGGGCAGAGCAGGGGCCAGACGGGCCTGCAGGACCCACACCTCGCGGCCCTCGGACTGGGGGAGGGCGTCATCGGTCAGGACGAATTTCTGACGCTCGCGTGGGCACGTTTTTCTCAGTCCTCTGTGAACTCCGGTCGCCCTTCTTGCCTTTCGTGCTCTGCTCGAAACCACTGATGACCCGCCGAAACCGGTTTGGCTCAGTGGATGGAGCATCGTCCTGCGGACTGGAAGGTCCCGGGTTCGATTCCGGTCAAGGGCACGTACCGTGGTTGCGGGCACATCCCCGGTGGGGGATATGCAGGAGGCAGCTGATCGGTGGCTCTCTCTCTCAGCGATGTTTCTAACTCTCTATCCCTCTCTCTTCCTCTCTGTGAAAAATCAATAAAATATATTTTTTTAAAAACAAAACAAACACTGATGACCCAAATGTTCCTGGATCCCCCGGGGGCCTAGGGACCAGCAGCGTTTCCGGCTCCCCCAGACCTCCTGAATTCAACCTGCAGGAAGTCGGGTGGCTGGGGGCCGTGGCCAAGTGTGAGGAGTGCTCTTCCAGGGAATCCCTGCTACCTACACCCTGATGGCTTCCCCTGGCCAGGTCAGATCAGCCCTTCCCGCCACACACACCCCTACACACACACACCCACACCTGTGAACCAGCCCTAGCAGCGAAGACCAGCTGCGGAGGAGGAAACCGAGGCTTAGAGGACAGGACACACGTTGCCCCATGTCTCAAAGTCTCGGGGCTGGCGGATCCTGGCCACACCAACTAGCCCGCCACCCTGGGCTGCCTGTCCTGTAAGCTTGAGGCGTGACTGCCAGCTCCGACCACCGCCCAGCGCCCACGCCCGGGCCCTCCAGGACTGAGAGGCCCGAGGACGGAGCGGTCCACGCCCCCTGCCCCTCCCGCCGGCCTGCCCGCCCGCCCCTGCCTCCCCCGGACTCCCTGGCCATGTATAAAACATTCCCGGGAACCACTTACTCCTCATGCATTTTCCATGAAGCCGGGCCCAAGTTAAGACACAGAAACATAAAAATATCAAGAAGCACTTTTTTTAAAAAAAAAGAAGGCAAAAAAAAGCACATGTTTTATAAAACACTCAGAGACGCATTTCTTCAGAAACAGTCCTCCCAGGATGCTCTCTTCTTCCCGCTTTCCTCTCCTCCGTAAGCATCGCCCCGCCTTCGCCACGGCGGCCTTTTTCTCCTCGCTGTCCCCAGGGTTTCCCTCTGTCTGGGTGGCCACCTGCATCCCTCTGCCTCTCTCTGCCTCTGTGTCCCTTTTCCTCCCCCACCCTACCCCCATTGTTTCCCTAGTTCTCTCTCTCTCTCTCTCTCTCTCTCTCTCTCTCTCTCTCTCTCCCTGGGTCAGCATATCCTGGCTTCTTTCTGCTCCATGAGTGTCTGCCTCTTCCTGCCCCCCGGGAGGGCGACCGAAATGGAGCAGCATGACCATGGCTGGTGGAAATGGGGAGCAACGAGAACTTGGGGCGCTCTCGCGAGCACTTCGGAAAACACAGTTTGGCGGTTTCTACGCACCCCACATGTATGCTAAGACTTGCTGTGCCCTGCCTGGATATGTTCCGAGAAGAAAAGAGGGCGTATGTCCGTGTGTCCCCTCTTCCCCCCGCCCCCAGCATGTTCAAGAATGTGCCCGTCAGCTACATTCTTAAAAGCCCACACTGGACAGAGCCCACATGGCCACTGACGGGAGGAAGGCTGATTGGATGCTGCATGGATACGTGGGGAAGGCTGCTCGGCGAGGGAAGAGTGAACCACCACTGGCCGTGACAGTAGGGACCCATCTCCAAAAACGGGACGCCTCGAGCGGAAAACAAGAGGGCTTAGACCCGTGGTGGGCAAACTCATCGGTTAACAGATCCACACATCAACAGGACGACGATTGACACTTCTTTGGGGAGCCCAAGTTTTTTTAAACGTAAACTCCTCCTTCTAGCGCCACGTCTTCAACACAGACTCGCCCAGGCCATGCGTGGTATTTCGTGGAAGAGAGGCCAAAGAGCCGCATGTGGCTCGCGAGCTGCAGCTTGCCGACCACGGGCCTGGACCAAATGGGAAGTTCAAGAACAAGCAAAACGAACCGAGAAGTCAGAGAGCGACCGTCCGGGCTGCCTGCCCTTGGGGAGGGGTGTGTGGCCGGAGGGGCCAGGAGGGCTCTGGATGTTGAGACGTTGAGAATGTTGTGTGTCTTCATCCGGTGCCGTTTGGAGACGTGGGTAAAATATTCATCGGGATGACCCCTAATAGCCATGCTCATGGTCCGTGAGCTTTACCTGAATTCAAGTGACCCATGGCATTGCTTGTTGGAATAACCACTGTGATCACGGCGTTTGGCAGACGCCTGGGCCTCAGGGAACACAGGCTCCGACGTGTTTCCTGTCACATGGATTAGGGTGGGGCCAGACACCTACGTCCCCGCCACGGCTCTCCCCCGGGGCCGAGAGCCCGCCTTTCTACTAGGCCAGTGGTCGGCAAACTCATGAGTCCACAGAGCCAGATGTCAACAATACAATGATTGAAATGTCTTTGGAGAGCCACATTTTTAAAAAACTTATTTATTCTAAATACACTCGCCCAATAGACCGTGGTATTTGGTGGAAGAGCCACACTCAAGGGGCCAAAGAACCGCATGTGGCTCGAGAGCCACAGTTTGCCGACCTCGGTACTAGGCTGCCTCGGCTCCTGGGACCCCCCGAAGCTCACCATCTCTGGGACAGCCAGCCACTACAGGCCTTGGGGAGAGACCCACCTTGGAGAGAGGGGTTGCACCGGCCCGGCTCTCCCCCACACTCCCTCCCCACCCCGTACCCCAGACGCCTTTGCCCGCCTGGGTTTGTTTTCCCTCCGCTCCCTCTCCAGCTCTCAGGATCGGGCGCTGACTCTCCTAACCAGGTGGCTCTGAACAGCCCAAAGCCCGACCCCAAGTTCCCGGGAAGAGGCCGGTCCCGCTGGAGACCTTGGGGGAAACCTTCCTGGCCTGGCCACAGAGCCACCGGGTGCTCCCTCCGCTGGACGGGGGGGACCCCCAACTCCAGCTGGGGGCTCTGCGAAGGCCTTTATTTGTGCTTCCTCCTCGCTTCCAGTCCGCCCAGCCGGGAAGGCGAGCACACAGCCCGGTTGTTGGTTTCGTTCCTGCTCCGGCCGCGTGGGTGTGTGAACCCAACACACACACACACACACACACACACACACACCCTCGGAGGCAACGGCAAACCCGCTTGTTGTGATGGAGGGGGAGGGACGGAGGCCGGAGGGACTGGGCACTGTTAGTTAAATAACGGTGCTTAAAAATGCATCGCATGGAGCGGCCTCCCTCCCCCCTTAAAAAAAGAAAAAAAAAAACCTAGAATGTTCCTATTGAGTATACTTTTTTTCCCCCCCTCGCCCATGAATATTAATGCTCCTCTCAGAGAGATCTACTTGAGGGGGAAGAAAAAAAAAAAAGAAAAGAAAAAACAAGAATAAATTAAATACCTACAGATTTTTCTAATTCCTCTTTCTGGTGACATGCCGTCATTACATCAAATTACTGAGATGGGCCGGCTCCCTCTCTCTCTCTCTCTCTTTTTTTTTTCTTTTTGGGTGAAAATTATGGAATATAAAGTATATGTAAATGGAGCAAAGGCGGGAGGGAGGGAGGGAGGAGGAGGGGGGGAAAAAAAGCTGCGAAGAAAGAACAGAGGGAAGGGGAGGCATTAGGCATTCCGCCGGCGTCCTAGCCAGCCAATTAATCAAGTGGCGGCGAGAAAAAGATGCAGAGAGGATGAGTTCGCCCTTCACGTTGATGGGGGCCGGCGCGGGGCAAACGCTCCGGCACCTGAGCTCACGGTGAGGCAGGCAGAAAGGGATCATGGGAATATCTTCCCGTCTTTGTCTTTCTCGTGAAGGATGGAAAATGTCAAGCTGTTGTTTGGCTGGATCGAGGGGGGGCGGGGGGGCGGCGGGGGCGGGCGGGGGAGCGTCTGGGAGAATTTGCAGTCTGGCGAGACAAGGTTTTAACTCTTTGAGGCTAGCTCTGCCTCCCCTCCCTCCCCAGCCCCCAGCCCCCAGCTCCACCTTCTCTTTCTCCCGCCCTCCCCCCCTGCCCCCCCCCCAGGCACATCTGTAGGGAACTCTGCCTGCAAACAGCAACTGGGAGGGAGCTGATGGATGGTGACATGCAGGCTGGGGCAGCTGGTGTGTGCGTGTGCATGTGCGTGTACATGTGTGTGTGCATGCACGTGTGCGTGCGTGTATGCATGTGTGTGTGTGTTCCTGTGCACATGTCAGGATGCGGGGGGGGGTAACAACAGGCATTTCTCTCCCCCCACCCCGTAAGTGCTCTTTGTTCCGTCTGGAAATGAGCGTGCGTGACCCCTTCTCTCTCTGGCCCTGTCACTTCCTCTTGGAGGTGAGCCTTGTCTCGAAATCTGAAAGTGGCTGCAAGCAGGGGAAATGGGTGGTCACGAGGCTCTGAGGCTGCGGGGCTTGTCCGCAGGGCCCTCGGTGTCCTGAGCCCACCCCGGGGCCCCCCCAGAGCCGTCGGAATTCCGGGGTGACCGCAGAGCTGCCCGTCCCTGGGGCTGGCGCTAGGGAGCCTCGGCATTGGGCTTTATGACTGCACCAACCCCATAGATGGCCCTGACCACGGTGACAATAATAATAATAACAACAACAACAATAATAATAATAGTCGTAATAGCAATAATAGTCATCAGCCACCCTCTCCCATCAGCCATAACTGTCCCGGTGCCCTTCGATCGGTGGTCGGCAAACTCATGAGTCCACAGAGCCCCATGTCAGCAGCACCACGGTTGGCGTTTCTCTTTGGAGAGCCCAGTTTTTTGAAACAGTGAACTTTCTTCTCACGCCCCTTCTCCAAAAGAGACTCGCCCAGGCCGTGGTGTTCTGTGGAAGAGCCACACGCCAGGGGCCAAAGAGCCGCAGGTGGCTCGCCGCGAGCCGCGGTTTGCGGACCACGGCCTTGAGTCCCCAGGTCATTGCACTGTTTTCAAACTCTGGCACGTTCATGATCTCGGGGGGGAAAATTGTCATCAGTTCAAGCACTGGGAAAAATATGTGTTTGATGCCCTTCCCCCCACCCCCCCCCACCCCGTCCCGGGAAAGTGCCTCGGCCGGCCTGCATGGAAAATGAGATGCTGCCGAAACCGGTTTGGCTCAGTGGTAGAGCATCGGTCTGTGGACTGAAAGGTCCCGGGTTCGATTCCAGTAAAGGGCATGTACCTTGGTTGCGGGCACATCCCCAGTAGGGGGTGTGCAAGAGGCAGCTGGTCGATGTTTCTCTCTCATCGACGTTTCTAGCTCTCTATCTCTCTCCCTTCCTCTCTGTAAAAAAATCAATAAAATATATTTTTTTTAAAAAAAGAAAAGAAAAGAAAATGAGATGCTGAGGGTTGAGGCAGAAAGGGACTGGATCTCACCCGGGGAAGTGGGCACGAACGGGCTGTCATTTTGGCCAGAGACGATGGACTTCACCCTGCTCCCCCGCCCTTGCCCGGGACCAGGCCAAGACCATTGCCAGCTAGCTTGAGGTGAGCCCCAGAGACTGGGTTCGAGCCGCACCCACGTCGGGTCCTTGGGCCCGAAGGCTCCTCCCACCTGGGAGCTAGCAGGGATTCCAGAACCAGCGGCCCCACCCATAGCATCAGACTCCTCCACTTCCACGGGCATCCCCCGTGATGTGTGTGCGCGCAGAGGTCGGAGAAAAGATTTCCCACATTTACTGCCTGCCACGCGGGTGAGTCTGGCCACCAGCAGCAGCTTGGACGCCACGAAGGACGGGCACCGGCAGGTAGCGTGGGCTTGGACTGAGTGTGGGCGCTTTCCCGAGGCGCTGCCTCCCGTCCCTCGGCCCGTCCTCACAGCCAGCCGACGCCACGGGCTCGGCAGACACCTCAAATGGCAGGCACAGAGAGGTGAGGGGACTTGGCCCGGGACACACAGCCAGGGAGCAGCGGCGTCTCCGGCATTTGAAGCAAAGCCCCAGAGTTCCACAGCCTCACCCCACTGGACCGGGACGGGTGACTCTCCGACCAGAATGAGAACGCAGCGCATCAGAATCACCTGGGGGGCTTGTGGACACATGGATTGCCGAGTCCCGCCCCCCAAAGTTTGTGAGTCGGGAGTCCATGGTGGAGCCCAAAAATCGGCACTCCTGATGGGTCCCTGATGGGTCCTGATGGGTTCTCAGGCTGCAAATCTAGGACCGGTCTGAGGACCACGGCTGACTGCGAAGTCATCGCTCCTACCGAGAAACCAACGGCTTCATTAGGAACAGGAACCACATACAATTGCGATGGGAATCCATGTCCCTTCCCTTTAATAAAAAAAAAAAAAGCAAAAGACGCAGGAGGGGTGCATGAGGAAGTCCCAAACAACCGAAACACAGATAAAGTGAAACCGCCCCAGAGAAGGCCCAACGGCCTTAGCGGCCGCTAAGGTGACCAGATGTCCCGCTTTTGAAAGGACAGTCCCGAGTTTTAACAATTTGTCCCATGTCCCTCGGCGTTTTAAAAAAGTCCCGATTTTTTTTTTAACAATTTGTCCTGCGTCCCACGGCATTTTAAAAAAGTCAGGATTTAAAAACAAAAAAAAAAAAACACCGCGGGACGCGAGACAAATTGTTAAGAATCCGGACTGTCCCCCCAAAAGCGGGGCGTCTGGTCACCTTATTCTGCCGTGTTTCCCCGAAAATAAGACCTACTTCATGGAAACATAAGACATCCCCTGAACATAAGACCTAGCGCGTCTTTGGGAGCAAAAATTAATATAAGACACTGTCTTGTTTTCGGGGGAACAGGTACGCTGTCCTGGCACTCTGCCATAGAGGGTACATGGCAGCATCGCCGCTGCAATAATCCTTTCTGCTGCTTTAACCGGACCCCGCATGACGCTGTTTTTGTGACACTTCCTCCCGGCAGCTCTAGAAACAAACACAGAAAAGAGCTGGCCCAAAGCCCCAAAGAGCAACCCACGTGGATCAGGCTCCAGGCATCCTCTCCTCCGGGCCGGCTGCTGGCCCCGCGGGGACAGCCGAGGGCCAGGTGATGTGGGAGGCAGGCCAGGCGTACGGAGACTGCCAAGCCCCGCCCCCCCTGGGATTGGCAGAGCAGGTGGAAGGCAGCGGAGATCCCACCCCCCCTTATAGGTGAGCACTGTTACTATCCCTAATGCACCATTCAGGAAATGGAGGCACAGAGAGGGATGGGGCCTTCCCAGGGTCACGTGTGGAGAGTGGCTACAGAGTCTGGGCAGGTTCAAACCTCGGACTGAGGAGAGGGCACAGTCCTCTCGTGGCCACGTGGTAGTCCCAGCTTGGAGGGCAGAGCCCGCCCAGCACAATGATAGCCAACAGCTGGCGTTGTCAGCTTGCACCTATGGTCTGAACACGTGACCCCACGTGCCTGAGTGATGTGGGCTTGATAGAGTTCAGGTGCATGTAACGGAGTAGGATGGAAACCCACGAGAATGTTGTAAACATCTCGACCACGCCCTTCACGTTGCCGCGTGGAATCTGGCTGTACAATAAAGACACGGCCTTGTGGTCCGTGGCGCTGTCTCTCTCCATCAGCGAGGGCGGCGTCCCACCGAGACCCCGCTTTCATTCTCTTGTCTGTCTTTTCTCCATCCTTCACCGCCTCCCATTCAGGCTCAGAGAGGGAGACAGGGTGTCCACCCAGCCAATGTGGCTGCGGGAACCCTCTCGCCCCCTCAGCCCATTTGCCTTTGCCCGGGGTGTGTGTGAGTGAACAAAGCGTGCGGCCCTACCCACGGCGGCGTTATCTGCGGTGATAAATAACACGTGCAACACACAAGTTTATACAAATCGTTAGCGGAGGATTTACGTGGCGGAGGCTGGGGGCAATGGCCTGTGACCGGTACCTGTAGCT
Source organism: Vespertilio murinus (assembly GCA_963924515.1). Taxonomy (NCBI): domain Eukaryota; kingdom Metazoa; phylum Chordata; class Mammalia; order Chiroptera; family Vespertilionidae; genus Vespertilio; species Vespertilio murinus. The sequence continues at coordinate 22,539,487 of OZ004720.1, read as the reverse complement.
GTTCCGACTCCACCATGACAGCCTGCAGCTCTCCCCATGGAGCCCGCAGCCCACGCAGCTGGTGGCAAACAGCCGCTCACTCCCAGGCCCCAGAGACCCAGAGACCGTGGTCCCCTGACGGGCTATCCCCCATCACAAGCCCAGCCAGAGGGGGGGAGGAGGAGGAGGAGGAGGTAAATCCCCTCAGGGCAAAGCCAACCCAATGTTGAGGTTGTGGTTGTAGATTCCATCAAGAGTTGTTTCCTGCCCTAAATGGTTTGGCTCAGCGGACAGAGCGTCGGCCTGCGGACTGAAGGGTCCCAGGTTCAATTCCGGTCAAGGGCATGTGCCTTGGTTGCGGGCACATCCCCAGTTGGGGGTGTGCAGGAGGCAGCTGATCGATGTTTCTCTCTCATCGACGTTTCTAACTCTCTATCTCTCTCCCTTCCTCTCTGTAAAATATCAATAAAATATTTTTTTTTAAAAAAAGAGTTGTTTCCTGCCCTAAACGGTTTGGCTCAGCGGATAGAGTGTCGTCGGCCTGCGGACTGAAGAGTCCTGGGTTCGATTCCGGTCAAGGGCATGTGCCTTGGTTGCAGGCACATCCCCAGTTGGGGGTGTGCAGGAGGCAGCTGATCGATGTTTCTAACTCTCCCTCTCCCTTCCTCTCTGTAAAAAAAAATCAATTATATATATATTTATATATATTTATATATATATTTATATAATATAATATTATATTATATATAAATATATATATATATTTTTTTAAGAGTTGTTTCCCATTTGGGAAAACCCTTGGCCTCAGAGCTGCTCATCCTCTGTGGGTCGCTGCTCCCACACGCCTGTGGGGGCCGACATCTGCAATAGTTCCCACTCAGGGTGGTGTCACCCACGCACGCGCTTATACTAATTCAGCTCTTCAGACTGTCAAACAACGAGGGGAGCCGTCGACAATATTTAACCGAATATTTGTCTGAAATCTCAACTTGTTCATTAGAAGCAGGTACAAGCTTCAGACTCCGTCATTATGTCTTCTGCCATATCTCGGTTTCCTGATCATTTGCATATTGAAATAGATATTCTGGTATTATAAATTGCTCTCATCTTATCCTTCTTTTGTATTTCATTTAGAATTTTTTTTAATTATGTGTCGATGAAGATGAAGTGCATGTATTTCGTGGCAGGGTGGTAAAGGGGGTGTTATAAAAGAGATATAAGGGCAGGAAAGTGTGGGGTCCGCTGGAGACTAGTTCTTGAGCTGAAGGGGGACATTGGGATTTAAGAGACTCTGGACATACTGCAACTTACTGAACGATCCCACTCAGTAACAAATTGTCCTGCCCTGACAGCCTCCAACCTGAAGGGTCCCAGGTTCGATTCTGGCTGTGGGCTCCATCCTCAGTAGGGGGCATGCAGGACCCAGCCAATCAATGATTCTCTCGCGCCATTGATGTTTATATCGCACTCTCCCTCTCCCTTTCTCTCTGCAATCAATAAAAATAAAAATTAAAATTTTAAATTGTCCTGCGTCCCACATGAATTTTAAATATTTTGCAGAGCCTTTCCGATGGCGAGCCTCTGTTTACAATCCTCTGAATCTAGCTAAGCTGTGAGCCAGTTTTTGCCACATAACAAACAATCCCCAGAATCGCCGTGGCTGATAGCGCTCATTGCTTTCCCTTGCTCGCAGAGCTGCGGGTTGGCTGGATTTGACTCTAGGCTGCTCCACCTGCCCTTGTACCCCATAGACCAGCCCCGCCCTGGGCCGTGCCATCCTCAAACCAAGAGCAGGAGTGCCAGATGCCAAGCCAGACCACACCATATGAAGCCACGGCCCGCATCAAGCCTTCTCCCAGGCCATTGGCTAAAACAAGTCACGTGGCCAAGCCCAACAACAACAACAGGCTGAGGAAATAAGCCCCGCCTCCGGTGGGAGGGGCTTCAAAGTCACATGACAAAGAGTGGGTACATGGTAGGCCAAAAATAAATAAATAAATGGGAACAATAATCAATTACTCAACCTAACTTCATTTTATATCTAAACACAAATCACTGTCACGGTTTTCTTTTCTGGGTTTCACAGGAGGTTATTGGGTGCATGTTTTCACTACAGGGTAAAAAAAGAAAAAATGGCACAAACACTTTGAAAGAGGAAAGAAAAGGGTGGGTAGCCCACCTGCCCCCACCCCCACCATTCCCGTGCCGAAAACCCTCCATGTGCCAGACACGAAGTATGTTTCCCCAAAAATAAGACAGCGCCTTATATTAATTTTTGCTCCCAAAGATGCGCTAAGGTCTTATTTTCAGGGGATGTAGTATGTTTCCGTGAAGTGGGTCTTATTTTCGGAGGATGTCTTATTTTTGGAGGATGTCTTATTTTCTGGGGAAACGCAGCAGGTGTTTGTCCTCAACCTATGATTCTCTCTATGTTACAGAAGATGAAACCCACGCCCAGAGAGGCTGAGAAAGTTGCCGGATGTCACACAGCTCACGAACGGTCCATGACTCCAATGCCTGCGTGCTTTCTCTTTCGTCGGGGCTTCGCTCTGCACTCCGCCCCGCCCCGGATAACGGATCTGGTTCCCACGCCGGAGGAAAGTCGTCTCTGGCCGTGGCAGGCAAGTCGAGCCGCGGGGACAACATGTGACGTTTATTTAGTTACATCTCCCCCGGGTGGGAGGCTCCGGGGGGGAGCCACTGTGTCGGTAGTGTGTCTGCTCGGCTAGTTTACATGCTGCTTCTCCGTCACTGCTGTCTCTATTCCGGGGGGCCCCTCGCACTCAATTTCCATTCAAAGTTTGCCAGTCAAGGTGTCAGCGCTAAAAAATGGAATGGCCTCCCTCCGAAATGAAATAATTTTGTTGTTCAGTTCCGAGCGATTTTGTAATTTCATGCTTGTGTATGATAATTTTATGCTGTCCTGCCTCACGTAACTCAGTTCTGGCAGATCCTGACAGGTGATAAATACAATCTTTTCCGCCCCGCATGCGACAGGCCGGAGCGACGAGGGAGGGGTGGGGAGGGCCAGGGGGAGGAGGGAGAAAACCACCATTTCACATCTGAGGCCAGAGCACCACTGGAGGCAGCGGCGGCGGCGGGCCCATTCTCTCATAATTTCACGCCTGGGTTCCAGCCGGCGCCACCTCCGCCGCGGCTGAAGGACCCACGGGTCAAGGGAGCCTTCCTGAAAATAGAACGGCGTTGGGTGGGAGGGGAAGGGGGGGAGGCAGGGCGTCGGAGGGAAGGGAGGGGCCGGGAAGGAAGTTATGGCTTCCTGGGCTGGCAACGTCCAATTTATGGTGCTGCCCCCCGGCTCGTGCATTCTTCTCTGCGTGTTCCTTCGGAGTCAGTTCCTCGTGGAGAGGCTAGTTGTACAGATAGCTCTGTTAGGCATTTGAAAGACAGCCATTCTGATCAGAAAAGGAAAGGATGGAGAGTGAGCGTTCAGGGGGGGTTGGGGGGGAGAAATAGGAGTCTCACCAAAACCGGTTTGGCTCAGTGGATAGAGCGTCGGCCTGTGGACTGAAAGGTCCCGGGTTCGATTCCGGACAAGGGCATGTACCTTGGTTGCGGGCACATCCCCAGTAGGGGGTGTGCAAGAGGCAGCTGATCAATGATTCTCTCTCATCGATGTTTCTAACTCTCTATCCCTCTCTCTTCCTCTCTGTAAAAAATCAATAAAATATATTTTTAAGAAAAAGAAATAGGAGTCTCTCCCAGGAGTGATGGTCAAGATGACCCCCCCAAAAGATGAGTGACAGCCGGAAGTTGAGAAGGAGGGTTTCCCCCTCCCAGGGCCAACACGTTTGAGCCAATATCAGGGCGGGAAAGGGCTCTTGGCATATTCCGGGAAGTGAACAAAGGCTGGAGGAAAGTGTATGGAGGGATGGAGTGAGGGGCGGGAGGACGGGCGATGGGCAGACCCAGCTTTTGGGTCGGGGCAGGCGCTGACCAGCATCCGTGAGAAGCGCTGCCGCGGGGAAGCCAGGACCCCACGTACCGGTAGGTTTTTCTGGAAGAATGCTCCGCTGGGCTGTCGGAAAGACGATCGTGGTGGGGGCAGGGGTGGGCTACGCCTGCACAGGACCAGGGGGATCTCGCTGCCTCCCCGGGGTGAGGTGGCGGTGGCTTGGACCGGAGCGGAGCCGGAGGGAGCCAGATGTGGCCAAACTCGAGAGAGATCCACGGCTGTGTCTGAAGACAGACATGGTGGGGCCTGTGATGGATCCCATTAGATGTTGGGAGAGGGGATGACGCAGACAAAAGCCCGCTTTTCAAACTCCTGGGTTCCTTAGAAACTTTTTCCCCCTCGGCTACTGGAATTGCCATAAGGAAAGCCTTCCTCCAGGTCAACTTGTTGATCTCCAAAGAGTTTGTTAACTGATGCGCGGCAACTCTGAGAAGTCCCGGTAGCGCATGTGCGAGTGTGTGTGGACCCTCCAATCGGGACAGAGAAGGGCTCCGCGTGGCCCGAGGGACAGCCACGCATTTCCCAGAGTTCCCTGGAAAACCAGCACCCCGGGGATGGAGCGCCGAAAATCTTCTCTCGGAAATGAGAATCTTCAGATGTCTGGGCGCGTTGCCTAGGCCCTAGTTTGATTCTGGCCTCTGGGAGAGTCGCAGATAAATCCCTCCTTGTCCTCTCTCTCTGGGGGCAGTCAGGCTCTGAGAGATTAAAGGTTTACAAAGAATGCACCCAGGCCCATCTTGTTAGCACTCACAGGCTTCCCTCCCTCCGGAGAGAAGATCTGTGGACACATGAGCCACACGATCCCACATCCTCCCGGGAGCTAGGCCATCTTGGGTGTCTGACTCAGAGAGATCATTGAGAAGGTGAGGAGACCGAGGGCCAGAGTGGACCAATGGTTTGTGCTAAGTTGTACGATAGTCACAGACTCCCGTGTGGAAAAGCCGAGGAGATGTTCGCCTGGGAAACCACCAGGGAGAGTGGTTCTAGACTAGAGAGACTCTCCGTGTGTAACGGTGATATCTGGTCTCATTCATCGCCACGTCCCTCAGAGCCTCCAGAAGGAACCAGCCCTGCCAGCACCTTGACTTTCGCCCAAGGAAACTGATGCCAGGTGCTTGGCTTACAGAACTGGAAGGAGAAAAATGCGCATTGTTGTAAGGAACTGGACTTATAATAATTTGTTATAGCAGCAACAGAAACCTAACATATCTAGATGGGTGGGTGTGAGGATGGATGGATGTGGATGGATGGATGGATGGATGAGTAGTGGATGTGTGGATGGATGGATGGATGGATGGATGGATGAGTGAATGGATGGATGGATGGATGAGTAGGTGGATGTGTGGATGGATGGATGGATGGATGGATGGATGAGTGGATGGATGAGTGAATGAATGAGTGGATGGACAAATGAGTAGGTGGATGTGTGGATGGATGGATGGATGGATGGATGGATGGATGGATGGATGAGTGGATGGATGGATGGATGGATGGATGGATGGATGGATGAGTGGATGGATGAGTGAATGAATGAGTGGATGGACAAATGAGTAGGTGGATGTGTGGATGGATGGATGGATGGATGGATGGATGAGTGGATGGATGGATGGATGGATGGATGGATGGATGGATGAGTAGATGGATGTGTGGATGGATGGATGGATGGATGGATGGATGGATGGATGGATGGATGAGTGGATGGATGGATGGATGGATGGATGAGTAGATGGATGTGTGGATGGATGGATGGATGGATGGATGGATGGATGAGTAGGTGGATGTGTGGTTGAATGGCTGGGTTGATGAGTGAGTAATGAATAGATGAGTCAAAAGATGACTGGGTGGCTGGATGAACATCCCTGGATGTTTCACTGAGCAGATGAAATGGAGAGAAGGAACATAAACCTAGTCCCATATCATTAGAATCTTGGCACTCTGAAACCGGCACTGGAATAAACAGAAGCTGAGATTGCCTCACAAGAGAACAGCCAGAGCCAAGCGGGCCGGGGCCAGGTCACAAGCACACGGGGATACAGGGTTGGCCTCACAGCAGGGCAAAGGCAGCCTTGGGTTTTCTCAGTCTCAAGGCCGATACTTCCCACAGGACCCCACGCCTGCCAGTCACCCATGGGCCCTGTTTCCTCCGAGTTACCTTCCTGACATGACATGGGGAGTGCAGTGAGGTGAAGAGGAGGCCGGTGTGGTGGCCGCCGGCCAGGTGACTCCCAGCTCTGCCATCTGCCAGCCAGCCGGCCTCGGCGAATTGCTTTTCTCGGAGCTCGGCTCCCCCGTGGCCAAACCAGAGGAAGTAAATGCAGCCTAACAGGGTGATTGGGGAACTCAATGTGACGCGTGGCTCCTCCCGGGAGAGGCTCACGCTAAGTGCTCAATTGGCCACAGATCGTCTCCCGGGGAGTAACCACTTGTGTAGCCTGCCCCCTCTTGTTGCCAATTGGATCACTTCCAGCTTTTCCTCTATCTTTTTTTTTTTTAAATACATCTTTATTGATTTCAGAAAGGAAGGGAGAGGGGGAGAGAGATACAAACATCAATGACGAGAGAGAATCATGGATCAGCTGCCTCCTGCACGCCCCCTACTGGGGCTCAAGCCCATAACCTGGCGTGTGGCCTTGACCGGACTCGAACCAGGGACCCTCCAGTCCACAGCAGATGCTCTATTTACTGAGCCATACCAGCTAGGGCTTCCCTCTATTTTAAACACCTCAACAGAAATACCTGTAGTGACTTTTGCGTACGCCACGATTAGTCCTCGAAGGTACGAGGTCCAGGAAAAAAGCTGCTGAGCCAAAGGGAACACACGCCTTTACGGCTCTTGATGCGCCGAGCCAAAGAGTAGACCAGACTCCCTGTAAATATCATCCCTCAAGCTTTATGAACGTTGGAGTTGCCCAGTTTGGGGATTTTCCTCTTAAAATTCAGACATCGGCCAGATAATTCCAGAACATCTGTTTTAAATGCCCTAATTGTACAGATGGGGAAACTGAGGCCCGGGGAGGGGTAAGGACCTGCCCGCGGAGAGACAGGAGGGAGAACAGCAGTGATGGAAATGATATTTATGCCCTAGCTCCGTGGTCGGCAACTGCGGCTCGTGAGCCACATGCGGCTCTTTGGCCCCTGGAGTGTGGCTCTTCCACAAAACGCCACGGCCTGGGCGAGTCTATGTTGAAGAAGTGGCATTAGAAGAAGTTGAAGTTGAAAAAAATGTGGCTCTCCAAAGAAATTTCAGTCGTTGTACTGCTGCTGTTTGGCTCTGTTGACTAATGAGTTTGCCGGCCACTGCCCTAGCTCGTTTTGCTCAGTTATTAGAGCGTCGGTCCGCAGGCTCAAGAGTCATGGTTCGATTCTGGTCAAGGGCACATACTTTGGTTGTAGACTCAATCCCCAGCTTCCCCAGTTATGGTGAGTGCAGGAGGCAGCCATTCGATGTGTGTCTCTCACACTGATGCTTCTCTCTCTCTCCTCTCTGTCTCTCTCTCCCTCTCCTTCTCCCTCTCTCTCTCTTCACTCTCCCTTCACCAGCAGCCCAAGAAGAGAGTGCTGGCATGGTCAGGTTGCTTTTGTTCCGGCCCTCCGGTCCAGTTGAAGAACCCAATGTGGCCCTCGAGTCAAAAAGTTTGCCCACCCCTGGTCTAGCCACTGAGCCAAACCGGTTTCGGCCCGTGACAGATTCTTAAACAGCTTGGTGACAGCCCAAGGAGGAGCCCAGGAGGGCTCAGTCTCATCCCAGTCCCGCCACACTTGCTTGCTGTGTGACTTTGGAAAACTGACTTCACCTCTCTGGGCTCTACTGCCTTCCGCATCGTCGGCCGCAGCGAGATTCCTGGCATCGCCTCCACACTACGTCCTTCCAAGCCCAGCCTCAGGAGCAACCTTCGACGCAGTTGCCACCAAGCCCAGCTTTGGCCAGACCCAATCCTCCCCTCGCCAAGCACCGCCCCTTCTCTCCGCGCGGCGTCTAGAAATTAACTTCATAACTCCCCCATTTTGCTCTGGCTCCGTGAGTAGCCATTCATCACCGTGGGTTTGGGGGTGGCATATATTTCCGCATCGCCCTTTTTAATGTCTCTCCGGAAGTATAAATAAAGCATACATAACCATTAGGAAACCCGCGCCCCCCCCCCCCCCGAAATCCTGAAAAGTACACAGGGATTTATTTGTCTCCACGTGGATCATACATATTGTATTAAAGCCGCATAAAGGGGTTTAATAAAATGGCAAAGAGGAGAGGCAGGGGTGCGGCGGCCGGGGCGGCGGCGGAGGGGAGGAGGGGCGGGGGGTGATCTCCCTTTGATGCCTGTTCAACGTTCCGGCAGATGAACCCCATCTTCTGCCAGGAAATGAGTTTGCCACCGGCCTGTTGGGCCTGTCGTAAGAGGTTGGTCTCCCCGCGGTCATCCCTCTTCCGCGCCCGGCGGTCCATTATGCCGCCTCCATTTTTCATTCCTCGCTGCCCGAAAATGCAAATTTCTCCTCCGTTGTTTATATTAGGTTTTCAAATATATGGAAATCCGGGGATCTGGAGGGAAATGCCAGGGCCGCGGCGGCACTCAATCTGTCTTTTTCCTCTCACTGACTTCTTTCCATCACTTTGCGGGGCCGCGCGCCATGGGGGCTGAGCGCGGCGGACGGGGAACCCGGACAGGAAAGCGCCTCCTCCTCCTCCTCCTCCTCCCCGACCCACCAGGGTCAAGGGCGGCTTTTGAACTTGGGTCTGTGCTGTGAGCCACAGAGGTCTGGAGCGGCCTCATTAATTGCCCACCCTGGGCCCAACCCAGACTCCAGATGCCATGAGCAGAGATGAGGCCCCATTCCCTGCCTTACATGGATTCGGGGGGCGGGGGGGTGGGGGGAGACAATTCCTGTGTTTGGCCTCAAGAATTTATCGAGTACCTACTGCTGGGGTCAGCAAACTCATTCATCCACAGAGCCAAACATGAACAGCATAAGACTTGAAATTTCTTTGGAGAGCCCAATTTTTTAAACTTCAACTTCTGCCGAGACCGGTTTGGCTCAGTGGATAGAGCGTCGGTCTACGGACTGAAAGGTCCCGGGTTCGATTCCGGTCAAGGGCATGTGCCTTGGTTGCGGGACATCCCCGGTGGGGGGTGTGCAAGAGGCAGCTGGTTGATGATTCTCTCTCATCAATATTTCTAACTCTCTCTTCCTCTCTGTAAAAAAGCAATAACATATATTAAAAAAAAAAAAAAAAAAACTTCTTCTAACGCCACTTCTTCAACATAGACCAGGCTGTGGTATTTGGTGGAAGAGCCGCACTCAAGGGGCCAAAAGAGCCGCATGTGGCTCTTGAGCCGCGGTTTGCCGACCACGGGCCGACTGCAAACCAGGGAGCACGACACGCTCACCAAGACCGAGGGCCTAAAGGCCCTTTGCGTTCCCGCTCACCACCTGGCAACGCATCTCCCGTGCATATCGCTTCTCCTTGTCCCCAGCACCCGCTAGGCCGGTGTGTTCCCAAACTTTTGACATACGTGTACCCCTTCTATAGTTTTCGTAACGCTGAGTGCCCCTCGTCAACCAAAAGATAGATAATAGAGACAGTAAAGCAACCAGCAGAATGTCCAATGACAGCGGGGAGGGGAGGGTGATCTGGGGGAGATAAGAGATCAACCGAAGGACATGTATGCAGGCATATAAGTACAACCAATGGACACAAAACTCTGGGGAGGGAGGGCATGTACGGGGCGGGGGGCGGGCAATGGTAATATATGTACACAGATAATAATTTAATAAAAAAATTTTAAATGCATGTATTTTAATAACAATCAAAACATATTTCTTTTTTCTTTTTTGGTACATACATAAAATAATAATAAATGAAAAATAAAATTATTCATAAGAAAATATAAATAAAAGTTATATTATAAATAACATTTATTTGCACACCGGACCGTCTCATGCCCCACAAGACTGTCTTGACTTGACTCGTGTGAACGTAGAATTAGGCGCAGCTAAGCATGGTGTAGTAGTGCATATTTCCCCCCTCCCCAATTCTTCCCGTACCCCTGGGGGTACACGTACCACACTTTGGGAAACACTGCTCTAGAGTAAGTATTGTCTCTCCGCCATCGGGCAAATGCAGAATAGCGATTTCACCTGACACGTCTGGCACCGCCATGCAAGGAAACACACTGTGGTCTGCCCATGGGGTAGAATACCATCCCGCCTTTGAAAGGAAGGAGGAAGCGCAGATGCCAGCTGCAACACGGAGGCACCCTGAGGACGTGCCGTTTCATAAATAAGCCGGTTATAAAATACCAACACTGGTGTGATGCCTCCGGAGCTGCCTACAGCCGTCCAGGCCCTGGAGACAGAAGGTGGGGTGGCGGCTGCCTCGGGCTGGGGGGAGGCGGCCCAGAACTCACGTTTAATGGGCACGGCGTTCCGATTCGGGAAGACGGGGAGCCCCGGGGATGGATGGGGCCGTGAAAGCCCTCAGTGCCACTGAGCTGTACCTTTCCAACGGCCAAGAGGGTGACACGTGTGACCTGTGTACTTTACCACGCATGCAGCGGGGGTGAGGGGATAGGAGAGAGAGCCTGGCGGGTCCAGAGGGGTCTGCTGGGGGCCAGGGGCCAAGGGCAGGGACTGGACTTGGGGCTTCCTCCCTCGCCGCCCTGGCTCTGTGTCTTGGCATCAACAGGCTGATGCCCGCCACCCGGCTCTCCAAAGAGCAGTTGGCACCTCCCTCAAGGAGGAGCATCAAGCGTCTCCCCCAGTTCTCCCCCCGGGTCTGAACCCGCTCTGCCAGCTCCAGGGCGCTGTTCTCGGCGGTGTCTCCCATGCACCCCCTGGTCACTGGGGTCCTCCCCTCCTGGACTTGGGGCCGGAGTGGGAGGAAGGGAAAAAAAAACAAACAACAATGTCCAGGCCACTCCAGGGACAGGGGAGCCGGCGTGGCGGGGGGGCCCGTCTTGCCTGAGGTCTGAGACAGACGAACCATAATTTTTTGTTCTTTCTCTCTTTGTAAGGAGCATGCGTTTCTTTCATAATGAGGACAAGGGTTTAAAAAAAAAGGGGGTGGGGGTTAAGAGGAAAAGCAGAGAAGCTTCCTGGGGAAGACGGAGAAAATTCAGGAGACAGTTGGCACCCGGTCAGACACAGAGCCGGGGCCGGCGAGGGAGGGAACCCCAAGTCCCTAGCACCCCGACTCCGGCCTTCCTTCCCTGCCGGGCCTCCCCTGGGGGCGCCGAGGAGGGAGCCGAGGAGCGGGGAGAACCTGGCATGCGGAGTGCGGAGTAGATATTAATGTCGCAGAGGGGAGGGGGGCGGGCGACTATTAAAATTCTGTAGTCCTGAAAAATACATAAGCCTGAAATAAGACTAATGAGACATTTACGGGGGCGGCTGCCTTGCATTAATGACCCAGCCGAGGATAAGATCACAGAAGGCTTTCAGTGTAATTACCGGGCTAATGATTAGCGGTGACATCACTGGGGACCGGGACAGCGGGACTTGTTTTGGATTGCTTTCAAAGTCCGGACCCGCACGCGCGCCACGCCGCCAGCACTTTGCTGCCTGGCCAATCTCGGGGTGCCTGCACCCCACCCCCTGTGTCGACCTCCGGCTGCCGAGGCCTGTGGCTTCTAGCCCAAACCCTCCCCTTCTCTCTCCCCCCGCCCCCCCACCATGCCTGCATTCCTGGGCTCTCTAAGAAGGCCTTAGGGACCATGAACTTCAAGCAGCAATTAGTCAGCCGCTGGGGCCGGGCTGGGGGGGGGGGGGGGGAGGGGGCTGAGGGCTCGAGGCATAGGAGCAGCGAGGATGTCCAGGAAGAATCTGGAAGGAAGCCCCGATGCCTTCAATGAGCGATGCTTGCAAAGTCCTCCTGCCCCGAGAGGCCCGAGCAGGACCCAGCGGGCACCAGATAGGACTCATCTCAGAGTGTCAGCCTGGCCCAGGCGGCCCCTTTGAACATATGGGGGCGTGGCTGAGGCTCAGAGGGGAGGGGCAGCTTCTTGGGCATCGCCCTCAGGCCTTAGATTATCCACGTGGGTTATAGGGAAATAAACATGGCATTGCACTCTTCCCCAGTCTTCCCGCTCTGGAAGCCACAGCTCCCTCATTTCCTAACTGCATCCCCTGTCATCAAAGCTCAGAAGGAGTCCTGGCCGGTTTGGCTCAGTGGACAGAGCGTCGGCCTACAGACTGAAGGGTCCTGGTTCCGATTCCAGTCAAGGGCACCTGCCCAGGTTGCAGGCTTGATCCCAGGTAGGGAGACGTGAAGAGTGCAGCTGATCAATGATTCTCTCTCATCATTGATGTTTCTCTCTCTCTCTCTCCCTCTCCCTTCCTCTCTGAAATCAATACAAATACCGGTATATTATTATTTTTTTTAACTCAGAAGGAATTCTAACTAGCTGTTGACCTTTGACGATTAGGACTTTGATCAGGACTCATGCCTCCGGGTGTGGGATCAGAGAGAGAGCGGTGAGGACCAGGGTGTGGAGGTGGGAAGGGCCCATTGAGACTACATTGTAGAGGCTGAAACGCGAAAAGATGAGACCGAAATGGACGTAAGGGCATGAGAACAAGCTGATGGTCGCCAGAGGGGGAGGGGGTTGGGTGGAAAGGTGAAGGGGGGGGAAGAGGGGTAGACTCCCAGCTGCAAGATAAACAAGCCGCCAGGATGTAGTGCGCACCACGGCGAACAGAATCAATAGCAGCGTCATAAACGCGCGTGGTGGTGGCGCTAATGGGCTCACCGCGGTCACATCGAGAGGCGTATGCATGTCCCGTCAGCTGTGTCATACACCTGAAACGAGGAACAGGGGTTGCGTGCCAACTGTATTTAATAACAAAAAGAAAAATGTGAAAGCAATCAGGACCATTTCGATAATGCACGAGCCGGGCCGGAGGTAATCGGATTTCCAGGTGGGCCTGGGTTTCTGGGATGTGACACTGAGGGCCAGGGGGCCGCACGCACGGGTCTCTGTTGCTAAATCGAATTCGGATACTTGAGTGGCTGTACTGTGAACGTGCAGTCTTTATTCTATCAGAAGGCGGGGGCAGGGGGGGGGGCATTAAAAATGGGGAGATTGGACCCCGCCCCTCCCAACATATCTTGGTTGGGCGGCTTTAAAGTGAATCACATTTTTTAAATTTATTTTTCAATATATTTTATTGATTTTTTTTTTTACAGAGAGGAAGGGAGAGAGACCGAGAGCTAGAAACATCGATGAGAGAGAAACATCGACCAGCTGCCTCTTGCACACCCCCTACCGGGGGGATGTGCCCGCAACCAATGTACATGCCCTTGACCGGAATCGAACCCGGGACCCTTCAGTCCGCAGACCGACGCTCTACCAATGAGCCAAACCAGTTTCGGCTCACATTTTTTTTTAAATAGAAAATGCAACAACAACAAAAAGGACTCAGGCTTTCATCTTATAGATGCTGGGGCGAGCCAGGCGGAGAGAACATATAAGGATGTGACTTCCGGCCTGCAGACTAGCTGACAACTCTAAGGACACCTAGAACTTCACGCAATCCATGGAGCCCTCTGGTCAGGGTTCTCGGTCCTATGCCCCCAGTGCCTGGCACCACGTTGGTGCTCAGTAGACCAACGATGAAGGACTAAGTGGCACCCCTGCAGCTCCCCCAAAGGAGGCGCCCGAGGCATCCCCTCCCGGAGCCCTGTTCCGTGGGTTCTGGTCACCGTAATTGCGAACAGATGCCGCCCCCCCTCCCCCGCCACCCCTTCACCCCGCCGTCATCTGTCTGCCTGCGTGGGTGCTATATATTTCCGAGGCATTACCCTGGGCGATATGCATTCACGCCACCCCGGCAGCTCAATCTTCCCCTCCCCGGCGTCCATTGGCATAATCAACCAGGGGCCTGCCCAGAACCTGCCAAGCTTGTATTAATGTTGGCTTGCGGAGAGATTTATTCCTTCCCAGCACAGCTCGGGCTGGTCCCAGCTCAGCTAGATCCCCCCCCCCCCCCCGACCCTTACACCTCTTACCACACTCAAACACACACACACACACACACACTCACATAAGCTCAGCGTTGAGCTAACTCTGGTTACCTCTCAGGAGCAGACGCCCCCTGTCCTTGGCCAAACGCAGTCGATTCACCCCCGGAGAGTCTCAGAGCGTCCCGGACACTGGACCTGGTGAAGGCCGCTGGTACGCTGGGCATGTGGCCTTGCCTGGAAGATGAAACGCCTGCTCACGTACAAAACGGGGACGGTATTAGGAAGTTGCCCCCTCACATTGCATGCATACGGGCCCGTCCACGGCGGTGGCATCGGCATAAGACAAGAGTGTCTACTCTACCCCCGCCTCAGGCCAAGATGGAATCCACCTCCATGGTCTCTGACCCTCCCGTCTCCTCCGATCACCCTGCAGGTAGGAAGACGAGAGCCTCTGCCGCAGACCCAGGCTGGAGCCCTGCCCACCCGATCCTGTCCTTGCCACTGGCCCCTGAGCTCCAGCCACACCACACGTTTCACCGGTCCCAGGACGCGGCCCCTTTGCACACGCTGTTCCCTCGCTCGGCCTGGATTTTCCCTTCCCTGCATTCTCTGCCTAGAAAGCTTGGACTTCTCCGTCAAAGCCCAGATCAGAAGACCCCGGGTGTCTGTGGTTTTCCCTGCTCCCTCCCCTGCCCCATTGTCCGCCACAGGCCGAGTCCATTTCCTGTGTCCCTGCAGAATCGCATTCAGAGGTGGGATGTTAGCACGCTTCGCAGGACAGCACCGTGGTTGAGTTCTTACCCCAAATGGTGGAAGCCCTGAGGAGAGGGGCCCTGCTGGTGGTTCACCCCCCCAGAAGCCCGACTCAGTGCCCAGCCCACGATGAAAGCGTAATCCACGCTCGGATGAATTGTTCCTAGTGTCCCCAACGCTTGACACCAAGACCGGGCATATCGGTTACCTAATGGATGTTTGTGGAGATAGGAAGGAATTATGATTCACTTGCCACATTCCTCTCCATACCCTCCGAGCCTCGTACTTGAGTGAATGGGATGTACCCCACGTTCCTGGTGCTCGGTAGGCTGCCTGGACCGCAGTAAATGGCCAAGAAAAGGCTTGAAGAAATGTTGATGCCCCCGTTGCCTGCTTGCGGTGGGCATTTTCTCTGTTTTCCACGTCCCACACGAAAAACAACAGGTTCCCGAGGGGAGGAGCTGGGGATTAAGAAACTTAGAGAAAGAAAGGGACAAGAGGCAGAAATGGATTCAAGCTGGGCGCTAGGTGGGCGCCATCTCTCGGATGGAGAGACAGTCACAGGCACCACAGACTACACAGCACATTTAGTGATTTCCAAAGGGGAAGTTTAAGGTCAAAAGGAGTTTCAGGTGTGCCCAGATCCTATTCATCAAGATCTGGGTAAGCTCCTCATTTTTTTTTTTTTTTTTTTTTTGGTACAAGATTTAGCATATCGAGACCTGGGTGAGTCAAGGTCCTTTTTGTTCCTCATTCCAAGCACGTGGAGAAAGATAAGAAATCAGTACTGATAACAGGATTCTGCCAGTGCCCTCGGGCTCCGCTGATAAGAATTAAAAAGAATGTCCACATGCCTTCCTAGACGGCTCTCTACACCTGCTGTAGTGTTTAGTTTACTACTGTAACCAACAAACCCCATATTTCTGTAGCTCAAGACATATAGGTGTGTGTTGTCCTTAATTCACGCTTCATGTAGTCAGCATGATAGCCTGGTGTCTCTTGGTGCAATGCAGGTCAGCAGAGGTGTGAGGGTCGGGGAGGAAGTCTGCTCCACTTCTCTTTATTCAGGAACAAAATATACAGCCCGGCCTGTGTAGCTCAGTGGTTGAGCATTGACCTATGACCCAGGAAGTCATGGTTCAATTCTCAGGGCACATGCCTGGGTTGCGGGCTTGATCTCCAGTGGGAGGGGTGCAGGAGGCAGCTGATGAAAGAGTCTCTCTCATCATTGATGTTCCTATCTCTCCCTCTCCCTCCCTCTCTGAAAACAATAAAAATATACTCTAAAAAAATTTTTTTAAGAACAAAATATACTGTTGGCTCTGCCAGTTGCAACAAGTGGCCTTCTAAGGTCATCCTAAGTGGGTGTTAGTACTCAGCTGGCAGGCTGAAGAGAGAGCATGCAAAGATAACATAGAGTGATTTTATGGGCCAGGCCAGGAAGTAACCCACCTCACTTCTGTCTACTTTGCATTGGCTAGAACGTGGTCAGATGGCCACACTCAGCTGCAAAGGAAGCTGGGAAGTGTGGCCGAACTGTGTCAGGAGGAAGAGGAAGTGGGTTTGATGAGCAGTTTAGCATTTCTACAAACTAGCCCATCATCAATAAGCATTTGAATGAATGGTGTGAGTAGCAAGCTTTTCTCTACCTGAAGTCCAACGCAGTGTTTGCATGCAGTGTCTGCTCATTGGAGAGTTGACATAACTCATCTCTGTATCCTCAAAGCTTTCCATAGTGTCTGGCGTAACGTTGACATTTAGGAAATGGATGGATAGAAGGAGGGAAGGGAAGAAGGAAGGAAGGAAGGAAGGAAGGAAGGAAGGAAGGAAGGAAGGAAGAAAGGAAGGAAGGAAGGAACTCTATAATCTTAGAAGCAAATATAATTCCTAGCTAATTCTTCAAAAATTATTACTTCCAGCTGAAACTGGTTTGGCTCAATGGATAGAGCGTCGGCCTGCAAACTGAAGGGTCCCGGGTTTGATTCTGGTCAAGGGCATGTAACTTGGTTGCGGGCACATCCCCGGGGGCGGGGGGGGGGGTGCAAGAGGCAGCTGATTGATGATTCTCTCTCATTGATGTTTCTAACACTCTGTCCCTCTCTCTTCCTCTCTGTAGAAAATCAATAAAATATATATTTTTTTAAAAAATTATTACTTCCATACACCACAAAAAAAAAAAAGAGAATGCCTGTAGATTCTTGCCATTCTGTTTTTTCTGCCCAACCACCATGACCTGTTGAGATCTGTCCTTGGTCCTGAACATTTGACCCATTCTCTCATTACACCCTACGCGGTGACCCCACCAACTTTCAGCTCCTGAGTAGCAGGGAGGTCGGCCCCCACATCCCCCCAGATCTGTGCGCTCTACAGCTCTGAGCGAGCGGCAGCCACGGAAGGCAGGGGGTGGGGAGACAGAGCGGGGCTCTTCGATTCAAGGTCTGTTCCCTGCTTGAGTGATCAACATCATTTCCATACTATAATTACATTGCCCAATCCTCTCCTGATTTTACTGCTATCTTGTAAGCCGTCCCGGTTGTGAGTAATTTAAAGCTATATGAGATGTCAGGCTCCGTGAAACAATCACCCCTCAAAGAAATATGGCCCTAGATCATAATTGATAAGTCCCATTAGGCAATGGGGCCTCTTATTTCCTATTTGGTCTCTTTCTGAGATGGCCTTGTTGATCCGCCTAATGCAGACTGTGTCCCCAGAATTGTTAGGAGAGAGAGATCCATCCAGCGCTGGGGGGTGAGGGCTCAGAGGTCCTCGGCCAGGCAGTGGAAGGAGGGTGAGGGTGAGGGTGAGGGTGAGGCTGGGGCTAAGGAGGGGCTAGGGCTCCTGGGTAGACCAGATGCACCCTTGGCTGATTTTCCTCCGTGATCTCCCTGATCCATCTGGCACAGAGAACTCCTACAAGGGGAGTTTGCTAGGACTGGGATTCAGATCCGGGGCCACGGGACCTGCTCTTGTGAATCTTGCTTAAGATAAAAAGACAAGGAGAAGCTTCTCACGCTGGGCCCAGAAGTACTTCCTGAGGGACATCCCGGAAGCCTGCTGGTAGTCAGTCCAGAGGGGGACACATCATTGCCAAGGCACCCAGCCCCTCCAATCCCACTGCCTCCTTTCCTCGGCCCCTCCCACTGAGCTGGGATGTATTGGAACAATGTGTCTCATACATACTGTGCTCTTGGAAGATTTAGGGCTCGTTTGTTCCAACACCTTCCCCCTCGTTCTATCCCTTCAATGGCCTTTCCGGGGTCCAGGGATCCGTGAAAAGAGGACTCTCTTCCATAAACAGAAAAGCATGCTGGAGGGAAGGGCACAGCGCACAGAGCTGGGAGTCAGCGCCGAGCTTCTAGGGACAGGGGTGGGCAAACTTTTTGACTCAAGGGCCACCATGGGTTCTTACACTGGGCCAGAGGGCCGGAACAAAAGCAACCTGACCATGCTTTCTGCACTCTCATGTTGGGCTGCTGGTGAAGGAGCGGAGGGGAGAGCAAGAGAACCCTCCGCTCTTTCAGCTCTGCAGGATGGATAGAACAACCGAAAGAGCGGGATCCGGTCCGAGGGCCGTAGTTTGCCCACAGCTGTTCTAGGCCCTGCCCTGCCTGCCGCCATCTTCCTGAGCTGCCTTGAGCAAGTCCCTTCTCCCCTCAGGACTTCCGTCTCCCGTCGTAAAAACAAGAGGCTGGCCTCAACCAAGTCTCATTAGCGCCAGCAGCTAAAGATCACGCTGTTCCACGTAAAACAGGTGTGTTGCTTTTCCTACAAATTCTGACTGGAGCCGACGCGATCAAACTCCCACAGGACCTCAGAGGACGGGAACCACGGTGCGGCAGCTGCCGTTGGAGGTGGGCGTGCGTCCTCCAGTTTATGTTGTCAACGGGTCCTTGAGGGCCTGTGAGATTGGATTTGCGGACACCTCTCCTCCATCCCAGGTTCCTGAATCCACAGTGCATGCCGCGCCCTTCCACGTTGATCGGTTGATCGCCCCAGCAAATGGCCGACAGCGCGGCGACCTCTATGGCCACCTCTCCCCAACGCTAGCCAACCACCCTGAGGAGTGGCGTTCAGCACCGTGGACAGCGCACGCGCCCTGCCCACCCAGCCTCAACATCATGAGCAAGCCATTCATTTGCCCGTGATGATGACAATACGCGGACACCTGGTACCCTGGGGGACTCTATCTCCATCCAAGCCCCCCCAGTCTCTGCCGCTTCCTGTTCTCTGCCTGATTGATTTGTTTGTAATGCTGTCATCCTCCCGATCAAGCCGGGAGGGTAGTGGTGGGGAGGGGGGAGGACAAGGACGGAGGCGGGCGATGCTTCCCCCGACAAGACGTGTCGGATCTGCCTGTCTATCTTTTGAGGTGCCACGGCTGTTTCCCCCCAACGCGTCATCCGAGTTGCCGTAAAGAATGACGGCTCTGATATCATATATTACTGTTGCGCACCTTCGGGTTTTGATATCTGTTTCTCCTTCCAAAATCCGCCGGGTGATTGAGCGGCCGCGGTTGCTTTCCTGAGAGGCGGCGTGAGGCCTCCTCCAGGAACAACTGGGCCAGGCAGCATGGATCACCAGAGATAAGGGGGGAGGGGGGAATTGTCAAGGACCTCCAAGCTGTTTCTCGCTGGCATCTCTTGGCGCTCCTCCCCTCCTCTTCCCCCCACACACACCCCCCTTAGAACGTCTCTCTGGGAGTCCACGGCTGTCAGGAGGAGCCCGGTGGGTGAGGCGGAGCTAAGCTCCTTATAGTCAGGTGGCACGGTCCTCGAAACCCACCGCCCTGTGAAGCCCCCCCCCCCCAGCACCCTCTCCGTGCCAAGCATGCACAGAGCTGGGAACCCGGAAACGGGAGTGCAAAGGTCGTGCCTCCAGTCTTGGGGGGACTCTCATCCCCGCGGGAGAGACAGACAATGGAGAGAGACATACGAGATAGCTAGTAGGGGTAAGCATCGGGCAAAAGCTCATCCGAGTGGAGAAGGACGATGGTCAGGGGCTATTGTCGATTCGAATAGCCAGGAAAGGTGCCCCCCCCCCACCCAGGAAGTGGGACTTAGAGATCTGGACCGAGTGCAGGTCACACGTGGACCTGGGGGAGGATCTTTGCGGGCAGAGGGCACTTGTAGAAGGTATGTATGCTACTAAAAACCAGGAGTTTAGCCGAAACCGGTTTGGCTCAGTGGATAGAGCATCGGTCTGTGGACTGAAAGGTCCCAGGTTCGATTCTGGTCAAGGGCATGTACCTTGGTTTCGGGCACATCCCCGGTAGGGGGGTGTGCAAGAGGCAGCTGGGCGATGTTTCTCTCTCATCCGTGTTTCTAGCTCTCTATCTCTCTCCCTTCCTCTCTGTAAAAAAATCAATAAAATATATTTTAAAATAATAATAAAAATAACAATAATAATAAAAAACAGGAGTTTAAAGAAATTTCGCACTGGCTCATGTGGCTCGGTTGGTTGGGCATCACTCCATGCTCCGAACTGTTCCTTCTTCGTCAGATTCCGGGCCGGGGCTCCCTGCCTGGGTTGTGCACTCAATCCCCGGTAGGAGGCAGGCTGCTCTCAGTGTGTCTCTCGCACATTGATGTTTCTCTCTCTCTCTCTCCTCCCTCTCCTTTCCTCTCTCTCTCAGAATCAATACAAAGTCTGCAAAGAAACCCCACCTGCCTTCAAAGTCTAGGGCAAGGGCTTCCCCTGACCAGACCAGCCACCCCCATTCCTGATTTATGTCCCCCTTTCTTTATCTGCCTGGGGCCATTAGGATGTGCCCCGCCGCATGGGTCTGCCTCCCCTGCGAGTCTGTGAACGCCCGGAGGAACAGGGTTCGAGTCTGCAGATCCCATTCTCTCGCCCACCTTCTGACCCATGCCCCCACGCAGTAGGTACTCCAGAAAGGGCACGTGGAGCTGACTATGTGTGGCAGAATAGGGAAAGGAGAGTGTTAGACACAGTGAGAGACAGAGGAACCCGGCTCTGAGCGAGCGTGGGCACTCTTTGCCCTCATGAGGCGCACGGGCTGGAGGCAGAGCCCGGGAGTAAACAGTGACCCCCCCTCCCCCACCCCCACGGATCAATAGCCTAATTACAGGTCTGCCGTGCCACTTAATTACGGAGGGTGATTAATGACCGGACTGGGGAGGAACTTTTCAGAATGCCTTGGTGCCCGTTCCGAGTTCTTAAATCAACAAAACATTGGCACGCGCTCAAAACGGCCTCTCCCGGAGGCGGGGAAGGAAAAGGCCTGTGTTAAAAAGCTGCTGAGTGTGGCTTTGGCTTGGAAGCCACATAACCCCGCCATCACAAGGCGCAAATTAAAAGAGCCTCATTTGCCTCACCCCAGTGCCTGTGGGTAAAGAGAGAGAGAGAAAGGACGGGAGGGAGGAAAGGAGGGAGGGGTAAAGAGAAGAAGGGAGAGGGAGGGAGGACATCACTGCTACTCTGTTTCCTTCCTGCTGCAGAAACGTGCCCTCAGATCTCCCCTCCCCCCCCCCCCACTTAATGTCATGAGCATTGATGGGGCCCCTTCTGTAGACCCCGCCCCGTGCGAGAGACAGGAGCCATGAAGACGAAGCAAGAACTCTGCTCCTGCAAGAACAGCTCAGGGGTCCAGGAGGTGATGGTGACAGCAGCACGTGGTGCATGTGGGACCAGGAAGAGCCCTTCAGGGGGGAAGCCCAGATGCTGTGCTCCAAGGCTGTCTGGGTTTCAGGCCCCCGCAGGTGGCACATTCCAGCTTCGTGGCCGCGGGGCGCGTGACGCACGTGTGCGTGTTGAGCGCGGACGGCGAACGAAGGCCTGTGCCAGCACCAGAGGGCTAACCGTGAGCGAAACGAGCGGCACGCACGCTCCCTCTCCCCCTGGAGCGGGGAGGAGTCTGGCGCCCGAGGCCACCTTTCATGGCTGGCCCAAGGTGACAGTCATGGGCCCCGGAGCACCGAGAGGCAGAGCTTCCTCTTGGCCCAAAGGTAGCCGCTGGCCCGGAGACCTTTTCCCAAGGCCCAGCGGTGGGCTCTCCGGTCCTCAGGCCAGGTCCCTGAACTTGGGAGAGGTGGGGGTTAGGGGATCCCCCTGCACACAACGCAGACCCCCGCCCCCCCCCACCCTCGTCCCCGCTGCGATTCACCACGTGGCTCTTGCCGTCACAGTCCGGGTCTCAGTGGGAAGGGAGGCTGCCGTGGGGGCGTGCTCGTTAATCCTAATTAGACCCCGTTCGCCAAGCGCTCCATTCTCACAGAAATAGACGGGGGCATTCCTAGTTTGGGTTTGGCTAAATCTTTGGGGTCTTCCCTGCAGCTGGACGATGCTGGGCCTGGGGTTGGGGTGGGGGGGGGGTCCCTCCACTTGGGGCTCTCCTCTCTCTCACCCTCCACTTGTTGATTGGTTTGTCACCATCCCTTCCTTCTCCTCTCCTTCCTTTCCTTTTCCTCTCCTCTTTCCTCCCTCCCTTCTTATCTCTCTGCCTTTGTCAAGATGGCGTCTCGATGAGGAGCCACCAAAGAGGAAAGCCCACGTTCTGGGGGGCACGTGGGCTGCCCCGGTGGGGTTGGACAAGAACCCGTTACCCCGAGAGCCCTTCGTTGACCAGGCTGCTGGCAGACGATGGGCCCGATCGACGAGCGTTGGTTTTTCAAGTCAGGTGTGACCGATCTCAGCCCCATCAGCGCGCCGGGGAGGAATCGCCGCAGGGATGCCAGCTCCGTCACCCTCCGGGTGTCATTCACAGGGGGCCCGGCGCGGGAGCCTGACTCTGCCCTTCCCTCCTGGCTCTCCACGTGGGAAGGCTGAGGCAGCCCTGGGCCTGGGCCATGAATGAGAATCCGACAGAGCAGGCAGCTTGCGGTCCCCTCGGAAGAGCTTCCTGCAGAAGGTGGCGGCCCCTTGGAGCAAGTGCCGAGATGTCTAGAATTGTGGGACGCCGGAACAGGACCTAGCCAGGAAACCGTCTCGATCAAACCCCCATTTTTACAGATGGGAAGACGGAGGCCCACAGAGAGGAAGGGAGACTCCCAAGGTCGCCCAAGGGCAATGGCAGAAGCAGAGTCCCGGCCTCCTGACTTCCGGTCCAGAGCTCCACCCACAACCCCAGGGTGGGCCCTGCGAATCACACCTGGCCCCCTCTTCCTGCATCCTGACCAGAGAGATCCCTGGGGCTCATGGGGAGTGTCACACGTGTGGGGAAACCCTAGACCAGTGGTCGGCAAACTCATGAGTCCACAGAGCCAAATACCCACGGTAGGACGACTGATATTTCTTTTGAGAGCCTAGATCCCAGCAGACCCCTCTGAGTCCTCGTGGCATGTCCCCCTTTTCCGTCAAATTCTCACGTGTAAGCTAGACTGAATGCTCTGTCCAGCAAAAGAGGGGGGGTTGGGTGAGGGAGGGTTCAAGGATAGAGAAGGAGAAAAAAAAAAGAAGCCAGAGGCAGAGAGATAAGAAGGGAGGGAAGGAGAGAGAGAGGGAGGAAAGAGGAGAGGGAAGGGAAAGGAAGGAGAGGAGAAGGAAGGGATGGTGACAAGCCAATCAACAAGTGGAGGGTGAGAGAGCGGAGAGCCCCAAGTGGAGGAGCCCCCCCACCCCAACCCCAGGCCCAGCACCATCCAGCTGCAGGGAGGACCCCAAAGGCTCCGGCGGCTCTGGAGGAGGCGGGCAACTGCTAAATTAATGAGCTATTAGCCGAGATGAAGGAAACAATTAGGGCATCGAGCACCAGAGATCAAGCACACACTCCGTCGAAAAAAAAAAGAAGAAAATAAAAAGATTGACGTTAATTCCGTTGGAAAAGAGGCAATGGGGGGAGAGCGTTTGGGAGCCCAGGGAGGAGATAAAGGGGCTCGCTGAGGAGCGTGAAGAGGAGATTTAGCCAAACCCAAACGTGTGTGCGAGGAGGACACATGGGGTTGGGGGGGGGGACTAAGGGGCTCCCCAGCTGGGCTTGAATAAACAAGCTGATGTCCAACTCCCCTTCCAATGGTCAGTGAGAGGGTGATGGGCACACCGCACCTCCCCCCGGTTGGCAGGCTCTAAATGAGGGATCGATAGGGCAATATCGCCTGCTAATTAAATCAGCGTTCCACGGGGCTGGTTTCTCTGTGGGCTGGGGCCAGGGAGAGGCTGACGGGCAAGGCAGGGCGTCACTCAAGGGCCCAGTCCAATCTCCTGCTCCCCCCCCCACCCATGTGGGATGGTTGGAATCTCTTCTCCCGTCCCCACCCCCTCCCCCTCAGTCCTCCCCGTGCCACCCAAGGCAGCCCATTCCACTCCTTGGAAACACGGAGAATAACAACAATTAGAGTGCCAGGGCGGAGCTCCGGGCGTCAGACTTAGCGTGTAGTGGCTCGCTCATCTTGTTTTGGCCCGAGACCGCGCTGTGCGGTTGGGTGCACGGATTACCGCCCTCCGCAGGGGAGGACGCGGAGGGACGCAGAGGCCAAAGCCTTTGCTCAGGGTCACACAGCCGCTGAGGGTGAGGGAAGGTATGCGTCCAGGTTTCCTGACTCTGAGGACGTCCAGCCAAATGGGCCTTCCAGCAGCTTCCACCCGCTTGGAGCCATGCTAGTGGTCGTCTGTTGACACACATTTCAGGGCCAAGGGATGGGGATAAGATAGGGGAGATGCAGACGACAGGACCCTTGCCCAGAAGCTAGCAGGGGGAAGACAGGAGAGAAAACAAAAGATAACCAAGAGACACACAGTGTGGGCCTAGGAGCGCAGGTGGGTGACTTCTTGTCCAAGTGACTCCTAAGGGCCTTGGGCAAGGCACTCTTATTCTTCGAAACCCTGGCTCCATACCTGAACGCTAAAAGAGATCGGGTTTTATCAAACACGGCACCTCGGTGGCATCCCTACCATCGCGCACCCCCTCCCCGAGTCAGAGCAGACATCACTAATTGATCTCGGATTGCTTTTCTGCTGCGATGAAGATATGCGTGGAGAATGCTTGCCCAATGCACCACGCCACGTGGCCATTCCTAAGAAATGCGGAATCTGTGAGCAAGATGAAACCTACTAGCCGCCCTTCGATACCATAAGTTCTAAGGGGTTTTCCTACCTGACCGTGAGCCTGACGCAAAGACTATGAGGTTAGGGAACTAAAACCTAATGCACAGGTTACGCAGCCTTGAGTAAGCTCCGACTTCTGTAAGCCTCCATTTCCTGTCCTGTCAGCTGGGGTGTATCTTCTATGATGTGCTCTGTTTTGTTTTTAAATCCCCCCCTTTTTTATTTTTTTAAATATTTCTTACTAAATTATCTGTGTACATATATTACCATTGCCCCACCTCCCATACATGCCCTCCCTCCCCAGAGTTTTGCGTCCATTGGTTGTACTTGTATGCATGTATACACGTCCTTCAGTTGATCTCTTATCTCCCTGTCCTCCCCGCTGTCATTGGAAAGTCTGCTAGTTGCTTTACTGTCTCTATATCTGTCTTTTGCTCCATCCGTTTGTAACGTTCTTTATTATCCATAAATGAGTGAGGTCGTGTGGTGTTTCTCTTTCATGGACTGGCTTATTTCACCCAGCATGATGTTCTCCAGTTCCACCCAGGTTGCTGCAAATGATGAGAATTCCTCCTTTTTTTGGCAGCATCGTATTCCATTGTGTAGATGTACCATCGTTTTTTGATCCAATCATCTGCTGATGGGCACTTAGGCTGTTTCCAAATCTTAGCTGTGGTAAATTGTGCTGCTCTGAACATAGGGGTGCGTATGTCCTTTCTGATTGGTGTTTCTAGTTTCTTGGGATATATTCCTAGTAGTGGGAAATCCCTCCCTTTTTTTAAAAATTGATCTCAGAGAGGTCAAGCTTGCTTTTTCTCCTGGTTCTAGACTGGGCTTCGCTCCCACGTCAATGTCCCCATCGGCGGTTAGTTCCAAGAGAGTGTGGCTTTGCCGAATTCACCGCCACCCCTCTTCCTCTCTCTGGCAATACCCCCATGAACTCTCTAAGACCGAGGTAGGCAAACTGCGTCTCGCGAGCCACATTCGGCTCTTTGGCCCCTGGAGTGTGGCTCTTCCACAAAATGTCACGGCCTGGGTGAGTCTGTGTTGAAGAAGTAGCGTTAGAAGAAGTTTTTAAATTTAAAAAAATTTGGCTCTCCGAAAAAAATTTCAACCGTCATCCTGTTGACATTTGGCTCTGTGGACTGATGAGTTTGCCCACCACTGGGCTAAGGAGAGTGGGTTCTACCTAGGGTTGGTTCAAGGGCCTTGGTGCAAACAAGCTGGAGAGGGGACCCCCATGCCTTGGTGTTCCCAAGCTCAGCGAGAGCAAGCCCCTTGAGGGCAGGGGACCTGTGCAGTGCACAGCGGGGTCCCCAGCACCCAGCCCTCAACCAGGAGCCCCGGGGACTCCTCGATGGCTAGATGGGGGGAGAGAAGGCCCAGACACCATTCAATGCCCACACCGTGCCTCCCGCAGGCCAAGCCCGTGCGCACACACACACACACACACACACACACACACTGCTCTCCCTCGGACACAATTACGTGAAAAGAGCAATTAGCAACCTTTTAAGCCTGGTTGCCAGCTCCCCCATTAATCACTTGCAATTATAAACCCCAAATCCTCAAAAACAATTGGTCCCAGACGCCCACTAGAGAGAGAGAGACACGCTAATAACCTTCCTCCTTCATCTGGAAATGTCTGCTCGGTTGGAGGGTCCGGGTCACCCAGGAGGGAAGAGACCACAAATGGCTGAATAGCCTGAGACTGGCGACCCCGGAGCAGCGGGGGGGAGAAGGGTCACCCGGCAGAGGCCAGAGGACACTTTAGGGGGGGGCACCCCCCTCTTCCCCTTGCCTAACTCTCCCCCCATTACCACCGCCGGCCCAGGCCATCCATCTCCCCGTGCTCTCACCAGCCCGCTCTCATTCCACATTATGAAGATGCTCTCTCTAATTACGGCGCTAATTAGCTCCAGCAGCCACCCCCCCGGTCGGGGCGCACGCGGGACTTGAACAGCCCGCAAAAGGCCTTGGATGTGGCTGGCCGCCTCCAGCCGCCAGCCAGCACTTTGCCACGGGGGTGACACCCCGTGAGCTGACCCCCATGTTTCTGGGGGGAGCGGGGGTGTGTGGGGAGGGGGAGGCGGAGGAGGAGGAGGGGGAAGAGATGGCAGGAGCCTGTTTGGTCCATCTGAACCACACACACACACCACACCACACCCCCCCGCCCCGCTCTCTCCGCCCGTCCCCCGCTGCGGGCAGCAGGCAATTCAGACCTGAGTGCAGCAGCTAATTAAATCAATATGAGATAATGAACAGCAATTAGAGGTCCGGCTAGGCACATCCCCTCTTGTAAATACTGCTTCTCTCCCAACGGGGAGCTCTTCTTTAATAATCTGTTTGTGTTTCATTTCCAGGAGCCTAATTCCCCCAAGAAGCACTTGGGGAAAGTGATTTGTTTGTCTGTGGAAGCGCCAAAGAGGGTGTTTTGTTTTTTTTTTTTCCATCGGGCTTGTTTGTTTTGCTGAGCGCCTGTTACTGCTGGAGAGAAACAATTCGCTTCTCTCCTCTGGTTTTGTGTGTGTGTGTGTGTGTGTGTGTGTGTGTGTGTGTGTGTTCCCTCCCTCCCCCTTTCGTTTCTATTTCCTGCCTGAGCATCCTGACATTGGACAAAAGGCCAGGGAATGCATTATTGAGGAGTCTAATCAACTACTTCCTCTCCCCTCGAGGGATGAACAAAAAACTAGAAACCCTCAAGAAATCACCGAAGGACTGGAGAAGACTCCCATTCTACAGATGAGAGAACAGAGGCTCTGAGGGACCGTCAGTGACAGGCAAGCGACCCAGCCCCCTCTCCCCGCCGCCTCCAGTTCAAATACCTCACCAATTTCCCCGGGTGCCCAGGGAGAGGCTGGAGGGAGAGGATGCAGATCCCTCTGCCCTCAAGGAGCTTGCAAATTTATCTGATGAGACAGGCTAAGGCGCATATCAATTAGAAAGCAATTAAGTGCCTAATTGGGTGGCACCAACAAGCTCAAAGGGTTCAGGGAAGGGAAAGAGACTGTGGGGAATAGAGTGCAGGGAGGAAACATCAGAGCCATTTGCATCTTAACACGATCCTTATCCTCCATCGAGAGGGTTTTCCCCAGCTCTGGGCTTTTGTGTCTTTATTTGGATCTTCCCCCACCCACCCATGGCCCCACAGAGTCGAGATGCCCCAAATGGGAAACACCACACCCAGCCCAGCCCCATCCATCTCCATTCCCGTGGGTTTTGCTCACTAGAAGGCCCTTGGAGCATCTGGCACTGAACCTGATTCCTTGCCCCCTGCACCCAGTCAGAGACAGGGCCTTGGAAGTGTCTCTCCATTGCACTCGCACGTCCCTTCATCCCACTATGCGTACCTCGGTCCCCGCAAACCGGCCTCTGGTGCCTGGAGTCTTACCACACTCACCCTACCCGTCCCTGAGTCTAGCTCAGGGGTGGGCAAACTTTCTGACTCGAGGGCCACCATGGGTTCTTCCACTGGACCGGAGGGCTGGAACAAAAGCAACCTGACCATGCTGGCACTCTCATCTTGGGCTGCTGGTGAAGGAGCGGAGGGGAGAGCAAGAGAGCCCTCCTCCTCTCTTTCAGCTCCGCGGGCCGGACAGAACAGCCGAACGGGTCACATCCGGCCCTCGGGCCGTAGTTTGCCCACGGCTGGTCTAGCTTCCCTCCTTTCCAAGGCAGTATCTGCACTGCCACCAGCGCATCTGACCACGTCATCCTGACAAAACCCTCCCTGTGTCCCTCCGGATAGAGGCCAAGCATGTCAGTGTTGACCTCGGCCCGTCGCCTGCATTGCTAGCCTGGCAATGTTTCCCCTTCTGCCATCTACGCTTCACCATCCACACGTTACTTTTCATTCCTCCCTGCACCTTTCACCCTCCACACAGCGCCACAGGTTATGGAGTAAAGGGCTCCCATCTCCCCCCCCAAAAAAATGGCCACCATCACCCCCATCTCAGAGGAAGACACAGGGGCACAGAGAGGCCAAGTGATTGACCCCCGAACTACAAGCGAATAAAGAAAACACATCGCTGCACATTTTTTTGTTTTGAGGAAGAGCAATGAACGGGAAAAGTTTTGGCTGGAAAGATCCCTTTTCTTGACATTGGTTGTCCCAATCTGTGGAGTCCTGGTGGCAGTTGGTCTCCCTCTCTATGACCTATCCATCGTAGAGATGAGGAGGCGGAAGTCCCAGAGACATTAAGCAATTTGTGCGAGACACACCTATCTGGTCGATGCTTACGGCATCATTCAAGCCATGTCTTTCTGCCACCCCTTGCCGCGTTGGTGCCGAAGACAGCCCTCGAGCCCTCCTTTAAAGATGGTGTGGAGTCTGCCAGACGTGAGCTGGTAGGGCAGAGCTGGGCCTCCTGTCCGGTTTGGAACCAAGAGTTGGGAACTAAGTCAAGAATCCCAGTTGATCCCATTCATTTTTCCAACCAGAGCTCATGGTGAGAATTGTTGGTGGATGAGACTAGACCAGGCCCGGGGCTGTTAGATTGTTGGAGGTTATTTTGAAGACATAGACCATGCGTCATAACCTGCAGACGTATCATAGAGAGGAAATCGAGAGAGGAGTTTCTTAAAGGCAGAGTGGCCATGGACAAGAGCCGCCAATGGACTCGCCTCCGCCATGTTGAGAGCGTGAGGGCAAAGGTGTCAGCACCACGGACAGCTCCCGGGGGGGGGTGCTGGCTCACTGGGGCTGATCCTTTGCATTGCTTCCCTGGCTCCCAGTATATGGGCGGTGGACGGTTGTTCATTTCAACCTTAAAGGAAAATAAGATCTTAACGTGGACTTTCCTCACCAGAAGGCCATAACTTCTCCGTTGGTGAAGTAACTTCCAAGGTCCTCCACCACCCACAGAGCCACACCAACAACCCCACAGCCCCCCTCTCGCCGGAGGCTCCACCCAAGGTCTGACTTTCCCACCAAGTGCTTGGCGCGGGCTTTCTCTGCGGCATCCCCGCCCCCAGAGAGCCTGACATCGCCTTTTGAGGAAACGCGGGCCATCAACCATCTGTCTCCCTGGGAACTCAGACTTCCCGAGGCTCGGACCAGGCTCAGTCCAAGCCCAGGTTCGTGAAAGGCAGATGTGAAGAAAGCAGTGCCGACTCCACCGGTCTGCCCCATGGCGGGAAGCACAAGGTGAGAAGAAATACCGTGAGCAAAGGTTGGTGCGGGAATCCATTGCCATTTAGGGACTTCCCACCTCCCTCAGGGGACCCACACTCTTCATCCGCAGAACCTGCGGTTAGGTCACCTTCTATGTCAAAAAAAAGACTTTGCAGATGTGCGTACGCTAAGGACCTTGAGGTGACTGGCCCAAAACTATTTTTAAAAAAGAGTGTGCGAGGGCAAGAAGGCCAATGGCCCCACCTCCTGGCCCATCGCCCTGTGACTTTCTGCCTCGCCTGGTCTCTGCCTGCATCCCTGCTCCCGGGACCTTACGCATCGGCGGCCACCGGCCCCGGAGAAATCAGTTTCCCACTTCGATCCCTGAAGTCTCCATGGAGGGTCCACCCACAGTCCCTCTGGCAAGGAGAGAGGGAGAGCCGGCTGGGGAAGGGATGGTAATTTCCTGTAAGTCCGTGACGGGATGAGAAATGGTGCCGGGATGAAATATGTCCTATCTCCTACTGCGCTTGGATGCGAGCCCAGGAGATGCGGTGCGCTGGGGCTGGGCCGAGGAGGCGGGCCCGGGGGTGAAGGGAGAAGAGGGGGCGGGTGGGGGCAGCGCAGGCAGCAGATAAGGTGTGTGTGTGGGGGGGGGGGGGTTGGAATGCTCAGAGGCAGCAGGACATCTGGGAGGGAAGCCAGCACCCCCTCGGGGTGTGGGAGCGAGAGCTGGCGCCCCTCTCAGCTCTTGCGGCCTGAGCCCGAGCCTGCCTTCACCACTGCAACCTCCAACGGTGCTTGATGCAACCTGTAAGCTCAGCAAATCCCAGTTGAAAGGGGAAAAAAAAGAAAAAGAAATAAATCCCAGGTGAGTGAAGAACTCCAAATCAGTGTCGCTCTCAGCCCCTACCATCCATGAGCTGGGGATCTCAGATGCCACGTCCTCTCTCTGGGCCTCTGTTTCGCCACTTGAAAGTCTACCCACCAGGCAGTCGGTTCATAAATTAAGTGGAGCCTGTATTCGTTTGAACGAAGCACCCAGACTCTGAATCTTGTGCTTCAATCCCCTCGCTAGTCCCTTCCGATCATTTATCATCTCTCTGAGTCTCATTTCCTCCTCTAAAAAAAAAATTATATAGGCCTGTGTAAGGATCATTAACATGTTGACTACCGGTTGACTGTATAAGTCATTCACACTTTAGTATAAGCGAAGGCCTTTGGTAGGAGCTGAAACGAATTGCTGTTTGTTGAGTGTTCACTATGCACCATGCACTCCTTGAGCGCCTGGACATTGATTTGACTTTCACAGCCCTGTGAGATTCAAAGCAAGGAAAGAAATCACACCCAAAGCCACCTAGCTCAGAGGTGGGCAAACTTTTTGACTCGAGGGCCACCATGGGTTCTTACGCTGGACCGGAGGGCCGGAACAAAAGCAACCTGACCATGCTGGCACTCTCACTTGGGCTGCTGGGGAAGGAGCGGAGGGGAGAGCAAGAGAACCCTCCACTCTTTCGGCTCCTGGGGCCGGATAGAACAGCCGAACGGGCCGAATCCGGCCCGCAGGCCGTAGTTGGCCCATGGCTGATCTAGCTGGTGAGCGGCTGTGTCAGGATTTAAGCCAAAGTCTGCGTGGGTCAGGATCCTGAGTTCTTAATAAGCATGAGTTCTCCAGATCAAAATGGCTTCCATGCCATGAAAATTAACTTAGGATTTATTCTGTGTTCCAGTGCTTCTCACACTGAATCAGCGGGTTGGAGGAAGGTGGGGGCGGCAAGAGTCTGTTTTGTCTTACTTTTTAATCCTCACCCAAGGATATGTTTATTGATGAGAGAGAGAGAGAGGGAGAGAGAGAGAGAGAGAGAAATCAATGTTGCCTCTCATATGCACCTGACCTGGAATTGAACCCTCCACGTAGGTATGTGCCCTGAGCAGGAATTAAACCCACAACCTTTAGGTGTCTAAGACGATGCACCAACCAACTCAGCCACCCGGCCAGGGCGTGAGTCTGCATTTTTAACCAGATCCCAGGGGAGGCCGAGTTCTAGGGGCAATGGCGTTGAACTGGGCGTGCAGGTGCAAAGAGGTGATTTCGTCGGCTCAGGCCCGAGGGAGCCTGTCTGGCCATTATGTGGAGGGAGGGTTAGAGGGCGCGAGGCTCAAGGTGGGTGTTGAGGCCCTGAGGTTCCTCCAGGCGCACACGCCTCGCGCCATGCGATTCTTACAGATGTTCCAAGCCTCTCTCGGGGGAAACTGATGAAAAGTGAGAATGCGGGAATCCTTCAGTCCCACCCCCTCCCCCAGCCGCAGGCGCCCAAAAGGACTATCTGCTTGGAGGCAGCCTCGGCTTCAAAACGCTGCCCTGGGCAGCCACTCAGTATTCCGGGGACCTCGCTGGATTCAATACATCAAAGGCTGAAGGATCATATAGCCCCATTAGCTGCAAAGTCTAATTTCCCTTCGGGGCTGGTGGTTACAATGAAACTACAGCGGCAATTACAACTTCCCCTTCTCTGACAACCTGCTCAGATCAATAACGGGCCGGCCCCGATGCAATGCGGGATCAGCCTCGTTCGTCAGGAGCCGCCCGGCCACCCAAAGCCAGTCACTGCCCACCGCACACCCTCCTTATGGGGAGGAGGGGGGGACGGGGTGATGAGGAGAAAGCGTGGGACCCCTCCCAAGACCCCAGGTCTCCCTTCCTGATTTTGCAGAAGGGGACGCCTGAAGCCGAGAGAGGGAGAAACCTCGTCCACTCATTAATCCGCCCTACGGTGAGTCAGGTGTCAACTCTGGGGGGAACCAGGGGGACCAGGGGGACAGGAAACAAGCCAGACAGCTGCAGGTCGGGGGGGGGGGGTGCCTCTGGAGCCCAGAGGTCGAGGAGAGCGAGGCGGCGGCTCTGGAGCAGGGCCCGGAGGAAGCGAGGGAGCGAGCCCCTTGAAGACTTGGGGAAGGGCATTCCAGAAGGCGGAGCTGCCCGTGCAAAGGCCGGGAGGTGGGGACAAGCCGGACGAGAGAGAAGCAGATGCCGAAACCGGTTGGGCTCGGTGGATAGAGCGTCGGTCTGCGGACTGAGGGGGTCCCGGGTTCGATTCCGGTCAAGGGCATGTACCTTGGTTGCGGGCACATTCCCCCGGTGGGGGGTGTGCAGGAGGCAGCTGGTCGATGTTTATCTCTCATCGATGTTTCTGGCTCTCTATCCCTCTCCCTTCCTCTCTGTAAAATATCAAGAAAATAAATAAATAAAAATAAGAGAGAAGCAGAAGGGACTAGGCAATAAGAAACAGAAACACACACACACACTCACACACACACACATACACTCACACACACTCACACAAATACACACACACACACAAACACACTCACAAACAGACACAACCTCACATTCTCACACACACATACATACACACACAAACACACACAAACACACTCACAAACAGACACAACCTCACATTCTCACACACACATACATACACACACAAACACACACAAACACACTCACAAACAGACACAACCTCACATTCTCACACACACATACATACACACACAAACACACACAAACACACTCACAAACAGACACAACCTCACATTCTCACACACACATACATACACACACACACACACACACACACACACACACACACAATTGAGGGAAACGAAAGTGCAGGAGCCAAAGACACCCGGGATGGAGGCCTAACTTCAAATCAAACGACGTTCCATTGGTTCCAGGCTTTGTTCCTCCAGGGCGGGCCTCCTCGCCACGCCTTTCCAGCACCTATACCTTGGCCCTAGCTGCCCCGCCCCGTCCTGGGGGCAGTGCCCAGCACGGCGTCTCGCGGGGACCGCCCCTCCGCAGGGGAGGCAGGGTGAACTCGGAGAGCACACACCCCAGGGCGTGGAGGCCAGGGCGTGGCGCCCAGCTCCAGCCCGTGCCAGCTGCGTGACCTCGGGCAGGTGCCTGAACCCCTCTGCGCCTCAGTGTCTCCACCTGAGCCCTGATGTGAGCGCCGTCTCTCTCACGGGGCTCCCGCCAGACTCAGCGGCAGAATGCGCTGAAGCTGCCGGCCCCGGGGGCAATGCCAGGTTCGGCCAAGGGTCGGGAACTGCTGTCCTCTGGTTGCCTTGCTGCCCTGGGAGCTCTGGCCTCCCCCGTTGTGTGTCCTCACGGTACAACAGTCTAGGTGGGGGTCCCCCAACCCCGGCCAGAATCAAGGGGGAGCTCTAGCCCCTCCACGAGGCTTGGGAGGAAGGCGGGAGGTAGGGGAGCCGTGAGCCAGCCCCTCCTCTGTTGGGCCTGGACCAGCAGACGTACAAGATGGATGGGATCTGAGAGGCAGCCCGGAGAGGGTTGGGGGGAGCGCCGGGAGATTGGGAAGAGGGATTAGGCGGGGCTCGCACCCCGCTGACAAGCCCAGGTGGTTGTGATGAGACAGGAATGGGGCCAGTCTCTGGCCCCGAAACACGGCCCCGGGCCAATGTAAACTCGTTGGGAGAATTACCGCTCGCCAGCAACGTGGATCTGCAGTTCGTCTGCCAGGCCGAGGCGTGTGTGGGAGGCACGCGGGGTCTCTGAGTGGATTCCCAACGCCCTTCCAGTTGCCCCCGGCAACCCCGGGGCATGTCTCCCAGCCCTGGGAGGAGAGAGCCGCTCGCTTAGAGACGCCAGCGTGGAAAGCACGTTGCTGTCCGTGGCCAGCTCGGCGGAGAAGGCGTGGGATGGGAACCAGCAGGGCCCCTGAGGCTGTGCCCACGCCGGCACCGGTCACCCCGATGGACCCTCTTCCCGGGCTCTACGGGAGGGTGGGTAGGCCCATGGTGCCAGTGAGGAAATGGGAGGTCAGGGGACAGGATGTGGGCTCGGGCTTTTCTCCTCCAAAACGCCCCCCATCTGATGAGAAAGTCAAGGAAGAAGGGACAGGAGAGTCTCGGTATAACTTGACCTCCGCTCCAAGGTGAGGACCCTGCACCCAGTCCCTGCTGTGAGGTGTGCATACCCTTCTGAGAACGCGTAGAGTGATGGCCCAGGCCCCCCGGAACCCCTGAAGACAGACCCCTTCCCAGCCTGGTGTTCCTCGCCTATCTGCCTACCAAGTAATTAGTGAGAGAGAAGAGGAGGAAATGGAGTTTTGTGGAAAAGGTATATTCTTTTTTTTTAATATATTATATTGATTTTTTTTACAGAGAGGAAGGTAGAGGGGTAGAGAGTTAGAAACATCCATGAAAGAGAAACATGGATCAGCTGCCTCCTGCACGCCCCCTACTGGGGATGCGCCTGCAACCAAGGGACATGCCCTGGACCGGAATCGAACCCGGGACCCTTCAGTCCTCAGGCTGACGTTCTCTATCCACTGAGCCAAACCAGCCAGGGCAAGAGGTGTATTCTTGATGGAAGGAGGTCTTCCTGCAGCTGAATGAGAGGGACCGGGAAAATGAACATTTAACCACTCCCCGAATCTGGGGCCACGTCTGTGACAGCCCCTTTTTCCGCTGCCTGCCATCGCGTGGAAGTGGGGCTCGTTCGTCACCTCAGAGAGACGGTGGCAGTATCAACAGGAGAACAGATAAACAAACGACGACGCGCCCACGCAATGTGATACCGCTCAGCCACGGGAGAGCTGTGGATGCATTCGACAATGCAGAAGAATCACAAAGGCTTATGCAGAATGAAAGGAGGCACACACCAAAGGCCACGTACTGTGTGATGCTATTGCGCGGCATTCTGGGGGGGAGGGGGGGGAAGCAAAACCGCAGGGACAGGGATCTAATTGGTCCTCGCCCGAAGCTGGAGCCGGGAGGAGGAGCGGGGCTGCCACGCGGGGTGAGGGGGTGTGAGAATAGGAACGTGTTCTGTACTTGGGCAGTATTGGTCGTTATACTCCTGCGTACATTGGTCAAAGCCCGTCAGGCTGCACATTTTTAAAAGGCAAACGTTCCCTTCCGATAAATCGTATCAAAATAAACCCGACTTTTAAAGGCCTGGGGGGGGATGGAAACTTACAAGTGTTCATTTCTGCCCCCACAAAGTTCGTAAAATAGGTAGAGCTGGGTTGCTATACCCTAACCGGCCAGTAGGTGTCGCTGGCGGGTGACATGCCATTGTCCCAGGTTCACAGTCCATTCGTTCACACTTTGAGCATCGAACAAGATACACCTACATTCAAATCGTAAAATTTTTAAATATATTTTATTGATTTTTTTTTTTTTTACATAGAGGAAGGGAGAGTGACGGTTAGAAACATCGATGAGAGAAACATGGATCAGCTGCCTCCTGCACACTCCTACTGGGGGTGTGCCCGCAACCAACGTACATGCCCTTGACGGGAATCGAACCTGGGACCTTCCAGTCCGCAGGCCGACGTTCTATCCACTGAGCCAACCCGGTTTCGGCTGTAATTTTTGTTTTATTATTCTGTTGAATGTAAGGGTTATCTGCTTGCCTCTGACAGGCTGGCTGTAGGTGGTAAGCTTGGTCCCATGGAGAAAAACGGTGTGATGGACTTGGTTCCATTCCACACATCACGCCGTAGAGGTGGCACCCAAGATGGCGATGGGCATCCTGCGCCATTCAAAGCCCCCTTGTGACTACCCCACTGGGGACGACGGCTGCAGCCCTTCTTGACGTCTTCCAGGCCGCAGCTGACCCCTGAGGGAGGCTGAGGTCCCGCCAGGGTCCGGCCCGTGGGCAGCAGCAAACTTGGAGGCTCGGTGGACCCACGACCACCACCCCCAGCTCCACACAGCGGTGCCTCGTCCCATAACAATATTTTCTCTGAAGAGAAAGTCGTGGGCTAAATGGAAGATGTGCTTGAGTGAGTCACCGGGAACCTAAGCGAAATCATATTAAGGAAGTAATATTTATTATGTCCATAAAGCAACTCGCACAGTCAGTGTGCAGGGTGGGGGGGGGCAGATGGGAGGCCCAGATGTGCAGGGAGCCAAATCAAGCCTGTCACAGGCGCGGTCCGGGCCTGTGAGTTACAGCCCTTCAGCCAGGGAGGAACTGAAGGCGGGTTTGGCCCGCGTGTGCGTGGGGGCCCTCTGGCAGCCTCAGAGATGGGGAGGGGGGACCGGGGACCTCAGAGGAAGGAACGGGAGGTCGAGTGTTCCCTGCGAAGGTGGTGGCCATGGTGATGGAGCAGGATCCTGCAGGGGGCGAGGCAACTGGACGGCCAAAATGGAAAGAGGCCAGATTCCCTGGAGCTGGGAGGAGGCGATGGAGCCCTCCCAGCACAAGGATAGCCCACAGCTGGAGTTGGAAGCTTGCACCTATGGTCCGAACACGCGGCCCCACGTGTCTGAGTGATGTGGGCTTGATAGAGTTCAGGTGCATCGAGCTGAGTAGGATTGAAACCCACGAGAAGGTTGTAAATATCTTGACCACGCCCTCATTTTGCTATAAATTAAAGACACGGTTTGTGGGATGGGGCCCTGTCTCTCAGGAAGTAGCGTTCCACCGAGACCCAGCTTTCATTCTGTCTTTTCTTTTTTTTTTTTAATATATATTTTATTGATTTTTTTTTTACAGAGAGAAAGAGAGAGGGATAGAGAGCTAGAAACATCGATGAGAGAGAATCATCGATCAGCTGCCTCCTAAACACCTCCCACTGGGGATGTGCCCGCAACCAAGGTACATGCCCTTGACCGGAATCGAACCTGGGACCCTTCAGTCCGCAGACCGACGCTCTATCCACTGAGCCAAACCGGTTTCGGCATTCTCTGTCTTTTCTAAGCCTTTCAGCCGCCCCCTCTCAGGGTCACCCTTGGCCGTGCCGGCGCGGCACAACCCAGAGCCAAGAAATGAAGAGAGACAGAGACTCTCAGTATCGCTTGAGCACCTGGAGCCAGCCAGACCTGACGCTTTCCCCCCTTTTTCAATAGAAACCAATACACTCCCTTTCTCGGCGAAGACCGTTCTGTTTGGCTTCCTGGCATTCGTCACGGAAACAGCCCTGATCAAAGAAGCAGCGTTTCCCAGATCTGTTTCTTGGCTAACCGTTACCAACGTGCAGAAGAAAGGGGCTTTGCGTGGGGAGCTAACGGGTCTGAGATTTCACTCCAGTACGCAGGTAAGGTGATCCTGGGACACTCATTTCCCGTCACCAGGCCTAACCTTCGCTTACGTAACGTAAGAGTTGTCTTCTGTGTGGGTAAAGCCTTTCTCTTTCTAAGTGGAATGTTTTGTCTACACGTTCGTGCAGAACCCGTGCCTTCTTTGGGTAGGGGAGCGGGCCACGTTGCCGTGGACACGTTGCTCTCCTCCCTTCGGCCACTCCTTGTAGCCTCTGAACTACCTCCATCCGTGGGCATTGCAATCTCCCCCATGCCCTGGCTGGTTTGGCTCAGCGGATAGAGCGTCGGCCTGCGGACTGAAGGCTCCCAGGTTCGATTCCGGTCAAGGGCATGTCCCTTGGTGGCGGGCACATCCCCAGTAGGGGGTGTGCAGGAGGCGGCTGATCGATGTTTCTCTCTCAGCAATGTTTCTAACTCTCTATTCCTCTCCCTTCCTCTCTGTAAAAAAATAAATAGAATTTTTTTAAAAAAAGAGTTGGTCCCCTACCGGTATCAGGAAGCTTCTACACGTTGGCACCAGACAGGGCACCTGCTCAGACAAGTCCCATCGCGTCTCTGGATTCCAGCTTCTTCGCTGCAGGATGGGAATTATTCTCTTTAAACCGGGGGGACTGTACTACATGCTCCCCATGTGTCCCCATCTTTACTCTTCACAACACCCTCGTGCAATATGTCCCATCTTCATTTGCATTTTACCGAAGAGGAAAACCCGGGCTGGGGGAGGTTGAGACTCACACCATAAGTCAGGTCCTGCACTAGGACTAGAATCCCGATCTGCATGAAGCCAGAGTTCCAATACTAGTATGTGCCAGCTAGCTAGTAGGTTGATGGCTAGATAGTACTTCATTTTAATTAATCTAAAGAGCCACCCGTGGCGCGTGGCTAGCGTATGGGACAGCACGGGACCAGACACTCCGCTCTCCGGAGGGAAATGAAATACAGCTTGTAAAATAAATACAGCCGAAGTCGGGCTGGCCGGCGTTCAAATCCCAATTGGCCATTTACTGGAATTTGGAGCTTAGACAGGCCATTTTAATTTATAGTGACAAACACCACTACCTCAAGGAACAGCCGTGGCATTCGCTCGCTCACATATTCGCTCCACACTTGTTCAAGATGTCAGGGCTACGGTGATGGACGGGACAGGAAAGACCGAGCCCTCACACAATGACCTCGCTCTAACCGGTGTGGCCCAGTGGACAGAGTGTCGGCCTGTGGACTGGAAGGTCCCAGGTTCGATTCCAGTAAAGGCCATGTTCCTTAGTTGTGGGCACATCCCCAGTAAGGGGGTATGCAGGAGGCAGCTGATCGATGTTTCTCTCTCATCGGTATTTCTAACTCTCTAGCCCTCTCCCATCCTCTCTGTAAAAAAAATCAATGAAATAGATATATTTTTAAATATGACCTCAAATGCTTGCCCCTTAAATAAAGGGTGCACAGGAGGCAGGGATCACAGTAGCAGGCCCACAGTCCGTGCCGGAGAGAGATGGAAACTTATTTCAAGAAGCAGACCCCTTGCCTGGCTGGAGGGGCTCAGTTGGTTGAGCATCGTCCTGTGCACCAAAAGGTTTCCAGTTCCACTCCTGACAGAGTGCACATGCCTGGGTTGTGGGTTTGATCCTCAGTGGAGGCATGTGCAGAAGGCAACTGATTGATGTTCCTCTCTCACATCAATGTTTCTCTCTCTCTCTCTCTCTCTCTCTCTCTCTCTCTCTCTCTCTCTCCCTCTTCCTCTCTCCATCCCTCCCTTCTTCTCTCTTAGCATGTCCTCAGTGAGGATTTTAAAAAAATAAAAGGAAGAAGACATCTTAACGTTTCACAATAGCATGTGGCAATTTATATTTCAATACAGCTGGCCGGGTTGACCGAAAAGAAGTGGAGGAAGAGGAGGAGGAGGAGGAGGAGAAAGAAGGTTTTTGCGGATTAGACTCGGCATAGGCTTGGCATCGAATGTCCCCAGAGCATCCTGTGGAGCCCGAGAAAGTTGGGAAGGTTATGCAAATGGGCCTGTTGAATAAAGAATATTCCTACGTAAAATCATTATGCAGAACGGTTTCCCCTTTGCATAAGGTGGCAAAAATTATCTCCCCGGTGCCAATTATGTGCTTGTTAGCACTGACATTCTCAGAGTCATTACACCAAATGGGTGCCATTTGTGTAGGATCTACACTGGGTTCTATTGTAATTTTTCCTCTGTTTACAACGCGGTATAATAAATGTCACTTTTTTTTTTCCTTCCCCAAACGTACGTGGTGTTTCATCTAACAGTAAGGCTTGGAAACTGTTTGCCCCCTAAAAGGCACTCCCTTCCAGACACCCTCGGGCGTCGCGAAATGGAACAGATATTCAGGAGTGCTTAATGTGGGGGTGGGGTTTCCAGGAGACAAGAATCTCATTGCTGACTATGTCCTTGAACCTGGAGCTTCCATCCTCGGAGCCTAATTGCCCCATGTGGCTACGACGTGATCAGATGAAGTAATGTCTTAAGTCCTCTTGCAGGCTTGACTGCCTGCAACCCTGTTAAGAAGCTCCGCTTTTGTGGTTGTTGATTAAACTCATATTAACAGTGTGTTTTTAAAATACAATGGAACAAAATAAAGAGCACAGAGGTAAATTGAATAGATATATATAGATGATAGATAAATAGATAGATATAGATAGATAGATAGATAGATAGATAGATGATAGATATAGATAGATAGATAGATAGATAGATAGCGTAAAATGATGGGTTGTTGAATAAATGTTATTGAAAAAATTGAATTACTCTCTGAGGGAAAGTCAAGGCAGATTCCTACCTCACACCTTATACAGAAATAAAGCCCAGATAGATTAAACAGGAAAAGCACACGCTACAGAGCAAATAGGAGAACCGATGGGAGAGCATTTTTGTGACCTTCAGCAGACCTGGGTAGGAAATCTTGAAAACAGCTAAATATTAGAGGAGGTGGAAATGGTCACGGATGGAATTCATTCCTCGGAACATGCAGCTCTCGTCCCAGGGACACTGTGAACCACGCTAGCACGGGGCTCGTGGAGTAAAGCGAGAGATTTGCCAACGAGTATTTGCTGGGTCCTCTGCGAGCTTCTGGAGATCAAGCAATGGCCAAGACAAGGTCACTGGCCTCCGGGAGCTTACAACCCGGAGGGAGACTCGGACATCAACGGGGAAAATTAAGACCGAAGTGGAGTGAGCAAGGCAGAGTGGGGCAGGGGCTAACGTTGGAGGGTGACCCACCGACAGCACCTGGAGGACTGACTCTGTCCCTGGGGTGTGAGTAGCCTGGCCACATGCTGTCCTTGCACTTGCGTTGTCCCAGCATTAATGCAGGAAGCACATCATTCCAGGGCCAGGCCCCGGATCTTGTGTGCCAGATGCAGCCCCACCCCCAGCATCTGCCTTCGAGGTGGGGCCTCCCATTCCATGGAGCCTACCAGCCCCCCTTGTCCTCAACTCCTTCCCCTCCCCCCCCCCGCTGGATCCTGGTCCCCCAAACTTTCCACGTTCCCCATTTTTCTCCCTTGCACTTCTCGCCTTTCATTTCTGGCCAAACTTCAGATGACGGGAACACTGATAAATTAATGATTGTAATTAATAAAAATTGACTCTGGGCTAATAAATTATTATGAAATGGCCTGTCAGGGTTTTTAATGAAATGCAAAGAGCTGCCTGTAATGAGATGAGTGTGTGCACTTTTTCTGCCAAGACGTGAGGAAATGCATCCTTGGGGCACTCCGTGCTCGCAGGAGAGCATTCCGGGAGAAGAAAGGCAGGGTGGGAACCGTGCTCGGAAGGGAGAGGAGGAATTACCCTTGGAGGAGCACCTACTGGGTCGGGCACTGCGCCTGTGTCGTGTTACTTTATTTATTCTCCTCTGAGCCCCGCGAGGCAGATGCTACCCTGTTTCCCCGAAAATAAGGCAGTGTCTTATATTGATTTTTGCTCCCAAAGATGCGCTAGGTCTTATGTTCAGGGGGTGTCTTATTTTTCCATGAAGAAGAATACGGTACACATTTATTGTGAAATGAAGATAAAGGGAATTTCTTACCTGTCTGCGGCATGGTAGTACGGTAGTTGCCAACACAAACCAGACAAACTGTGAATCCTACAGGATCAAGAATTTACTCATGTATTCACTGACAATCATGTCATCATCTTCTGGAACGTCATCGTAGCAATCCAGTTCCTGAATTTCCTGGTGAATTTCTCGTGGCTCCATTTCTTTCAGAATCAGTGGACCAAATCTCTCATGTTTAGCAATGGCGCTGTCTTGAAACGAGTACTTCTTGTCAAGGCAGCCCGCTCGCAGTGCATTTGCAATGCAACTGTCAGTGATTTTTTTCTCCCATGAATTCTTCACCCATGTCACAACGTCTTGCAGTTTAGGTGTCACAGAGTTTCCACGCTGATTTCTCTCCATTCACACAGCAGTGACGTCAGGACTCCGCGTCACGTCACTGGTTG
The DNA here is from genome assembly GCA_963924515.1 of Vespertilio murinus. Classification (NCBI taxonomy): domain Eukaryota; kingdom Metazoa; phylum Chordata; class Mammalia; order Chiroptera; family Vespertilionidae; genus Vespertilio; species Vespertilio murinus. The sequence continues at coordinate 22,497,171 of OZ004720.1, read as the reverse complement.
CTAGACGCCTGTCGGGGCGGCCCTAGCGACCAGTTCACGGTAAATTAATTTTCATTCTGAGACAGAGCCTGGGGGCCTTATTTTCGGGGGGGGGTGCCTTATATTTCACTCAGAACGACACCTGTACGTAGGTCTTATTTTCGGGGAAGCGCGGCATTATCACCTCTCACTTTTACAGAGGAGGAGACGGAGGCCCAGAGAGGGTAAGGAATAGCCCCAGGTCACACAGCAATCACGTTACGGAGCTGGAACCAAGCCTGGGTCTTTTTGATTCCAGACCCATCCCCGAGCTCTTAACGACTCCATCACACCACCTTCCTGAGACTCCGGGTGTGGAAGCAAGGGGCATGAACTCAAAGCCCGATTCAGTCGTTTGACACAGGGTGACCTGGAGTAGGTGGCTCAGCCTCTCTGCTTAGCCTCCGTTTACCCGTCTGTAGAATGGAGACAGCAACACTTCTTTTCAAGTGCAAAATTTAAGCACGCACACCTAAGAAGGAAGTGAGATGACGTATGTGAACTCACGTAAGTCCCCAAGCATCTTCCTCCTCCTCCTCCTCCAAGAGCCGGGCATCAGAAGTTCTGTAGAGAGAGCAGGCCACGCCTTTCCAGAAAAAGGAGAGTCCAATGCCGCGGGGAGCCACCATGGTGGCATCCTCCCTCATGCCCCCCCCCCAGCTCTGCGGAGTGTTTAATATCGCCGGGTTGTCCCCGTTCTTTGTGAACTATAGCCACGGATGTAAAACAAGCGAGTTTTACAACAGAAATTGTGTAACCCTGCGCCAATTAAAAGTACCTGTTATTAAAAAAAAAAAAAGGTAATTATGCCGTAATTAGCTTGACACGAGACATTAAGCAGATTATTATCAAAGCCAGCGGAATAGGAACTTCAAAGCGATTTCCTCTCTGGAAAGAGGCACTTGCATGCCGCCCCTGGAACAAGATCCTCACTCGAGGCGCTTTTCAACGCAGGGGAACTCGGGCAGCTCGGCGCTTCCTCGCAGGAAGAGCCTGCGTGACGAATGAACTTGGGAGGGGCTGGGCTGCAGGACGTCTACCCAGAAAGCTGTTCGGGGTCGGGAACTTGCGGGGCAGTACACCCAGGCTGGGCCAGAGCAATATGGGCAAGAGAAAGGGGCCAAAGAGAATGCTCTCGGGCAGCATGCTGAGGTGTTCGCTGTTCTCTCCTTGGCTCCCCCAAAACACATGGGCGAGGTGGGGACCCCGAGACCCTGTGTGTCAGGGAGAGAGAGAACAGGCCACAGACCACTAGTGTGGCAAGGAGGGCAAGGACTGGATGTCCCCCAGAGTACATCTTCGAGTAACTTTGTTATCCAAAAATCTATCGAATCAAGTCAATTTCTCCTTAGCAACCTTTCAGGAGCTTTGTGCTTCTATAAGGCTCCGGTTCTCTCTCTCTCTCTCCATGTCCTCCCTTCTATGCCCTTTTCCCCACTGCCTCTACTCTCATCTGCTTGAGAGAGGACAGGAGGTTCTAATAAACACAGCCTTCTTTTTTTTAAAAGTATATATTTTATTGATATTTTACAGAGAGGAAGGGAGAGAGATAGAGCACTAGAAACGTCAATGAGAGAGAAACATTGACCAGCTGCCTCTTGCACACCCCCTACCGGGTATGTGCCCGCAACCAATGTACATGCCCTTGACCGGAATCGAACCCGGGACCTTTCAGTCCGCAGATTGACGCTCTACCACTGAGCCAAACCGGTTTCGGCTGATAAACATAGCCTTCTAACAAGCCTCTCAACCCTGCCCAGCGATGAGGTTTCAGCACCGTGGTCAGCGGCGCTGGTCCTCGCCCCCTCCTCCCACCCTCACCAAGAAACTCCTCCACCTCCTCCGCCGGCGACTGATGTCCCGTCACTGCCACTTAGCCAGCTGTGTGACCTCGGGTGCGATATTGACCTCTCTGAGCCTGTTTCCTCTCTCAGGAAGTGGAATGATCGCAGCACCTAACTTCAAGAGTTATTGTGAAGAAATTCATGTCAGATACTCGGCAGGGAGCGTGGCATTCTGTAAGAACCCCGGGAAATGAAAGCTATTATTATTATTAACCTATGTCTCCTGACGGCTGACCCCTGTGCTCCCATTAGCCCATCGAGCTCTGCTCTCCAAGAGACAGAAAAAATAGAGATATAAATGTAAGGCAGGCAAAGGAGCAAAACCAGATGGTTCAGGAAGCGAACCATATCCCGTCCCTCCTGCACCTATACAAATAACAGTAGTTGTGTGTGGTTTTTGCCAGAAAAAATGTAAATTTCCTTTACTCTGGATAGCCTTCAAATATCATTAGTTTATGTGGTAGTCGTTCAGTATGTATGTTTTGCCAAGCACTGCATGAAGCATTTTATATCCACTGTCATTCAGTAACTCAACCATTCTATGAAGCAGATAATATTATCTATATATATAAAAGCCTAAGCCACCAAACAACCCAATGACCAGCTGACCAGTCAACCAGTTGCTATGACGTGCACTGACCACCAGGGGCAGATGCTGAACACAAGAGCTGCTCCCTGGTGGTCAATGCGCTCCCATTGCCAAACCCTACGGCCAGCTGGTCAACCTCCTGCGGTCTCTGCTCCTGGCCAGCCAACCTCCCAAGGTCCCTACTCCCAGCCACCTGGCACCCCTCCCCCAGAGAGGCCCCGACCACTGGCCAGGCTGAGGGACCCCACCCGGGCCCCTCATGAATTCGTGCACCAGGCCTCTAGTGCCCTATAAACTTTATCCATTTTGTGATGAGGATACTACAGCTCATGGAGGAGAGATAACACCTACTTCCACCCACCTGGTAAATGACAGAGCAAGGATTTGAACCCAGGTCTCTCTGACACCCAGCCCTTACCCAAGATGCCTCCCTGTCCTCCCAGGTCACATGGTCTGGGGCAGTGGTCGGCAGACTCCTTAGTCAACAGAGCCAAATATCCACAGGACGACGATGGGAATTTCCTTTGAGAGCTGAAAACCGACTTCTGCGCGTGGGCCACGAAGTTTCAGTCACGCCGTACGTGCGCGCCCGCACGTGGTATCTTGTGGAAGAGCCACACTCAAGGGGCCAAAGAGCCGCACGTGGCTCGTGAGCCTCGGTTTGCCGACCATGCTCCTACGGGAAGTTTCTATGACTGGCACCCCCTACTGGCAGGGTCATTACTTTCCACACTTCCTGGTGCCTCCTGCGCATCGTAGCAATTGTCAGACTTTCATTTTTTTATTCAAATCAACACATTAAGCATTATAGAGGCCCTGTGAGGTCAGCTCCGGTGTTACCTAACATTGCCTGTGATCCCCTGGGTCAGGTGGGTAAACTAAGGCTGCTGGAGGTTTAGCAACTTGCTCAGGAGCAAGTGGCCCAGCCACCAGCTAAACCAGCCGTAGGCAAACTACGGCCCGTGGGCCGGATCCGGCCCGTTCAGCTGTTCTATCCGGCCCGCGGAGCCGAAAGAGCAGAGGGTTCTCTTGCTCTCCCCTCCGCTCCTTCACCAGCAGCCCAAGAGGAGAGTGCCGGCGTGGTCAGGTTGCTTTTGTTCCAGCCCTCCGGTCCAGTGTAAGAACCCATTGTGGCCCTCAAATCAAAAAGTTTGCCCACCCCTGAGCTAAACCTATCCCCATCGGGGTTTGGCTGCAAAACTCAAGTCTTCGTACTGGGCCAGGCAGCCTCAGGGACAGACGTGGCGGAGGGAGCCAATATTTCCATGTTTCCCTGCTGACTTGCCTTGTGAGCTCAGGGAAGAGCTCAAGGGCCCGAAGACACAGACTAGAGCAGGGGTCGGCAAACTCATTGGTCAGCTGAGCCAAATGTCAACAGTACACCGACTTCTGTGTACATGTCAGCCATGCTATCTCAGATCTGGTTGGTGGACAAATGGCGGTGATGCAGGTCCGACCGTCTCTGGTTTGGTCCTGGGCATCCTTCAGCGACACGCAGCTGCTGTCTGCCGTATGGCGAGGCGTCATCAGCATCTTCCATCGCTGGACTGTGTCTCTTCTGTCTTCATGGCTGGAGCATGCCTGTCTATTCCTCTCTGTTGCAGGAATCCAGGTGGTCTCAGAGTTGTTTTCTGAAAACATACAAACATATTCTGGACCAAAAGTTAATAGAGAGATATTTTCTCTAAATTTGACTTGGGGTCCTTTTTCATTTTTTGTTTTTGTGTGTGTTTGCCCAAATGATTTTCCTCTGGCTTGTTTAGACACTGTGTGTGTATGTTCATGGGTAGCTTGCTGTTGGCGTTTCGAACGAAGGTTAATTTTCTAAAGCACAAATTTTTTTAGATGCAATTTACTCGCAGGATGTTTTTCCCTTACATGATATTCTTCCATTGTCACCCCCTTTTTAAAATATATATATATTTTATTGATATTTTACAGAGAGGAAGGGAGAGAGATAGAGAGCTAGAAACGTCGATGAGAGAGAAACATCGACCAGCTGCCTCCTGCACACCCCCTACTGGGGATGTGCCCGCAACCAAGGTACATGCCCTTGACCGGAATCGAACCCGGGGCCTTTCAGTCCGCAGACTGACGCTCTACCACTGAGCCAAACTGGTTTTGGCTGTCACCCCCTTTTTTTAATGTAAAGAATAGGAGGCTTTTGGAATCTTTATAATGTAATCTTGATAGCTACTACATTTTAATTGTTTGTGCTAAACCATGACTGCATTAGGTTCATTACATGTGATGCAAAAAAAAAAAAAAGCAAAGAGGGAGCGGCCCAGCAGGTGACCTTCAGCCTCAGTAATTAGCAGAGGCAGCCGGCCTGAGGACCTGCAGGTGAGGGAGGGAGACGCGTGCCCGGGGCTCGGGACCAGGCCCTCCGCATCTCCGGTCTGTACTTCCTGATGCACCATGACCACCTCCACGGCGCCGAGGAGGAAACTGAGGCCAGAAGGCGCTTGTTGGGGCCGTCTTCCCGGTAAGTGGAGCCTCCGGTGTGAGAAGCCGTGTCTGTTGGCTGGTCCAGTGCTGGCAGCGTTCTGTTCCACCCTGTGGAGGGGGGGGAGAGGGGCGTCTGACTTCCTGCTGATCGAACAGCCCAGCCCGGGCACAGCGCCCCTGGAGGTGGTCTTGGGTGTGGTTCACAGTGTGCAAACGGCATCGCACGTGTGTTGGGGTTGCAGCACCCTTTCGGATACTGGCGAGCCCCGAGTTCTGAGAGGCGGGCGGGGCTGTCTCTGCGAGGAGCGGGGACTGAGTTCAGAGGGGCCGGGGCGATAGAGGACCACGGGGGAGCCCCGGCGCCCCCTGAGGCCAGGGGACCCGCCTGTGCGCCCGCGTCCGCTGTGCTCTGTCCTCTGCGGACCTCTCCCACACTCCCTCCCCACACGCACACACACTACACACACACACACTACACACACACACGACACACACATGCTACATACACATACCCCACACGCATACTACACACACTATGCACATATACTATGCACACATACTACACACACTACATACACATACTACACATATACTGCACACTACATACACATACCGTACACATACTACACACTACATGCCCATACTACGCGCACATACTATACACACTGCACATATATTACACACATGCTGCACACTACACACATACTGCACACACTACACACACTACACATATACTACATGTATGCTACACACTACACACTGCACACATGCTACATGCACATACTACACGCTTGCTGCACCCTGTGTGCACGCACCACAAAGTATACACACTACACAAACACACTATATGCATACTATACGCGTGCACATGCTACACACATACTACACACGCACACATACTACATGCACGCACATGCATGCACTTGCATGCCCAGGTGCAAACCCCGAGGCACCCCAGTGCATCTCTCTGAAATGACACTTGATTAAGTAAACAAAGCGGATTTATGAAGCCTCCCTCCCGTCTTGCTCGTTCCACCCGCCGCGGATTTATGGCCGCGCATTAACCCCGTGCGCCCGTCCTGTCGGCTGAGAGCAGGGGGGTGTTTCTGGCCGGGTCATCGGTACAAGGTGCAGGGGGTCCTCGGAGCCGGTGTGTGGGTGGTGCTGGGTGTGTGGGTGGTGCCGGGTGCGTGGCCGATGGAAGGGAGTGCGGGTTCCAAGATCAACCCCTTCCCGGCGCCGGCTCCCCGGCTCCCCGGCTTCCCCGTCGTGGCTCCTCCGGAGTGGGGTTCCTACCCTCCGAGGCGGTGTCAGCGGTGGGATCAATCAGCAACCTCGGGGAGCCAGCAGGGGCGGCTGCCCAGCGGGCCCTCGATTTCAAGTTGCCCCCCCCCTCTTTAGAGAATGGACCCCACGTGCTTCCCAAGACCCTGGAGAAAGGTCAGCCTCCTGGGGGGGGCGGAGGGAAGTGGGGGACGACACCCCTTCCCCCTCAGAGAGCAAGCGATGGGTTCTGGGCTCGTCAAGCTCTTTCTTGCAAACAGTTTCACTCCATGAAAGGGCAGAGATGTGTCCAGGAAGGCATCGGGGCATGGTGGTGGCGGCACTGGATGCCCAAGGAGAACTGGGACCCAGGGCGTCTTGCAAAAGGAGCCGGAAATAGAGAGAGGCATCAACGAGAGAGGAGCGGCAACAATCGGACTGCATAGGAGAACCAAGGGGTGGGGTGGGTGGGGGTGAAACGACAGGTGCCCGGACCCAACCACCACTCACCCTTGGCCTTCCAGGGGCGCGGGCGGGCCTGCGCGTGTACAGACTGCCCCCCCCCCCGGCCGCGGGTGCACAGGAAGGCGTTAGCCCACAGAGGGGACTGTCCCTGCCCAGGGCTGCTCTGTGATGGTGGCCTGGCCCCCTGCTCCGAGGGGGGTCCCCAAGCCAGCAGCATCCGTCTCACCTGGAGCCGGGCCCCTGCCCCGCCACCTGCTCAGACTCAGGGACCACCTTCCCCCAAGACCCTCCCGGATCCCTAAGAGCCGCTCGGGGCTGAGACCTGCCAAGACGTGGCATTGGAACCTCGGCAAGGCCCGAGGCCCAGAGAGGCTTAGCCACCAGCCCGAGCTCACACAGGGCCAAGGTGGTGTAGGATGAAACATGAAGAAAACAGATAATGATAATCTACACACACACACACACACACACAAAAAGCTAACTGACCGTCCATTCCCTACGCCCACAGCCAATCAGAGCGGGTATGCAAATTAACCCAACAAAGGTGGTGGTGAATTTGCATATGCGGAGGGAGGGAAGAGTGAAGACTGTAGGGCCCCCCCCCTACGTCCCCCCACCCCTCCTTCAGCACCTCACACTCGCACCCTGAGCCTCTGCTGATGGAGGAAACCCGGGTACGGTGGCAGGCGGAGCTCCACTTGAGAGCTAGCTGCAGGAGAGGGGCGCCCTCGGGGAAGGAGCCCTGTGCCTCGTTGTCAATTAGCCACCCCGCCTGCCTCCGGCAGCTGACAGAGCTGGGGCGGGCGGCTTCCCTGCCTGCCACCCCCCCCCCGCCTGCCTCTGCCCCCTCTCCCTTCCCCTTCCCCAGCCTCCCTGAGATGGGAAGCTCAAACACGAGGGCATGAATAATGTAGCACGAAGGCTCCTCGCGTCTCCCCCGGTCCTCGGAGGGTGAGCGAGGCTTCTTGTCTGCCTCATTAGTGGCCGCTCAACCATTTGATTTCGGTAACAATGAGTGTGCCTTCCCCGGAATTTTCATACCTATTTGCGTCACTGGAGTCAACACTGGATTTCTGAAGCCGCATGAAATTTTAATGGGGCCGATCTGCATACCGCGCCCGAGCGCTCTCCCCGCCGCCTTGCCCGCCGGTCCCCGCGGGGGCAGAAGACAGACTGGTCCCAGAGGAGTGGGCAGGGGCCCAGCGGACTCCCCGCGTGGAGCCCCGTGGGGGAGGGGGCCGAGGGGAGGGTTGAGAGGGTCCTGTCAGCTAAGGACCCTCACCTGAGGCCTAGGTGAGCAGCTTCCAGTTCCAGGTTATAGGTTAAGCCGACCCCGGAGCCTTGGCAGCGTCGCCACGTCCCGGCTGTGTGACCTAGGGGGCGCTGCTTCCCCTCTCTGAGCTGCAGTGTGTGCTCGTCTTCCCAGAATGGAGATTGCAGCAGAGAGTTGTTGCCAATGTCACATGTGGATTCCCTCAACCCACTGCCTAGGCACGTGATAGGCACCTGATGCCTAGTGGAGGTTATTATTAATCACACTAGAGCCGAAATCAGTTTGGCTCAGTGGATAGAGCGTCGGCCTGTGGACTGAAAGGTCCCAGGTTCGATTCCAGCCAAGGGCATGTACCTTGGTTGCGGGCACATCCCCAGTAAGGGGGGTGTGCAGGAGGCAGCTGGTCGATGACTCTCTCTCATCGATGTTTCTAGCTCTCTATCCCTCTCCTCTCCCTTCCTCTCTATGGAAAATCAATAAAATATATATTTTTAAAAACATAACACTAGAGTCCCATTGCAGGAAGATTCCTACAAGAACAGGGCTGCCAGCAGGCTTCCCTCCCACCACCTCCACCTCTCCCTCTCCTCCCCCCTTGCTTTCCCTGCTGCCTCTGCCCCCCACCCCATGCCTCACGCTTTCCCTCCCTCTTCCTTCTATGCTGTCTTCAGTCTTCACTCCTCCCTCCCTCCGCATATGCAAATTAACCACCATCTTTGTTGAGTTAATTTGCATGCTCGCTCTCATTGGCTGTGGGCATAGAGAATGGACGGTCAGTTAGCGTGTGTGTGTGTGTGTGTGTGTGTGTGTGTGTAGATTATCATTATCGGTTTTCTCCATGTTTCATCCTACACATCTGACTGGAACTGTGTAGTTTGCAAAACATGATCACAGCTGGGGGTTTTCTTTTTAAAAAAAAAAAATATATATATATATATATATATATATATATATATATTTATTGATTTCAGAGAGGAAGGAAGAGGGAGAGAGAGACAGAAGCATCAGTGATGATGAGAGAGAATCATTGGTCGGCTGCCTCCTGCAAACCCCCCCAACTGGGGGATGGAGCCCACAACCCAGGCATGTGCCCTTGACCGGAATCGAACCTGGGACCCTTTCAGTTCGCAGGCCGTCGCTCTATCCACTGAGCCACACTGGCCAGGGCCACAGCTGGGGGGTTTTCACCCACGCGGTACATCTAGTCGCCGACAGACCCGAGTGGCCTCCCGCTTCGCGACCTACAAACTACATAACTTCGGGGAAGCGGCTGCACCTCCCCCAGCCCCAGTTTCCTCACCTATGAAGTGGGGAGGGTAAACCCCACCTTTTTAGAAATAGCGCCGGGATTCGGTGGGAACGTGCATAGATAAGATGCCCGTGCGATGTGCCACGTGGAGCGGGCGTCTCACACACACACACACACACGCACACACACACATACACACACACACACATACACGTACACACACACACACACACACACACACACACACACACACGCACACACGCACACACACACACACTGGGCCCCGGTGTTCCTCACCCCGGGTAATGAAATGGAAGGGATTTCTGCTGAGAAGGGTGATTACTAACCTGCCAAGATGAGTGAGAAAAATCAATTCGGGGAGGGAGCGAGGGTAGGAACTGGCTGAGTGGGGGAAGCGTGGGGGAGAGGAAAGGGTGGGGGCCAAAGAGACAGGAGAGAGAGAGAGGGAGAGAGAGAGAGAGAGAGAGAGAGAGAGAGAGAGAGAGAGAGAGAGAGAGAGAGATGAATCTCAAGTTGTATTCAGTGAGGATGGACCTCAGGGGGATTTTTCCTCAATCGCTCTCAGCGTTTCACCCCTCTGTGATAGAAAAGGAGATTGAGGGCCGAAACCGGTTTGGCTCAGTGGTAGAGTGTCGGTCTGCAGACTGAAAGGCCCGGGTTTGATTCCAGCCAAGGGCATGTACCTCGGTTGCAGGCATATCCCCGGTAGGGGGTGTGCAGGAGGCAGCTGGTCGATGTTTCTCTCTCATCGATGTTTCTAGCTCTCTATCTCTCTCCCTTCCTCTTTGTAAAATATCAATAAAATATATTTTTTTTTTAAAGAAAGAAAGAAAAGGAGATTGAGGGAAGGGGCTCGGGAGGGGAGCGTGTGCCCCGCCCAGATTCGGGGCGTGGGGATTGGGACCAAGACTCTGCACCCGTGATGAGTCCAGGGGGGGGGGGGGGGCTGATGGCCCTGCTCTGGGGACCAGACTTGGCTGGAGAGAGAAGCAGTCAACTCGCCAGCGTGTGACTCTGGACCCCCAGATCTCTCCTAAGTGCCCACTATGCGTTTCCAAATGGAGAGCCTGTCGCCAAACGCACAGTAGGTCTCATTGCCAGTTACTTGAGTGGAGTTTTCCATCATTGTGTTATTGAGGTGAGATTCACACATAACCCAACATCAACGCTTTTGAGGTCAAGGTTTCCAAAAAAAATCACTCTTAACCAAGTTGGGATGGAGGAGTCATCAGAATCCCCACAGATGTCTCATTCCCTTTCTCCATCCTTTCGTCCAGAAGAAGCTTTCCTTGAACACCTACTGTGCGCACAGCCCCGTGCTGGGTGCCGGGGACCAGGGGCCCGTGTCCACCCACCAGGGCATGGGGCGATCGGTCCTACTGGGGGTGAGCAGCTATCACTGGGCACCGTCTACACCTGCCACCTCCCGTTCCTCGGAAAAGACTCCCCAGGAGTTCCCAACGCACACCTGCCGATCTCACACCCGCATAAACGTCTGTAAAAAAAAAATAAAAAAAAAAAAAGGATTATATTCATTCTCTTAACCTCACCCCACCCCGGACATAAATCGTCTCTGTTTATAACACCTCTGGCATTCTGTGCATTTTGCCGAGTGACATAAAACGGCGATAAATTTAGGCCCCACCGGCGGAAAAGTGCCTAAAATGCCACATGTCACTAATATTGACAGGTTCTAAAAGTGGAACTTGGAAACGGTTCAGGCGACATAAATTAAAATAAAATATATATATATGTATATATACTTTGTCCTTGAGAGAGAGAGAGAAATCAGCTAAAATTAAACCTCGGCGGGGGCGGGGGGGGGGGCGCCCGGGAAGAGGAGATAGAAGCGGCAGGGATTCGGGGCCACGTGGGCGCAGAATCACAGACCGGGGGGCCCAGAAGGACCCTGAGAGAACCCCGGCCAGGCCCGGGGCAGGAAAAAGGACCCGTCTTAAAGGGGCGGTGTCCCTACTGCAGCCTCCACCTCCACGTGGCCGGGAGGGACAAGACCCCAAGGGGTCAGCTCAGCTGGCGCAGGAGCTGGGAGTTCCTTCTCTAGGGGGTCACAGGCCGGTTTTCAGCGAGGCAGAGCTGTGCACGGAGGCGTTAGAAATCTCCCTGACCACACCGGGGAGCTGGGTGGAGCCGGGCAGGGTGCGGGGGAGAGAGAGTCGGGAACCTGGGGGAAGACCACTGCAGGGTGGAGGCCGGACCAGGCAGGATGGAGGCCAGGAGGTCCCGGGCCTTGGGTCTCGCCCTTCCCCCACCCCCACCCCCAGGCTGCTTCCCCCTGCAGCATGTAGGCATGTAACCGCCTCCCCCTCCCCCACCCCCTCCAGCCCACAGCCTTCTGGCTGCACCATTTGTGAAGAACATTATGCAAATGGGCTTTATGCAAATCCAGCCTCTCTTCCCCGGGAGCTCGCTGGACTCCTGAACCCTAATTAACTTGCCAAAGCCTAATGTTGCCGTCCCCTCTACCCCGGCCCTGCCCCCCGCAACCCGCTCCCCCAACCTCGACATCCATCTTCGGAGGCCGGTCTAATCGCTGCCTCCTCATTGGGATGTGCGGGCTGTCGCGGGGCCCAGAGCAGCCGGGGGAGGAGGCGGCGTTTCAGGCAGCCGACGCGCCTGCTTCCGATTCCGCTCCAAAATAAATGCCTCCCTTCCACCACCACCCACCTCCCGCTGGATTTCTCGTGGCTTCCAGAACCCTCCCCAGCATCTACGAAGTCTCATTATCTTCTCGCCTCTCTTCTATCACCTGGCACCACCCTTCCCCTCCCCAATCCCAAAGTCTGGGGCCCAGTACGCCCTCTGGCCTCTCTCTCAAAAAAAAATGCACCAAGAAAAAGATTGGGCTCTAGCTGGTTTGGCTCCGTGGATGGAGTGTCCATCAGCCTGCAGACTGAAGGGTCCTGGGTTCGATTCTGGTCAAGGGCACATGCCCGGGTGGTGGGCTCGATCCCCAGTAGGGAGAGTGTGCAGGAGGCAGCTCATCAATGGTTCTCTCCTATCATTGATGCCTCTCTCTCTCTCTCTCTCTCTCTCTCTCTCTCTCTCTCTCCCCTTTTCTGAAATCAATAAAAATATATTTAGAAAGGAAACGGGATTGGGGTAGGGATTGTTTTTAAAATCAGACCAACGGCTGAAACCGGTTTGGCTCAGTGATAGAGCGTCGGTCTGTGGACTGAAAGGTCCGGGGTTCGATTCCGGTCAGGGGCATGTACGTTGGTTGCGGGTATCCCCCCCGGTAGCGGGTGTGCAAGAGGCAGCTGGTCGATGTTTCTCTCTCATTGACGTTTCTAGCTCTCTATCTCTCTCCCTTCCTCTCTGTAAAATATCAATAAAATATTTTTTTTAAATAAAATCAGACCAGCGATGTTCATTCCCTGTCTGTTCCGTACAAGGCCCATTTGTGAACTGAGTCCTAAACACAGGTTTCTGGCCTAAAAAAAGACCCCGAGAGCATCTCCCCCAGCCTCCTCGACTTGAAAGATGTGTCGAGGGTCACACAGCGGAGATGGACGCACATCCAGCCCCCCTGCCCCCCAGGCTGGCGGGCTGGCGGGCTGGCTGGCTGGCTTCCCTCTCCCCACGCAGCCCGCAGCCCTGTGTCCCAGACAGCCCAGCCGAGAGCAGCCGCCGCTGACAGGCTCCTGCGTGCTCGCTTTCAAGTGCACACCAAAGCAAAACGAAGGCTTTCCCCGGGAACACGAAGAATGGTGTTGTCAGCCGGTTCCCGTGGCGGCGGCAAATCCCCAGGATGCGGCTCCAAAGGCAGACATGGAGTGAGGGCGGGGGGGGGGGAGGCAGAGGGGAGCTGTCAGGGCCTCTGCAGCTCTGGGGGGCGGGGGGGCACCCACAGTGCTTAGGGCTTCGGCCTCCGTGTCTGGACGATGCAGCACCGAGGACGTCGGCTCGAGCGTGGTCTGGCAAGAAGGATGGGGAACGGCCGGCGGCCATTCCTTCCTTCCTTCCTTCCTTCCTTCCTTCCTTCCTTCCTTCCTTCCTTCCTTCCTTCTTTCCTTCCTTCCTTCCTTCGATCATCATTCTTTCCGGAAATAGTTAGAGCCGGAGTGCCTGGCCCAGAGGGGATCCCTGGTACGCAGTTCTGCCTGCAGAGCCTGGTCACCCACGTGTCCCCCGCCCGATGAGGACCAGGCTCACCATATGCAAACTGTCATCTGACGCCCCGAGTCTTTCCCGGCTGGCCAAGCCTCCCTCCCTCCCTCCCTCCACCCCGGGCATCTGTGCATGTGAATGTCAAAAGCGTCCACATTTGGAAACGCCCACAATCGTCTTGTCTCTTCCTTTTTGTTTCTGAAAGGGAGCGAAGTCTGCTTGTGCTCAATCCGAATAGGCAGGTGTGTTTTTGTTTTGTTTTTTTCACGAAGAAAGAATTCAGAGTCTTAGTTGTGAAATGCAAGAAGGCCTCCTTGGGCATGCCAGCTCCTATTAACGGATAACTGTGGCCTGAAGCCCTGTGTTAAGAAGGATCCTGGCCGAAGCGGGTGGGGCTCAGTGGATGGAGCGTCGGCCTGCGGACTGAAGGGTCCCAGGTTCGATTCCGGTCAAGGGCATGTACCTTGGTTGTGGGCACATCCCCAGTAGGGGATGTGTAGGAGGCAGCTGATCGATGTTTTGGCTCATCAGTGTTTCTAACTATCTCTCTCCCTTCCTCTCTGTAAAAAATCAATAAAATATATTTTAAGTTTTTTTTTAAAGAAGGATTCTGATATCGTGAGTGCCTCACTGAGTAGCAATGCCTACTACGGAGCTAGCGGATGGTCAGGGCACGTATGCCTCACATTAGCCAACCTTGAGCTACTGTAACCCCGATGGGTGACCATCAGAGAATCGGAGGGTCATTGACTGGCCAAGGCCATACAGCTAGTTATGGGCAGAGCCAGAACGCCAAAGACTATCTCCTGGCTCCGTGTCCAGGACTCTTTCCTCTCCGTTGTCATGCATCAAGGGTCTTAATCAAGGCCCGGCGGTATCTAGGACACAGTCATCACATTTGGTCTCTGCTACCCTATTTCACTCTCCCCACCACCCCCCCCCCTTAGAGTCCCAAAAAGATTTTCAGTGATCACACACCAGAAACACACGCACTAGAGAGAAACGCACACATTGGAACAGCGGTCGGAACACCGCAGCTCGCGAGCCATCTGTGGCTCTTGGGCCCCTTGAGTGTGGCTCTTCCACAAAACACCACGGCCTGGGCGAGTCTATGTGGAGGAAGTGGCGTTAGAAGAAGTTGCAGTTTAGCTGAAACCGGTTTGGCTCAGCGGTAGAGCGTCGGTCTGCGGACTGCAAGGTCCCGGGTTCGATTCCGGTCAATGACATGTACGTTGGTTGCGGACACATCCCCAGTAGGGAGGTGTGCTGGAGGCAGCTGGTTGATGTTTCTCTCTCATCCACGTTTCTAGCTCTCTATCTCTCTCCCTTCCTCTCTGTAAAATATCAATAAAATATATATTTTTTAAAAAGTTGCAGTTTAAAAAAAATGTGACCCTTCGAAGAAATGTCTGTCGTTGTCCTGTTGCTGTTTGGCTCTGTGGACGAACGAGTTTGCCCACCACTGCCTTAGAAGAAGGTTAAAATGAAAACAGACAAGGTAACCTGGACGAAGGGGGAAAGTGAGAGAATGAAAAAGCACGCCAAAGCCAAGAGGAAGACGGCAGGTGCCAGGCCACCGGTGAGAAAGGCGGGAAAGGTAGTCAGCTGTTTCCAAGAAGCAGATTCCCTCGGTGTTTCCCGTAAGAAGTGCCTCCCACACTCCGGCCCGGCGGGCAGCTGTGATGCGCAGAGGACATTCCTCAAAGACACGCCTTTTGAAAAATGAAGTGATGGCGATACCATTGACTCTTGGAATGTCTGCTGGCGAAGGCGGGACGGCGAAATGTCCACGTCTGGTCCAAGAATTCAGATCTTGATGTCGGGGTGGCCAATGATGGCCGGGCTCCATCAGGGGTCGTCGGGTCACGCGGTTCACCTCACCGGATGGACCTCCCAGCAGTCTCTGAGAGAGCTGACGGGAGTATTCCTCTCCCGGGACACCAGTTCTGTTCGGGTTTTTCCCCTACGCCCATGCCAGCTCCTTCTCAACGCGCTGTACGTGGGGCTTCTCCTTTCTCCTGTCGTCTGGATGCTGCCGGCTCCCGGACTCGGCCCACAGCAGTGCTCTTACATTGAGCTGCCCTTGGTTCCTCATGAGCTCATGGCGTTAAAACAGGGGTGGGCAAACTACGGCCCGCGGGCCAGATCTGGCCCGTTCGGCTGTTCTATCCGGCCTGCGGAGCCGAAAGAGCGGAGGAGGGTTCTCTTGCTCTTTCCTCCGCTCCTTCACCAGCAGCCCAAGAGGAGAGTGCCAGCATGGTCAGGTTGCTTTTGTTCCGGCCCTCCGGTCCAGTGTAAGAACCCATGGTGGCCCTCGAGTCAAAAAGTTTGCCCACCCCTGGTCTAGAAGGAAGCCACATGAGGCCAGACAACTCCAAGGTGACCAGCCCACCGGGAGAGCAGGGTGGAGTCTCGGCCACATCCTCCTCCTCCGTGGCTCACTTGCCTGGAGGAACCCACACCGAGGGTTTCGCCTTTGTGTCACCTCTGTCCACTTGGCTGATGCCACGAGGGACGTCCCGGTGATTTCCATGGCTTCCCCTTACCCATCGGCATCTCCCTGGGTGTCAGCCGACCCCTCCGATCTCACCGCAGGAAACGCTGTCCGCAAACCCCAATATATGGCCAGGACCCGAGCAGACCGGGCCAATTTACAGCAGGTTTTTGACTCTCATAATGTTTTGTCTTAGGTATGACCCTAATTATAAATCATGTGCCACTGTAGTTTAAACCATAAGCAAATCTTACATGGCATTCTTATTATCTACTTAATATCGCGGCCCGAAAGATTTACGGAACCGTGTTCTGGGAATTAAGCAAACGAGGAAACTTTTAGGTGAGGGCGGAACACGTGAAAATGATAGTTTTGTCGTAAAACCGGCGATTGATCAATGATTATTGTAAAAAAACGGTGGTAGCTGTGCCGGCGTCAACATAAATCTGTAATTGGCTGGATTTATTCTTTTTCAAAATACTATATTTCCTACCGTTTTGACCATGGTGTTCATCTGGGCGTCTGTTAGATTTACTGTGGTTTTAACCTAATTAACTCCATTTACCTTATGCATATACCTGTGTGCGGGTGTGTGTGTGTGTGTGTGTGTGTGTACACATATCTACGCTGAGTGGCCAGATTATTATGATCTCTGAACCCATAATAATCTGGCCATATATATATTAGAGGCCCGGTGCATGAATTCACGCATGAGTAGGGTCTGGCCAACCTGGCCAGGGGGAGGGGACATGGGCGGTTGGCCGGCCTGCCTGCTGGTCGAACTCCTGGTCAAAGGGACAATTTGTCTATTAGCCTTTTATTATATAGGATATACACTGAGTGCCCGGATTATTATTATTATTTAGATAAATAGATGCATAGATACATTGCTCCACTTGGTCTTAATTTCCAGTGATTTGTGTTTTTCTTCAAGTGTTTTTCAAATATTTAAAGAAAACAACCTGGCAGCATGAAGCCAATTGCGCTGCAAAAAAAATGGGTCCAAAGCATTGTTTCTCAGCCACCTGGGGTGACCACACAGGGTAATAATGCTGCGTCTTAAGAGGTAGGTGAGTGCAAAAGGGTCACGAGTCAAGTTCAAATCTTGGCTCTGCCATTCACTGGCTAGATCGCCCTGAGGAAACGGCTCCAACACTCTTAGCCTCAGTCTCCCCATCTGTACAATGGGCACAGTGACTCCTCTCTCAGAGGCCACTGGGAGGCCTGAGTGGAATAATGAACCCAGAAGAGAGGTCAGGACAACATTCTAACCCTCAGAGGGACCATCTTAGGGAGGGCTTGTCCTGGCACCCGTGGGAGCCAGACCAGACACCAGAATCACCTTCCACCCCAACAGGCGCAGAGAGGTGATAGGTCTAGACCAGCCGTGGGCAAACTACGGCCCGCGGGCCGGATCCGGCCCGTTCGGCTGTTCTGTCCGGCCCGCGGAGCCCAAAGAGCGGAGGGTTCTCTTGCTCTCCCCTCCGCTCCTTCACCAGCAGCCCAAGAGGAGAGTGCCAGCATGGTCAGGTTGCTTTTGTTCCGGCCCTCCGGTCCAGTTGAAGAACCCATTGTGTCCTTCAAGTCAAAAAGTTTGCCCAGCTGAAACCGGTTTGGCTCAGTGGTAGAGCATTGGTCTGCAGACTGAAAGGTCCCGGGTTCGATTCCGGTCAAGGGCATGTACCTTGGTTGCTGGCACATCCCCAGTAGGGGGTGTGCAAGAGGCAGCTGGTCGATGTTTCTCTCTCATTGACGTTTCTAGCTATCTCTCTCCTCTCTCCCTTCCTCTCTGAAAATATCAATAAAATATTTTTTTTAAAGTTTGCCCGCCCCTGGTCTAGAAGGAAGCCACACGAGGCCAGACAACCTTATGATAACACAAACTTAAAGTCATGGGATAGCCCTAGCCGGGTTAGCTCAGTGGATGGAGCGTCGGGCTGCGGACCAAAGGGTCCCGGGTTCAGTCCCAGTCAGGGGCACATACCTGGGTTGCAGGCTCCTCCATGACCCAGGCCCTGGTCGGGGACACATGCAAGAGGCAACCAATCGGTGTGTTTCTCTCACATCGCTGTGTTTCTCTCTCTCCCACGCTCTCGGAAAACCAGTGGAAAAATGTCCTCGGGTGAGGATGTCAATAAATAACATAGAATAAAATAATAATAATAAGCAACCACACCCACTTCGTTACTCAGCACTTCCCTTGGGTCAAGTTCTCTGCTCAGTTCTTTACAGACCTCATGCTGCCCAAGCCCAAGCAGTGGCTGCTATGTCGTCAGCTGTGAGGGGAGGAAATTAAGATCCCAGGTCACCCCGCTAACACAGACCCCAAACCTGCAGTCACAGCGCGGTCCTTGCTGCTCCAGGGGTCCCCGGCACAGACACCCCCTCGGTAGTGGCCGTCTCTCCTGGACACGGATGTGTCCTGTGTCCTGAGCCAGCGGCTCCTCCCCTGGGTCACCCCAAGGAAAAGGCCCGCCGGATCCAGCCATCCCCTCTCCTCCTCCCTAAATGGCTGAGGACAGAGCTGAGAAGCAGCCGGTTTCCGGTTGAAACCTGCCCTCCTCTTCCCGCGGAGTTCCTGCACGTGGGTCAAAAAAAAGGGGGGCTCTGTTTGTCTCCATCCCCGCCACGCCACTGGAGAAAAATCTTCTCGGAAGGCCTGTTCTGAGCCACCGATTCACACTCTCTGACCTCCTGCCGCCCGGGGTCAAGAGGGTCCGCTGCGGCTAAATGAGCCCAGACATTCGATTTCGCCAGAAGGTAAACACTCCGAGCCGTGGGGGGACAAGAAATTGTTGGTTTCAAATATGACTTTTATGTGTCATCTCCTCCCCTCCATTTTCCCCCGACACCACACACACACACACACACACACGCACACGCACACGCACACGCACACGCACACGCACACGCACACGCTCTCTCCCTCCTTGTCTTCCACCTAGATCTCTCTTCCTCTGACCTCCTTCCCCTCTCTCTTTTCTTCCATCTCTTCTCCCCCTTCTTTTAATCCCTGCTTCTTTCTCCGGTTCCCTTCTACTATTTCTCTCTCTCTTTTCCTTTCTTTTTATTTTTTCCCATTGATTTTTATTGAAAGTGGAAGAGAGGGAGGGAGGGAGGAGGAGGAGGAAGAGAGAGAGAGATATCGAGAGAGAGAGAGAAAAACACTGATATAAGTGTTTGATTGCCTTCCACACGCTCCCCAACCTGGGCCTAGAATCAAACTTGCAACCCAGATACGTGCCCTTGATCGGGAATTGAACCCACAACCCGTCAGTGCACAGGCCGACCACGGAGCCCGCTGGCCAGGGCGGGACTTTGTTATGATTAGGTACACGGGGGGCAGCAGATCAGGGGTGACTGCCATTAAGAAGATGGCACTTTTAGCCTCAGTCTCCTCATGTGCATGAATTCATGCATGAGTGGGGTCTGGCCAGCCTGGCCAGGGGGAGGGGACATGGGTGGTTGGCCGGCCTGCCTGCTGGTCCAACTCCTGGTCAAAGGGACAATTTGCCTATTAGCCTTTTATTATATAGGAGAGACACTGAGTGCCCGGATTATTATTATTATTTAGATAAATAGATGCATAGATACATTGCTCCACTTGCTCTTAATTCCCAGCGATTTGTGTTTTTCTTCAAATGTTTTTCAAATCTTAAGAAAACAACCTGGCACTATGAAGCCAATCGCACTGCGAAAATGGGTCCAAAGCATTGTTTCTCCATCACCTGGGGTGGCCACACAGGGAAATAAATGCTGCGTCTTAAGAGGTAGGAAGACTGCAAAAGGTCATGAGTCAAGTTCAAATCTTGGCTCTGCCATTCACTGGCTAGATTGCCCTGAGGAAACCGCCCCAACACTCTTAGCCTCAGTCTCCTCATCTGTACAATGGGCACAGTGACTCCTCTCTCAGAGGCCACTGTGAGGCCTGAGTGAAATAATGAACCCAGGAGAGAGGACAGGACAACATTCTAGCCCTCAGAGGGACCATCTTGGGGAGGCACTGGGGTCGGTCAGGCGGCAGGAGGAGGAAGGGGAGAGGAGGTACCAGAGACCCGATGGTGGGTTTGGCCAGAAGGAACTGGGGGGGGGAGGGGGCAGGGAAGCAGGCCCCGGAGGTTCAGGGGAGAGTTGGGCGGTTGGGTGAAGAACCGGGAGAGGACCGGAAGTTTCCAGAATTCCCGGGGAGCCGAAACCAGTGTGGCTCAGTGGATAGAGCGTCAGCCTACGGACTGAACGGTCCCCAGTTCAATTCCGGTCAAGGGCATGTCTCTTGGTGGCGGGCACATCCCCGGTAGGGGGTGTGCAGGAGGCAGCTGATCGATGTTTCTCTCTCATCGATGTTTCTAGCTCTCTATCCCTCTCCCTTCCTCTCTGTAAAAAAAATCAATAAAATATATATATTTTTTAAAAATTCCAGGGGAGACAGAACCCAACTGGCAGAGGCCGCGGCTTCGGCCACCACTGGCCCCGCCCAGCGTCCGCCTCTGGGAAGCGGGTCCTGTCCCCACGGCGGTGGCCGCCACCCGGTGGATTGGTTGTTTTGCCCGGACCTGGAATTACCCCCTTAAACACGTGGCTGCAAATGAGGACACTCGGGGGGCGGGGGGGGGGGCGGGGGGGGCGGGGGGAGGGGGGAGAGAAAAAGCAATAATTGTGACAGTAACTCACAGGGCCAGGCCTGACACGTCTCTAATTGCCTGCTAAAATTGTCGCTGTCTCCTAAAGTGCAAATTATCACCCGAAATGACAAGAATAATGAATGAGTAACTCTGATGTAATGCAACAATTAGTCCTCAAAGACACTGTCTAATATGGTAATGCGGAACACCCACTCCTTGTTATTAAGTGCCTGATAATTATTTAATTATCTATCTGCCAGCATGATTTACTTGGTTTATTTAGCCGCAGATGTGGGCAGGAGCGCCGGGGCGGAAGGTCACCCACCGGGAGCCGGCCGGGGCCGCGGGCCTGGGTGCCGCCGGCAGCGCTCTGTCCGTCTGCCCGACGCCCCCTAATTGGCTCCGGCAGGCCCGGCCCAGAGTCAGGGAATCCTCTCCTCTCCGCCCGGCCCGGGCCCGGGGTCACTCACGGGCCGTGCCCACCAGAGCTGAGGGTCCCTGCTGTCCGCTTGCCCGCATGGGCCCCGACGGGTGACCAGAGTATTGGGGTTAAATGGCTACCCTCCCCCCAAGATCAATGAGAGCGCTGGCTCGGTGCCGGGCTCGGTGCCAGGTCTCACCCGAGTGATGCTCACTGCATCTTCCCAGGGACGCCAGGAGGCAAAGCACGTGGTGGCGGTGGCGTCTGACAGAGAAGGAAGGGGGGCTCAGAGGTGAGGGCACGCTGCAGGTGGTGGGGGGCGGGGGGCCCAGGCCGGCCCCTCTTTTGTTCTCCGGCGCCTCGGTGCTCTCCTAGACCCTCGCGGCTGCTCCGTCACGGATTATTCCGGAGCCTGGGGCAACCCGGAGCATCAGGGCCGGCACCGGGAGGTCGGGCACGGTCTCCAGCCACGCGATGACCCATCTGAGGAGAAGGACCAGGATGGGGTCAGAGCCGAGGTGCGGAGGCTCCTCCGGGGAGGCGAACGTGGCATCCGAAACGGCACTCCCCGGCTGGGTGTGCCGAGCACGTGGCGGGACCTCCCAGCGCGTCCGTTTCCCCCTCCGGGGAGTGGGCGTGATCAGAGGGCCCCTCCCCGGGCCCCTGTGAGAAGTCCCCCGGCCGCCCAGCCCTCTCCAATCAGCACCCTGTGGGTCCCTTCCCGAATGTGTCAGCGTCTAAAACTACTTTGCTTATTGATTTAATTGCCTTCGCCTACACACACACACATGCACATACACACACACACATACACATATACACATACACTCACGCATATATGCACATACATGTTTACATACACGCCTGCACGTGCATATATGCATATGTGTGCATAGATATATATACACACATGCACATATATGCACATGCATACATGCATAGACATACACATACACCCACACATATATACACATATACATACACACCTGCACATCCATATATATACACTTATACGTGTACACATGCACATACATATATACACACACATATATGCATGTGCGCGCATATGCATGCATACATACACAAATACACCCATGCATATATATACACATACACGTATACATACACACCTGCACATACACACATATATATATACGTATACATGCACGCATACACATGCATATATACACACATATATATATACACACGCGCACATGCACACATACACACAGAGAGAATATAAGCTCTCAGGGGGCAGGGACCTTGTCTGTCTCAATCACCCATCATACCCTCTGCACCTAGCACAATGCTATACACAACGTGTATAAGGGCACATCCTAGGCTTTCCATAAAGATCCTTTGGATGGAGGGATGGATGGATGGGTGGATGGATGGATGGATGGATGGATGGATGATGGATGGATGGGTGGGTGGAGGGAGGGAGGGATGGGTGGATGGATGGATGGATGGGTGGATGGGTGGATGGGTGGGTGGATGGGTGGATGGAAGGATGGATGGATGGGTGGGTGGATGGGTGGATGGGTGGATGGGTGGATGGATGGATGGAAGGAAGGAAGGAAGGCCAGGTGGGCTCCTCAGCAAGCCACGCCCCCCCCCGGGTGACTTTGTGGCTCCTCTGTGTGCCCCGCTCTTGCCACTGGCCCCCTGGAGAGCATCGGACCTCAGGCTCCGGGTCTCCTGCAGCCCCGGGTCCCCGTCCGCCCGGTGAGAAACCGAGCCTTTTCCTCCACGTCCTCCTTCCGCTCCGCCCGGCATACATTCATGTGCTGCGGTACAGTTTTTTTTTACTCTTCTATCCGGAAATAATTGCAGAGGGCCGGAATCTGACATGAAATAATTTTTTTCTAAAAAAAAAAAAAATAATAATACTAATACTAGCGCAGACAGTTCCCATAGAACCCTTCCCTCGGCTTCCGGGAAAGTTGCGGGGACGTGACTGTAAGCCCTCCGCTTGACGGGGGAGGCGTGGCCCGGGGGAGCGGGAGGGAGGAGGTGGGTTGCAGAGAGCTCGCTGGGTGCAAATGCACCCGCACCAGCTGCGGGCAGGGGGGCGGGAGGGAGACAGGCGGCGGGAGACGGACAGCATCCCTCCCGCTGTCATCTCTCCCCGCGTCCGCAGCCCTCTTTTTATTTGTGGCCTATCACCTCCGGTGCCACGGCAAACAAGAGACTTTATAAATATTTCAAACACTAAAAATTTGTGCTGTCCCTGCTTAGACTTTTAAATGAACCTAAGAGCATTTCTCTCCGAGGAGCTGCCACGCGGCGGGCGGGCGGGAGAAATACAGCCGGCCCCTGTCTGCGACGGGCCTTGATGGGGAGGCGGGACCAGAGGCGCCGGCCATGGCGGGTGGGGGGGGGGGGAGGGACACCCCACAGCTCTCCCACCCGCGTGCCCGACCCCTGCATCTGCTCCGGCGCCACCCTGCGGGGCAGGGGAGAGAGAAATGGCTCCTCTGAACCCCTGGGTCCATCCGGTAAGTCCCGGCTGGGTTGCTTCATTAGAGTGTCATCCCCATACACCAAGGTTGGGGGTTCGAATCCCAAATCCCAGTCTGGGCACGTACAAGAACCAGTGAGCGAATGCATAAATAAATGGAACAACCATGACCTCTCTCTCAAAAAAACAAATGATTAAAAATATTATAAACTGCCCTAACTGTTTTTTGGCTCAGTGGATAGAGCACTGGCCTGTGGACTGAAGGGTCCTGGGTTCGATTCCGGCCAAGGGCATGTGCCTTGGTTGCAGGCACGTCCCCAGTGGGGGGGGGGTGTGCAGGAGACAGCTGATGGATGTTTCTCTCTCATCGGTGTTTCTAGCTCTCTATCCCTCTCCCTTCTTCTCTATAAAAAAATCAATAAAATATTTTTTTAAATATATTATAAACCCCTGGGGAAGTCGAGGGCTGGGGGGGGGGGGGGGGTCCCGTGGCAGGTGTGTGGCTTTGGAACCAGACATTCCCGGGTTCAAACCCCAGCTCGCCCACTCATTCGCCGTGTGGCCTCGGGCAGGGCAGTTCCCCTCCCTGAGCCTTTCTGTCTCTGCCCAGGAGGTGGGCATGGTAAGGATTCAAATAAACGGTGTGCAAAGCGTACACGAGGGGCTGGCTGTGCCAGGAGCTCGGTGCCCAGCAGCTGGGCATCTTTCTCCCTTTGCGCGTTTGCCAGAATCTACTTCCGATATTTACGGTGGCTCCGTCACAAGAGAAGTTGGGTTTCTGGTTCCCATAAAGCACGTCAGCGAGGTCCCAGGTTGCCTCGGGGATGGGACTGGGGGGCGGGGGGAAGAGGGGGAACACTCTGCTTTCCTTCAAGGCCCACGTGGTCCGGCCCCCCGCCACCCTCTCCCTTCGTCCTGACACCCTGGGCTTCTTTTCACTCCTTTAAACAGGCCGCAGTTTGAGAGCAGCCGTGTAATTTATCTTCCAAACCAGGCCCCTCTGGAGGGGGTGGCGGGAGGCTGGATGTCACGGACAGCTGGGGTCTGAGAGCAGGTGAGGGTGTCGCTAAAAAAATAACCCAGGGCTGAAGCCGGTGTGGCTCAGTGGATAGAGCGTCGGTCGCCCTGCGGACTGAAAAGTCCCAGGTTCGATTCCGGTCAAGGGCATGTCCCTTGGTTGCGGGCACATCCCCGGTGGGGGGGGGGGGGTGCAAGAGGCAGCTGGTCAATGGTTCTCTCTCATCGATGTTTCTAACTCTCTATCCCTCTCCCTTCCTCTCTGTAAAAAAAAAATCAATAAAATATATATTTTTTAAAATGATAATAATATGCTGAAACCGGTTTGGCTCAGTGGTAGAGCATCGGCCTGCGGACTGAAAGGTCCCAGGTCTGATTCCGGTCAAGGGCATGTCCCTTGGTTGCGGGCACATCCCCAGTAGGGGGCGTGCAAGAGGCAGCTGGTGGATGATTCTCTCTCATCGATGTTTCTCACTCTCTATCCTTCTCCCTTCCTCACTATAAGAAAAAATCAATAAAATATATATTTTTAAAAATGATAATAATATGCTGAAACCCGTTTGGCTCAGTGGCAGAGCGTCGGTCTGTGGACTGAAAGGTCCCAGGTTCGATTCCAGTCAAGGGCATGTACACTGGTTGCGGGCACATCCCCGGTAGGGGGCGTGCAAGAGGCAGCTGGTCGATGTTTCTCATCGATGTTTCTCACTCTCTATCCCGCTCCCTTCCTCTCTGCGAAAAATCAATAAAATATATATTTTTAAATGATAATAATAAAATAAATAGAAAATAACCCATGGCAACCAGTATAGATACACATGCGTGGGCGCTGGGCGCCATTGGTCCTTGCCACAGGCCCTTTGCACATGCTGCTCCCCCTCTTCCCCACTCACCCGGCTACCGGTCCTGACACTGCGGAATCACTTCCCCGGGGGGAGGCCCTTCTGACCCGCCCCTCTCGGCCAGGCGCCTTTGGCCTACACCCATCCTAGAGCCTGTTTCTCCCGACGGTGGCACTGATCGGAATGTCGGATCTGTGTTCCATATCACGGGTCTGCTTCCGCCTCGTCGTCGCAACTAGACCTGAAGCTCCATGAGGGTAGAGGCCGTGTCTCTTTGGTGCACCCTTGACCACCCCCCACCCCCACCCCGGGTCTGACGCATGGCACGCACTCGACACACATTGGAACACGGGACTGCTCCCCTCGGCCCAGAGGGTGCGAACTGGAGGCAAAGGTAGCTGCTGGGCCCCAGGGAATGGCCTGGGGGGGGGGGGGTCGCTGGGCCGCCAGGGAGCGGGGAGACACCGGAGGGTGAGCTGGGGGCGGGCGGCGTCAGGCTGGGGAGGCCAAGGACTGCATCCCGCAGGCAGTCGGGGGAAAAGCGGCTCAGCCTCCCGTGTGTCTGAGAATGATGTCGCTGGAGGCAGATGCCGGTCCCCTGAGGACCTGACCCCGGGACCGCGGGCTGCTGCGGCAATTGCCAGATTTTTTTTCTTGAGGCATCATGCCCATGCCGGTGGCATGGAGAGACATCATCGCATCAGATGTCAGGAGCACAGTCTGGGGCCAGGTGCGAGGGTGCGCGGAGCCTCATCCCGTGACCCCTGGGGCACCTCCGTTCCCTGCGGCGCCAGCTGAGGTGCTGGGGTCACCCCTCTCAGTCCCGTGGCCTGCCATTATCTGTCTCCTGGGTGGTACAGACCTGGGAGGCGGGGGTGCTGGCAGGAAAGCCGCCCTCGGGCATCTGACTTAGCCCCTGGCCCCGCCCTGAGAGACAGCGACCCCTCGCCGCCTCATGCCTACCCAAGAAGGTAGACTGGCATGATGCCTCCCTAAAATGGTAGTCCCCACTCCCCCAAGCGGTCACGGGGATCCTCATCCCACCCAAGACCCACAGCCCCCATTTTTTTATTTTAAGGGTGAGGGGATTGAGGATCAGAGAGGTTCAGGAACTTGCCCGAGGTCACACAGCCTGTGAGGCCGGGTCTTGCTCCGGAAAGTGTTCACACCGCACTCCCCGTCCGTGGTCCAGAGGAAACTCGGGAGAGAAGATTAGAGTGGGTTTTTCTCTCTCTCTCTCTCTCTCTCTCTCTCTCTCTCTCTCTCTTTCTCTCTCTCCCCCTCTCTCCGTGGAGATTTATGATGAAGACAAGCAAGTAGGTGCCGGCCTGTCTGGGAGGCACTCAGGGGGTTCCCCCGCTGGACTTGGGGCGGGGGGGGGACACCATGACTCCATGTGGGTCCTGCCCCATCCCTCCGGTTCTGTTGTCGGCGCTGCTGCTTGTCAGGACGGAGGAAGCTTCCTCCCCGGCGGGGCGCGCTGTCCGTCTGGCCGTCTGCGAGGCGTTATTTACAGCGCCTCACCCGCCCGCAGCCAGCCTGGGAGGAGGGAGCTCTCCCCGGCTCCTTGGCTGGGGAGGCGGTCGACGTGGGAGCCAGCTGTCCTGGCAGCCCGGTTCGGCAAACGCTCCTAACACGGAGGGCCAGATCCGAGGCAGCCTGGCGCCGGGAGAGGAGGCGGTGGCCAAGCGGCTCTGAAGACGGGCCCGCGGTGGGCCTGATGGTGGCGAGGGCTTTCCCAGCCGCTCCGACGGCGGCACGCATGTCTCTGGGCGCAGAATTCGGGGTCAGGCAAAGGCGTTCTTCCTGACTCGGGGAACGGGTGTGGCTCCGGGAAGTGGGCTGTTCCATTTGGCTCACGGCGTCTTGCCTGTGCTTTATGAACATGCAGGTGTGTATCTGTGTGCGTGCATGTGTATGCATGCATGCACGTGTGTGTGTGTGTGTGTGTGTGTGTGTGTGTGTGTGTGTGTGTTGTCACCTGCTACACAGTAACCCATGTAAATGGGGAAAGAAGGACCAATATGGGTATGGCACCTTCTCTTCTGTAAACCAGGACGCTGGTCAGTCTGATGTTGAATGCCCTCAACAACCCCTGAGGGACACGATCTCACTCATCTGGGGGAAACGGTGAACAACACAGACGGATGAACAAGAACAGACCCGGAGGCAAGGAGCCATGGGCCAGACGGTGGGACCTCAGAGGGAGGGTGGGGATAAAAGGGGAGATCAGCCAAAGGACTTGTGTGCACACATAGGAGCCTAACCAGTGGTCAAGGACAATAGGGGGGTGGGGGCACGAGCGGGGAGGGGTGGGGGATTGGAATGGGGGGCTGAGGACAAATATGTGATACCTTCATCAATAAAGAAATTCACAGAATAAAATAAAATAAAAAAAAACAACTGAGGTGTGTGCCATGATCCCCACTACAAAGATAAAGAAACGGAGACTCAGAGGGGGAAAGGGCCGGGCCACCTCCTTCCTACGCGACGGCCCACGGCCCGCCCCACGTGGTGCCGCAGCCGACGTCCTCCGAGTTAGCACCCTTTCACCGCGCTTCTGCATTGCTTCATGCATGAAACCGTGCGTTGCGTGGAGACAGGGATCTGGGCTTTGAGCTCCGTGCCCAGCAGGCCTGGCACACAGCGGGTGCCCAGGGGCTGTGGCTACCACACGCCTGTGCCCCGGTGGTTTAAACGTGTAAGTCCACGCTCCCTCCAGGTCGGTTTAGCCGAGGAATCCTAGTACAACATGAGATGAATGGCGGCCCCTCGAGAGTCCTGCCAGTGACACCTTGACAAAGGACGATGCTGTTCTACAAGGGACCGAGAAGGGACGTTGGGTCTTTCTGGCCCAGAGAGGCGGCTGTGCTCAAACGGAAAAGTACTGAACAAGGAAACTCCGAGAGAAATCCTAGTCGGCATGTCTCCATCCCCAATTAAGTACGTCGGACACGGTGCTAAGTGCGTTCCCTGTATCAGCTCAACCTTAAGCCTTAATCAGCTCAACCTTAATCCTTAGAGTTGGGACTGCATTCCCCCACATTATGATCGAGGGGACGGGTCCAGGAAGGTGGCGGGATTTGCCCAAGGCCGCGTGGCTAGGAAGCGGCAGAGCCGGGATTCAAATCCAGGATCACTGGTGGCGTCTGCTCACCCTCCTCCTCTGTAGGACCCCAAAGGGGCTAACACTCTACTGACCTCTTCAAAGCTGAGTGAGATCCTCAGATCTCTTTCTTCGGCTCATCCACACCTGGAAACCACATTTCCTTGATGCTCTCTGAGAGGCAGGCACGGAGGGCGCGCAGGTGAATTAGGCACGGTCCATACCCCAAGCGTTAACAATCTAGAACCAGTGATAACCAGATAAAATGTTGGCAGGATTCTGGGGGCCACAAAAGGGAGGAACAGGAATGGAGAGAAGGTTGTCATTTCCGAGTTTCAGTTTTCTCATCCCTGTATTGTGGAGGTCTGGAGAGACTCGATCTCAAAAGCTCCTTCAAAACGAGCTATCAACAAATAGACATTTGATAGACATTATTTTGGTCTAGTATCCAAAGGACCCCCCTACCTTCCTTCATCAGGAGAGTTGTTGAAATAGTTTATTAGCCCAAACCAGTTTG
Organism: Vespertilio murinus; assembly: GCA_963924515.1. NCBI lineage: Eukaryota > Metazoa > Chordata > Mammalia > Chiroptera > Vespertilionidae > Vespertilio > Vespertilio murinus. The sequence goes on along the minus strand of OZ004720.1, from coordinate 22,468,396 downwards.
GCTCAGTGGATGAAGTATTGGCCTGTGGACTGAAGGGTCCCGGGTTCGATTCTGGTCAAGGGCATGTGCCTTGGTTGCAGGCATATCCCCAGTGGGGGGTGTGCAGGAGGCAGCTGGTCGATGACTCTCTCTCATCGATGTTTCTGACTCTCTGTCTCTCTCCCTTCCTCTCTGTTAAAAAATCAATAAAATATATTTTTTTAAGCAATAGTTTATTAAATGGCATTAGATTGAATCATCTTGAGTGGGTGGAGCATCCTGTGCGGGAATTGTTAGACAAGGATTGCCCTGTGTTGGGTGGAGTGAGGTCGTGTGGGCTGAGAAGCGGTCTGCTGTTTTGTGTTGAGTTGTGTAGTGTCGTCATCTGTTGGGTTACGTTGGTTTTATTCGATAAGACCAGGTTGAATCGGGTGGCACTGTGTTAGTGAGGTTGGGCCGAGTTGGGCTGTCATGGAGGTTAAATTCAGTGGAACCAATGTAGACGAAGCTGAGCACATTTTGTAGGGCTCCGTAGGCCTGGCTTGACCTAGAAGAAACTGGTTGGTACCCATATATGTTAGAGAATGTTTCTCGTGTGGGGCCTTTTCCCATCCAACAACTAGAATTGCTGCTAACAGATCTGTGTTTAGGGCCAAAAACCATAAGGGAGGGAGCAATGAGGAAAAGTCTTTCCAACAAGTGGTGTCTCCCTCGTGAACTTTCCTGCCAAGCTCCCAAGCAAAATGTTGCAAATCAAATGCAAGCGACAAATAAAAGTGATAATACATCATGAGTAATTGATATTTATTCCAGGAATAGAAAGAAGCAATCCAATTAATGTAATTTTCCACTTCAGAAAAAGAGAGAACAATTATCTGATCACCTCAATAGATGCAGGATATCATTTGACGTAACTCAGTACATATTTATGATACAGCTTTTAATTGGGAATAGGAGAGATCTTCTAAATATAGCAAACATTATTCTTTTTTAAAATATATTTTTTATTGATTTTTTTACAGAGAGGAAGGGAAAGGGATAGAGAGCTAGAAACGTCGATGAGAGAGAAACATCTAAATATAGCAAACATTATTCTTTTTTAAAATATATTTTTTATTGATTTTTTTACAGAGAGGAAGGGAAAGGGATAGAGAGCTAGAAACGTCGATGAGAGAGAAACATCCATCGGCTGACTCTAGCACACCCCCTACCGGGGAGGTGCCCGCAACCGAGGTATATGCCCTTGACTGGAACCGAACCTGGGACCTTCCAGTCCGCAGGCCGACGCTCTATCCACTGAGCCAAACCGGCTTCGGCGCAAACATTATTCTTAATGGTACAAAATATGGATGTGGACAAGAATGCCCGCTATCACCAATTCTGTTGAACATTGTACTGGGGATCCTAGCCAAGGCAGTAGGAAAGAAAATTAAGTTAAAAGCTTAAAGATTGAGAGTGAAGAAGTAAAAGAGTCTTTATTCACCGGTGACATAATTGTGTATGTAGAAGAGACAAAAGACTTTATAAATTATTAGTATTTCAATTTAACAATGTCACTAGATACAAGGACACTATACAAAGATCCATTTTATTTCTATATACCTTCAATGGGCAAGTAGAAAAATACAAATTTAAGAAAATTAGGAAACTGTAGAATATAAAATTTCTTCAAACACCTAGAAATAAATCTAATGGACAAGAAAGTCCATCATACTAAAATCAGGAAAACATTATTAAGAATCAGAGATGAGAAGGTAGACTATTTCTTAAATTATGGTGGGACAAATGGGTACATACAGGTGAAACAAATAAAATAAGACTCCAGCCTAACACGTCACACAAAAATAAACCCTCGGTTGATTAAAGACCTAACAAAGACAACTTTTTTAAATTGTACAACAACTTCTAGGAAGATGCCATATAACCATAGGATAGATAACTATCTATGTTTAACCATCCACAAAAGCACAAATCATAAAATCAAAGATGAACAAATGTGATTAGGTTAAACTTTAAAACATCTACACAGCAAAAGATATCTCATATAATACTGAAAGACAACAGGCTTACTGATAGAGAAAAAAAGTTCTCACTCCCTATAACCACAATCTTAGTCATCAGAATATCTTTTTTTTTTAATATATTTTATTGATTTTTTTACAGAGAGGAAGAGAGAGGGATAGAGAGTTAGAAACATCGATGAGAGAGAATCATCTATCAGCTGCTTCTTGCACACCCCCTACTGGGGATGTGCCCGCAACCAAGGCACATGTCCTTGACCAGAATTGAACCCGGGACCCTTCAGTCTGTAGTCCGACGCTCTATCCACTGAGCCAAACCGGTTCAGGCCCAGAATATCTTTTTAATTGGTTTACCAAAAAGAAAAAAAGAAAAACAGCACTGCAGGGGGAAACGGCATAAGAAATGGATAGGTAATGCACAAGAGAGGAAAACAAATGGACAAGGCGCCTGTGTAGAGACGTACGATCTTGCTCGTAATCAGGGAAACGCAAATTAAGCCCACAAAGAGATATCATTTTACACCCCTCAGATTGGGAAATATTAAGCCATCTGACAATGCCAATTGTTGGCAAGAACTGCCATCCTCCGCTGGTGGGGGCGTACAATTGTACAACCATTTCGGGGAGCCATTTGGCAAAACCCGGTAGAGAGGAGGCTGTGTGTAGCCACGTAGCTAGAAATTCTACTGCTAAGTATATTCCTTAAGAAGACTCTTGCCTGTGTCCACCGGGAGATGCCTATAAAACTGGAAGTGGCCTACATATTTGTCAGTCGAAAAAAAAGAAATGTAGGTTTATTCATACAAGGGAGCACCATATAGAAATTAAAATGAATGAACTCGAGTTGCATATATCAACATGCATAAACCTCCACCCCCCCCAAAAAAAATCAAATGTATTTAAAAATAAAAGTTGTGGAATGATACATATGGTAGAATACGGTGGATTTAAGTCTAAGGATATGCAAAACAATACCATGTATTATTTATGGACACATATGTAGTAAAAAAATATTTTTAAAACACGATACACACCAAGTTGGGAATGGGAGTATATTTCTGGATCGAGAAGCAAATGAATAGGGTTGTGGAGAATGATGCAGATGGTGCCAACTGTTTTTCGTATTATTTTATATCTTAAAAGAAAAAAAAAATGAGAGGCCTGAAATAAATATAGCAAAATGTGGAGGTTAACCAAAGCTGAGGGCGAGGCACATTAAGTATTTGTTATATTAGTCTCCGGTGGTATGTTTGTGAGTGTTTCACAGCTGGCTCTCCTAGGGCAGAGGTCGGCAAACTCATTCGTCAACAGGGCCAAACATCAACAGTACACAACGACTGACATGTCGTTGGAGAGCCACGTGTTTTAAACTTCAACTTCTTCTCACGCCACTTCTTCGGAATAGACTCGCCCAGGCCGTGGTGTTTTGTGGAAGAGCCGCCCTCAAGGGGCCAGAGAGCCGCTCGTGGCTCTCGAGCCGCAGTTTGCCGACCATGAGTCCTGGGGCGATTGGACACATAGAATTTCAGCATCTCAGAATCAGGAAACATTAGACCCCTGGAATTCTAGAACTTACTTCAACGCTCAGACTAAACATACAGTTCGAGCCAATAAAACGTGCAACATACATTTCCCCTAAGTGGCTGTCCCCTCCCCCCCCCCACCTCTCTCTTTGGGGGCCGGAACTATTTTTTTTTTATTGATTTTTTAAAATATATTTTATTGGTATTTTTTTTACAGAGAGGAAGAGAGAGGGATAGAGAGCTAGAAACATCAATGAGAGAGAATCATCGACCAGCTGCCTCCTGCACACACACACACACACACACACACACACACCACTGGGGATAGGCCCGCAACCAAGGGACATGCCCTTGACTGGAATCGAACCTGGGACCCTTCAGTCCCCAGGCCGACGCTCTATCCACTGAGCCACACCGGTTTCGGCATGGGCCGGAACTATTATTTTGTCACCCGGATCTGTGACGTTTCCCCCCCCCGAAAAAAAAAATATATGCTATTTTTTGTTGTTGTTGTTGTTGTTTGTTTTGTTTTGTTTCAAGGAGAAGCATGTATGTTCTTTCCTCCCCTCCCTTGCTCCTTTCTCTGGTTTCCGAGAATATGATGTGATGGGTGAAAACAGCCAGTGCAATAAGTCAACATCTCTGACAGAATAAGAGAGCCCGATTCCATTTCCAGCCGTTTTCCCAGTGATAACAATTAAATCCCGGACAGTTTGAACTTCTTGCAAAGAATTAATGACGCACGTGAATGCATTGGGGGGTGGGGGGCAGGGGGGGAGACCGCCGCTAATAATTTATGAAGTCTATCCCGGCTCGAAGGAGGAAGTTTGGTAAAGTGAGGGGAGGGAGGGGGGGTTGTGGGGATTTGAAAGGTAAACACTTTGAAAAGCCACTCTGAGGAGCTGCCCTGTCAATGGAGAATTTACTACATTCCATTAAACAACCTAAAATAACTTCTATGGTAATCACCCTTCAGACGCGGGCGCCGGCGCCCGACAAAGGTATTATTAAGTTAAATTACCCTAAAAGTGTTGGATTGACAGAAAGGCTCGGTCAATGGTTTGGAAAGCCGGGGGTCTCTAAATGACACCGGCAAAAGAGATACGGATGTTCGGGGCTGGCGAACCGGGCGCTCTCCGAGGCCTGGTGCTAACAGGATTTCAATCTGAGCTTTTCAATATTTCATGCTCCCCCTGCCCATCTCCGGAGGAGGCGGTGGGATTCACAGAGGTGGGGGGCCCGGGCCTCCCCCCACCCCCACCTCTTGCCTTGCCTTTTCCTTTCCCGGGCCGGGATCTGAAAGGTAGGTCTGAGTGGAAATACGCACAGAGACCTGTGGGGAGAAGGGAATTTGCCTGCTAGGTTTGATCAGGGGGGAAAGAGTTAGGATTTTCCATCTATGATAACAAAAACATAACTGCCGAAACCGGTTTGGCTCAGTGGTAGAGCGTCGGTCTGCGGACTGAAAGGTCCCGGGTTCGATTCCGGTCAAGGGCATGTACATTGGTTGCGGGCACATCCCCGTTAGGGGGTGTGCGGGAGGCAGCTGGTCGATGTTGCTCTCTCATCGACGTTTCTAGCTCTCTATCTCTCTCCCTTCCTCTCTGTAAAATGTCAATAAAATATATTTTTTTAAAAAAACATAACATGCTAATTAGACCGGACGTCCTACCAGACGTCCTTCTAGACCAGTGTTTCCCAAAGTGGGGTACGCTGTACCCCCAGGGGTACGGGAAGAGTTTGGTGGGGAGGTGCACGGCGCCGTGCTTAGCTGCGCCTAATTCTACACTCTCACGAATCAAGTCGTGAAAGGGTTTCGGGATTATTGGACACGGCGCACTCCTCTCGCCCAATAACAGAGAACCATGTAAATTGGCCGTGCCTCTGCTACACCACCAGCCAATCAGGCGTGATATGCAAATTAACCCAACAAAGATGGCAGTTGGTTTGCATACACAGGTGCCCAGTGACAGGGGCAGGAGGCTTGCAATGTTGCCATGGTGGCCATGCAGGCGTTCTGTTCCCCCCCCACCCCGGCCTCTCAGGGCCCCTGGGCAGCGTGGGGAGGCGGGGCCGGAGCGGAAAGAGGCAGATCCATGGCCCAGGAGGAAAGGGGCTGGGCCGGAGTGGACAGGCGGTGCCAGCAGCCAGAGAAAGGAAAGCCCATTCTAGCACGAATCCTTATGCATCAGGGCTTCCAGTTTAACAATAACCACAACCATGTAAGGAGGTGTAGGGGCGGGCACTGGGGGAGGATGAACAACAAAAGAGTAAGGCAACCTCTGCGTGCTCTCTCCCCCTGGTGTGGAACCTGCCTCTCCAGCCTGGCGCCCCTGGGTGGCCGCCACCAGCACGACACAGGAGGGGAGGGAAAATACGGCAGTGGCGTTTTCCCCGCTCTTGCTGGGTGAGAATGTTCCAGGCCTGGGCACCTTTGCAGTCTCCCCGCGTCAGCCCTCATCAGCGGTAACTGGCACTTCTGCTCATAAATTGAGAATGTCACGTCTTCCCCCAACTGCATTATTACTGTTTATAATTTTGATTGTTCATTTGCATACGAAAATTAGTCCTGTGACATGCGTGAGTTTTATTTTATTCTTGGGCTAATTATAAGCAAGAATGCCACATTATTTACATAACTAATTATTGTTCCTTATGTTCCCCAGTTTTAAGTTGCCCTCCCCCCGCCCCCCTCCCATGTGCACCCCATTGGTTAACTGCGCAGATGAAGGGGGGAAAAAAGAAATCTGAGAACATTTCTAAAGTTTGGGAACTTGGGCCATTTGCATCAAATACAAATTCCGTTGAATGGGAGATAATATCCTTTCCATTTTAATAGGCCTAAATTAGGTTGATCTTAATTTATAGTTAATTTGAATGAATAATTTCTGTCTACCTGAGTCTGTTTTTTCAGCCGCGCGTTGTAAATGTTTATTAACCCATAAATCTGCCGCCTTCCTTCAAGGGGGAATTCAAAGGCCTCCGGAAGTGGAGGGCGTACAATGCTGAGGGGGGGTGGGGGGGAAAGCAGAAGAGTAGTTAAGAAACCCGGGAATAGGTCCTTACTCTGTGCGTCACGTGCTGTGTGCCTTTGGGTGCATACCTAACCCTCTCTGAGCCCGGGTCGTGACGTGAGTGGGTTTGAATTAGGTCGTTGCTAAGATTCCGACTCACGTTCTCGGCAGGGCAAGGAGAGGCAAGACGGGGGTGGGGGGTGGGGGTCCGGGTACCTCCTTCGTCTTGCCCTTGGTTATGCCTGCTCCCTAACCTCTCCTTTGATGAAGGTCTTAAACCTTCACTGATGGGGAGCTAGTCCGTCGAGTTGGTCTCTACAAAAGAGGCAGGCAGATTCTCCCAGGGAGAGAATTTTCTGGAAGGCCTGCCAGGTGAGCGGTGGCATTCCAGGCGCTGGTGGGCCTGTGGGAAGACAGGGGGGTGGGCAACTGGCATTGCTGGGACTCCGCGGAGCTCTATCAGCCGGACTCGAATCGCCTCTCCGCCAGTCTGTGCAGTGATCAGGCGGTGGAGGGGGGGGGTGTGTGTGTGTGACCATCAATTGTGTGTCTCAGGTACAGACACTTAGGTGCTAAGTGGCCCCAAAGTTGCCTGTGAACCGTGGTCTGCGGCTCAGTGAGTGACACACCCTTTGTTCTGCTAAGTCTCGTTATCAATTTATTATTCAACTAGAGGCCTGGTGCACGGAATTCATGCACGGGTGGGGTCCAGTTGGCCCACCCCAATGGGGGCCAATCAGGGGTAGGGCCGGCCGGGGCGAGGGGCTGCAGTTGTCCCAGTCGCTCCGAGCATCCGGCCTGTGGACTCCAGGGTCCCGGGTTCGATTCCGGTCAAGGGCGTGTACCTTGGTGGCGGGCACATCCCTGGTGGGGGGGGGGGGTGCGGGAGGCAGCTGGTCCGTGTTTCTCTCTCATCGACGTTTCTAGCTCTCTATCCCTCTCTCTTCCTCTCTGTGAAAAATCTATTAAAAATATATACATATTAAAAAAAAAAAAAAGTAGACCTTTGCCAGCCGTAGAGCCGGCCTCGGACCATCCGGGGCCTATCACAGCAACCCTGGGATGCAAATACTGCTGCCCCCCCCCCCCGCCCCGCACAGAAGAGACACTGACGCCCAAGGAGATGGAGTGACCGGTTCAAGGCCACCCAGAGGAGCCGGCACCCCACCGCCGCCACGCTGCTTGCATTCCAGTGATTTCCACGGAGGTGGGCTGCCACTCAAGGGTCATTGTGAACCGTCCCCAGCCCTGGCCAGCCCTCCCCCGCCCCCCGCCACCCCGACCTCAGGGGTCGTGCCCAGACTGCCCCCCTCAAACCCCCCCCCCCCACACACACACACACCTCTCCGGGAGCTCTGTCCCGACTTCCCGGGGGTACCGCGCGCTCGCAGAGGCCTCTGCCAACTAATGAGGTTCCTTCCCGGGACACGGGTGATGCCAGGCTCCGGCCCCACGCAGAGAGACCCGGGGCTGGCTTTTAATTAGGCGGCCCGCGATGCTTTTTTTTGTTGTTGGTGTTGTGGTGACTTGGATAACAAGCACTCCGTTACCTGGGGAAATCATTAAGCACGCGGAGAGGCGGCGGGCGGGCGGACGGGCGGAGTGGGGGGGCTCCAGACGCGGGCTAGGGAGCGTCAGAGGGGGAAGGAGGGCGGAGGGGCCCCCCAGGACACGGGCTGCTCACTCGGGGGCCCCGGTCTCGCACACACAGGGCCAGCCTCCGGCCGAGGAGGGCACGCCGGTCCGTTCCCAGGCCCCTCTGTCTTCTGGCCACGCCTGCCCACCCCCAGTTCTCCACGTCCGGGAGGATGGCGTCTCAGAGCTGGGAGGGACGTGGGAAGACCCTGGTGGCGGCCCCCTCTCCCCCAGCTTGCGCCGGCCCGATCCGGGGCAGCTCCCGACCGGAGCAGGAGGTGTGGCTTTTTTTCCCCCACCATTTTTTTTTTATTATATGTGTACATAGCTTACCATTGCCCCCCCCCCCACCTCCCATACATGCCCTCCCTCCCCAGAGTTCTGTGTCCATTGGTTGTACTTAGATGCATGCATACCAGTCCTTCGGTTGATCTCTTATCTCCCCCGGATCTCTCTACCCTCCCCGCTGTCATTGGACAGTCTGCTTGTTGCTTTACTGTCACTCTATCTATCTTTCTGTTCATCAGTTTATAATGTTCTTTATTATCCATAAATGAGTGAGGACGTGTGGTGTTTCTCTTCCGTTGACTGGCTTATTTCACTCAGCATGATGTTCTCCAATTCCATCCAGGTCACTGCTGATGGTGAGAATTCCTTCTTTTTTTGTGGCATTATAGTATTCCATTGTGTCGATGTTCCATAGTCTTCTGCTCCAATCATCTGCTGACGGGCACCTAGCCTGTTTTCTAGTCCTAGCCATTGTAAATTGTGCTGCTATGAACATAGGGGCTCCCCCGGGTCCCACTGCCCCCCCAGGTCACACAGCTCCCCCGGGTCCCATTGCTCCCAAGGGGCCCACCGCTCCCCCATGTCACACAGGTACCCCGGGGCACACAGCTCCCCCGGGGCACACAGCTCCCCCGGGGCACACAGCTCTCCCGGGGCACACTGCTTGATGGAGATGAGATCCGAGTCCCTGGCGCCTACACCCACCGTCTCAGGCGTTCTCCTCGTGGGACACATTCCCTCGGCCCGCATGCGTGGGAGTCCAGTCTGTGTCAGAGGCCGGCTGCGCGAGGTTCTGGGGACACGGTGGTGCGGGACCAGAAAGAGGGACACGGCCGGTGGGTGAGCCAGGACGTAGGGAGGAGGCCCTGGTCCCCCTCCAGAGGGGGCGGGAGAGAGCGCCGCTCCACGCAGCCGCCTTCTGCAAATGCGACATGACACCTCATCATGGGCGACAGCAGGACAAACCCAGCCTCCCAGCAGCCCCGAGCCTCCTCCCATATTGTGCCCATGTTACCGTAAACACTAAACACGATCGCCACGCTGGGGCTTCCACCACAGCCAGGCGATCTCGGGGGGGGGGGTGAATCGCCCCCATTTCTATGGCGGAGAAGACGGAGGCCCGGGGAAGGTCACGGGTCCTCGGTCGGGCCCCCGGTCAGTGGTCGGCAACCCCGTTAGCCCACGGAGCCAGACATCGACGGCGCCACCATTGGCATGTCTTTGGAGAGCCACATTTTTTTTTAAGCTTACACTTCTTCGAAGGTCGCTTCTTCAACATAGACTAGCCCAACCGAAACCGGTGTGGCTCCGTGGATAGAGCGTCGGCCTGCAGACGGAGGGGTCCCGGGTTCGATTCCGGTCAAGGGCATGTACCTTGGTTGCGGGCACATCCCTAGTAGGGGGTGTGCAAGAGGCAGCTGACCGGTGATTCTCTCTCATCGATGTTCCTAACTCTCTCTTCCTCTCTGCAAAAAAATCAATAAAAAATATGTTTTAAAAAAATAAATTTTAAAAAAATATTAGACTCGCCTAGGCCGTGGTATTTTGTGGCAGAGCCACACTCAAGGGGCCAGAGAGCCAGCCGCGTGCGGGCTCGCGAGCCACGGTGTGCCGACCACTGCCCCGGGTGAATGGATGGTCCAGAGGAGCAAGGAGCAAGGTCGCATCCCAACCCCACCGCTGGGAGAGGTTGGGAGGAGGACAGGGGGGATTAGCGGGCCAAGGCATGGCGGGTAAGGCGGGGGAGGCGTGAGGGAGGGATGTGGCCGGACAGAAAAATAGCTCGGCACCCACGTACTAGCAGCAAAGAAACGGAGCCGAAGGAAGGCGGGAGAGAGAGGTGGACTTGGGTAAAAAAGGCAAGTGGGCTGCTGGGGGGGTGGGGCGGGGAGGTCGGGGAGAGAAAACCAGTCAGGCATCACAGGGACAGCCCTGGGTGTGGACGGAGAGACCCCCCCAGCCAGAGGCAGGTACCCGCATACCTCCTCCCGGAGGGTGAGATGATGGCGCCGGGGTGGATGCGGGACCAGCCAGTCCCACATACTAAAAGGCCAGAAGAGAGGCCAGCACCGTCAGAAAGGGGGGGCGGGAAAGGGACTGCTGGAGGACCACGCCGCCACAGGAAGCGCGAGAGGCTGAGGGACGGGCGCCCGTGCACGCCAGCCAGCACCTGGATCCAGCCGTGCCTGAAGGCCGCCGCCGCCGCCGCCGCCTCCTGCACGAGTCTCCCAAGGAGAGGATCCAACTCATTTCCCTCCTCCTCCCCTTCAGCCGGCCTGGGCTCCGATCCAGAGGGTCCGGCCAGTGGAGCCCCGGCGCTCTGGTTCTATGGACGCAGCGCCTCCCCGAGACCTCGGCCGCCTAAGCCGGGGGAAGCCGGGGATAATGGGAGACGGGAGGCGCTGCTCACCCGGCTGGCGGAGCTGGGATTGAGCACACGTGTGGGTGCAAATCCGGGCCCCGCCAGGGCCGCGTCCGAACTTAGAAAGGCATCTTCCTGGCTCGCGACGCGTGCAAGCCCTCCAGCGCCGGTTCCCACGTTCGCGAGCAGGCTTTTTTTTTTCCGCCGGTGTGAACGCAACCCGCTAAATGGCACGGCGGCGGCCTCGTTATAGGCTCCCCGGGCCCGCGCCAAGTGGAAGTGGGTTAATGTGCACTCGAGTCGGTTTCCGACCAGATTTTGTGAGTTCCCCGGCACGAGGGAAGGAGGCCAAGTTCTCCTTTGGAAGAAGAGAGAAAAAGAAAAAGAAAACACGGCAGGAAGTGCTGGCATCGAGCCGGCGCCGAGCTCGGGGGAGCAGGTGCCGCCTTCTGCCGCCAGCGGCTCTCCCTCCGGCCCCGCCCGCCCTCTCCCGGGAGCCGGGGTGCGTGTCGCAGCGGCCGGTCCGTCCACCATTCGGTTTGCATATGGACTGCTTTTGTAAAATGGCCAATTTGTACGTCTCCGTCCCTTCACCTTTTCTGCCCATCTCCCCCCCACCCCCCCCCCTGAACCCTGTCCCAACCTGGCAACCATTGGTTTGGTTTCTGTATCTGTGAGTCTGTTCATGTTTAGTTTGAGATTCCACCTGTGAGTGGAATCCTACGGTATCTGGCTTTCCCTGTCTGACTCGTTGCGTTCGGCATAAGACATTCTGGGTCCAGCCGTATCGTCGCAAATGGTGAGACTTCGTTTTGTGTGGCCAAGGAATATTCCACGTCTTCTTATTTTTATTTTTATTTTTATTTTTTACAGGGAGGAAGGGAGAGAGATAGAGAGCTAGAAACGTCGATGAGAGAGAAACATCGACCAGCTGCCTCTTGCACACCCCCTACTGGGGATGTGCCCGCAACCAAGGTACATGCCCTTGACCGGAATCGAACCCGGAACCTTTCAGTCCACAGACCGATGCTCTAACCATTGAGCCAAACCAGTTTCGGCTTATTTTTATATTTTTAATATATTTTACTGATTTTTTTATAGAGAGGAATAGAGAGGGACAGAGAGTTAGAAACATCGATCAGCTGCCTCCTGCACACCCCCAACCAGGGATGTGCCCGCAACCATGGCACATGCCCTTGACCGGGAATTGAACCTGGGACCCCTCAGTCCGCAGGCCGACGCTCCATCCACTGAGCCACACCGGTTTCGGCAACCGCGTCTTCTTTCCCCGTTGCCTTTTGGTGGAACATCTCACCGGTTCACATTTAGCGTCATTATGGGCCGGTCTGCGAGTGCTCGCCACTTCCTGTCCTCTGGGTGTCTGCGGAGCTCCTCTCTGTTCCTCTCTGAGCCTCCGGCTCCCTCCTCCCGCAGGCCGATGACTTTCTGTAGCATCGAGCCCGCATTCCTTTCTCACAGCACTTTCCTGTCCGCCTGTCTGTCTCCCGCCGCCGCCACCCGCCAGGCTGCAAACACCTCCAGGGCAGGACGGACTCGGGTCACGGCCGTGTCCTGGGGGACATACAGCTCCTGGTCTCACCTGTCGACCCGGGAGAAGGAAGGGGCCACAGGAAGCTGCTCTGAGGTCCCAGTGAAACCAGGCTTATCGGTGGGCGGCGTGGAGGGGGGTGGGGGGGACTGCATGGGTCGTACTGGAAGCTTTTAAAAGGCAGATGGTGCCGAAACCTGTGTGGCTCAGTGGATAGAGCGTCGGCCTGCGGACTGAAAGGTCCTGGATTCCATTCCGGCCAAAGGCATGTACCTTGGTTGTGGGCACATCCCCGGTAGGGGGTGTGCAAGAGGCAGCTGGTCGATGTTTCTCTCTCATCGACGTTTCCAGCTCTCTATCTCTCTCCCTTCCTCTCTGTAAAATATCAATAAAGTATATTTTTTTAAAAATAAAATAAAGACAGTGCTATTAAAAAATAATAAAAAAAAATAAAAGGCAGATGGCGCCAAAACCGGTTTGGCTCAGTGGACAGAGCGTTGACTTGTGGACTGAGGGGTCCCAGGTTCGATTCCGGTCCAGGGCATGTGCCATGGTTGCGGGCACATCCCAGGTGGGGGGTGTGCAGGCGGCGGCTGAGCGATGATTCTCTCTCATCGATGTTTCTAACTCTCTATCCCTCTCTCTCTTCCTCTCTGTAAAAAATCAGTAAAATATTTTTTAAAAGGCAGACGGTGGACAGTGCCACCTGACTCCCTGGCCCTCCGGGTGGCCAGCCTCCACCTCTCTCGGGGCTTCGCTGAGCCTGTGGGAGTGGCTCTTGGGGCCCCTGGAATACTTCCCTGTGCGTCCCCCTCTAATGCCCGGTGGGCTCGGGGAGACCCGGGCCCGGGAGTGTTCAGTCTGTGTCCTCAGCATCCACACGCGGTAGACACTCAGTAGAGAATGAATGAATGGATGATGGATGGATGATGGATGGATGGATGAATGGATGGATGAATGGATGGATGATGGAAGGAAGGAAGGAAGGAAGGAAGGAAGGAAGGAAGGAAGGAAGGAAGGAAAGGAAAGGAGGGAGGGAAGAAGGAAAGAAGGAAGGAAGGAAAGAAGGAAGGAAAGAAGGAAGGAAGGAAGGAAGGAAGAAAGGAAGGAAGGAAGGAAGGAAGGAAGGAAGGAAGGAAGGAAGGAAGGAAGGAAGGAAGGAAGGAATGTTGACACCACCCATCACGGACCAGTCTGCCTGCCTCTCACCTGAATAAAGGTTGAGCTACGTTAGCCCCCACCCGGACCACGAAGCCGGCCGGGGCGACCTCTCCACGAAGAAGCCCGGGCCAAGGTCACGCAGGCAGCGGCTGGGAAGGACGCAGGGGGCTGGGCTGGGCCGGGCCGGGCGGGGCTGCAGGCCTGCGCTCATTGGAGATGCAGAGACGATCCCAGCGCGGCCGCCGCTCTGGCAGGGAGCGCGGGGAGGGGAAAAGACAAGAAAAATGAAGCCGCCGCAATCTCATTTTCCGAGGCCTGCGAGCCAGCCAGGAAATAGCTATTATTCCGCCGCTCTGTCGGTATTAAGTTATTTCCTTCACTAAATACGGGAACGCTCATGAATATCTATGGAGTTCCCAGGTACGGACACCTCCCGGCTCCGAGGCTCGCCGCCGCCACCGCCCGCACGGCCCTCCGACAACACCCCTCCATCTCGCTCCGGAGCGAGAGACAATGGTGTTGTAAATTGGCTAATAAATCTCGGGATGGATGCGCCTCGAAGACCCGGGAACTCCGTCTCTATTACTCCGCATAAAAGGATCGCATTTTACCCACCGCCGGGCGCGGGGATCTGAGAGAGTGACCCCGGCCAGCTGCTCCCACCGCCCCCGGGGGGGGGGGGGGACGGAAGTTTCCAGACCCCGAGACCCTCTGGGCAGCTGGGAAAATGCTCCTTGTCTAACCCATGTGGGCCAGGGGGGCATCCTAGCCACTTTATTTTGTTTTGTTTTAAATATATTTTATTGATTTTTTTTACAGAGAGGAAGAGAGAGGGACAGAGAGCTAGAAACATCAATGAGAGAGAATCATCGACCAGCTGCCTCCTGCACACCCCCCACTGGGGATGTGCCCGCAACCAAGGTACATGCCCTTGACCGGAATCGAACCTGGGACCTTTCAGTCCGCAGGCCGATGCTCTGTCCACTGAGCCACACCGGCTTCGGCCATCCTAGCCACTTTGATTCCCCGGGCTGCGTCTCCAGCCAGTTCCCTTGGATTCAAATAAAAGCCAGGGCGGGGGGGGGGGGAGGGGATGCCAGGACCAGTTTGGCTCAGTGGATAGAACATCGGCCTACGGACCGAAAGGTCCCGGGTTCGATTCCGGTCAAGGGCATGCACCTTGGTTGTGGGCACATCCCCGGTAGGGGGTGTGCAAGAGGCAGCTGATCGATGATTCTCTCTCATCGATGTTTCTAGCTCTCTATCCCTCTCTCTTCCTCTCTGTAAAATATCAATAAAAATATATATTTAAAAAAAGATGGGGCGCAGCGCTCCAGGGGGGATGTGGGGGCGCCTGGCATCCCCTTAAAGGGCACCCACATGGAGACAAGGATGGGGTGGGGCGGTGGGTCTCACGGACTGGAGACGAACTGCGGGTGTGGATTCTTCACCACCTTCCCGGTGAGCACACGTGACCTTGAGCACACACACACACACACACACACACACACACACCCAGGGTGGGGAAAGCTTTGAGACCGTCGGGCGAAGGCCTGGGCCAGCTGGCGGGGAACGTGGACGGGAACTGAACTGCCTTCCGGGTGGTTTAAGAGTTTCTCGCCCCCTGCCTCACGTCCCCGGCCTGACCCGGTGGTCGGCAAACCGCGGCTCGCGGTGCCACGGGCGGCTCTGTGGCCCGTCACTGGCCCACCGCTCTCCTGGAAATGGTCTCCCGGCGAACGGACTCCGAATCTGAGGGTCCTCGAGATGCGCCAAAGCAGGAAGTGACACCCCCGACCCCCCACCCCGCAGCCGACCACGTGACCTGCCGTCACAGGTGGGACGGAGGCGCGGAGCCCTAAGGCGCTCGGAGAAAAAACCTCACAGTCTGGCCAAGGCTGTGGCCAGCATGCCGAGCTCCGTCGAGGATAATGAAGCCAGACACATCACTCGTTTGGACAGGCAAAAATTTTCTTTCTTTCTTTCTTTTTTTTTTTTCTTTCTTTGCATAATTGACAATGCCTGGCACGGTCTCTCCTTCCCTGCGCACCGTCTTCCTTTCATGTCGCTCACGCGCGCACCAGGCGCTCCGAGGTGACTTCCCTCCAACGGAGAACGCCGAAGGGACCTCCGGCCACCCTCCCCTTCGGTATTCCGCTTGTGATGAACTCCCCCGAGGATCCTCCTCAGCCCCAGACATCAGGGGGGAGGGAGGGACAGGAAGGAGGAGGGAGCGGAGGGCGGGGAGGGGAGGAGGGAGAGACGCGTTCTCAGAACGGTTCTTTGTACTTGGGGCTCTTCGGTTCCTATTAAAATACTCTCCTCGCCCTCTGATGGACGCGCTCTGCTGGCCCCGGGAGGGTTTGCTTTTGTCCCTGACCCTCTTATTCTAGAAATAAAACTTAAAGAGTGGTCAGGGCCGAAATCTCCAGGCGGGGGGGGGGGGGGGGGGGGGAGAACCTGGGTCGGACACTTCCTGGGTGTCTCTGGGGAAGTGGTCAGGGCCCGTCGGCGATCTCATTTGCTTTTCGAGACAGTCCTCCCTGGCTGATCTTAGCATCGTGGCCACGTCCCCTCTCTCAGGGGGAGCACGCGGACTCCTGGGGGCCAAGTGCCTGCGTGGGGGCCGAGGCTGGGCAAATAGGGGTCTGGGGTTTCCGTCCAGGCGTGGCCGAAACCGGTGTGGCTCAGCGGATAGAGCGTCGGCCTGCGGACTGAAGGGTCCCAGGTTCGATTCCGGCCAAGGGCATGTACGTTGGTTGCGGGCACATCCCCTGTAGGGGGCGTGCGGGAGGCAGCTGGTCGATGTTTCTCTCTCATCGACGTTTCTGACTCTCTATCTCTCTCCCTTCCTCTCTGTAAAATATCAATAAAATATATTTAAAAAAAGAAAAAAAGAAAAAAACTCAAAAAAAAATATATATGGGTTCTATATTTCCTCTCTTCCATGAAAATCCCTGCTGCCTCCTCCCTCGTGCTCACTGAGCCAAACGGAATCTCCTGAGCTTGGCATGCAAGGTTCTTGGTAATCCGCCTCACCCCGGCTTTCCAGCTTTCCCCCTCCATACTTCCACCCACCCACCCACCACCACCCCCTACACACACACACACACACACACACACACACACACACGTCTATATCCTCAAAGATATCCCACGTGTAAGTCATACCGCCCTTCCCCTCTATCTCTCTCATGGCATTCCCACTACTTGCACGTCCCTCCTCTCCCTAGCGAACTCCTATTCACCCCTCAAAGCCCTGGTCACGTTCCCCCTTGGCTGGGTAGCTTTTGCTTCACCCTTTCCTTGCCACGCGGTTCTTTGTTTTATTATTTTTATTTTTATTTTTATTGATTTCTTTTTACAAAGAGGAAGAGAGAGGGATAGAGAGTTAGAAACACTAATGAGAGAGAATCATAGATCAGCTGCCTCTTGCACACCCCCCACTGGGAATGTGCCCGCAACCAAGGCACATGCCCTTGACTGGAATCGAACCTGGGGACCTTTCAGTCCGCAGGCCGACGCTCTGTCCACTGAGCCACACCGGCTTCGGCCACACGGTCCTTTGTACACGTCTCTTGTAAGAACCAGCACAATAGTAACTGGCCCACTGTGTGATCTTTGTGGCGGGGCCCGGTTTTCTCGATCTCGGACTCCCCTCCCCGCCCCGCCCCCAGCTTTGGGGGCACCCACCGAGGCCGCGGCTTACCGTGGCCCAGGACAGCCGTTGCCCCGGCGGCAGCGGGAAGCAGGGGAGGGTGTCTGGGCCCGGGCTCCAAGGCTCTCCCGCCGGAAATGCCCATGGGACAGGGAGCAGCGCGGAGCTGGGGCCCTGGATCTGAGCCTCCACACCCGCTCCCCTCCCCCTCCCCTCACTCCCGCCCTCCCCCACCCCCACCCCCACCCTCTTTCCCCTGCTGCTGCCAGGACTAATTTATTTCCTTCTGAATCCTCCAAGTCCATCAAGGCGCGGAGTGGCTGGATGGATTTTTTAATTAATTGATGCAGAATCAATGAAGAAGTGATTGTGTTGGCCCGGGCTGGGTGGGGAGCCATCGCGGCTGTGGGAAAGAAATAGATGAGTTCGAGCAGCAAGGGGGGCGGGGGTGGGGGAGCTGCGGCTGGGCGGTGAGTGCTAAGCCCCACGAGATGCCCGGGCAGGCGGGGTGGAGAAGGGAAGGGTGGTCCACACGCCGGCCACGCGAGTCCACGAGTTCAGGCCCTGACACCCCCACGTGCCAGCCGTGCGGCCTTGGGAAAGAAAGCCACCGCACCTCTCTGGATCCCTGTTGTCCTCCCCCCCCCCAGGGGGGCGGGGGTCGCTGCGAGGGTGCCGTCGGGCACCTGCTACCACGTGGGCGAAGCTTGACAGCGTTGTGCTGAGTGAGACGAGCCCGGCACACCGGGAGGGAATGCATGTGGCTCCGTGGACAGGAAGCGCCTAGAGCAAGCCAGTGCCGAGAGACAGGGAGTCAAGCGGAGGGTCCCCCGGAATGACGGAGGAGGAAATGGGGGGCCGGCGCTTAGCCTCTGTCGGGGACGGTGAGAAGGTTTTGCAGACAGGCCATGGGACGGTCGCATGACGTTGGTGAATGTGATTTTCGCACCTGAAAGTGGTTGAAATGCGAATTTTATGTTACCGGTACGTTTATCACAACACACACACACGCACACACATGCATGCGCGCACACACATACCAGAAAACCAAAGTATGCCATGTGCTTGGTACTGTCTGGCTTCTAGAAAGTTCTCACCGACCCCTGGCTCCGTGGGTTGGGTGTCACGAACACGGGTGGCCATTGGCTTAAGACAACATGGGCGGCCATTGGCTTAAGACCACGTGGCCGGGTGGGGTGTGCAGAAGCGGGGGTCAGCCTCAGGCCTGCCTGACCCCAACGCCGTTGGTCTTCCAACAGCCCCACCCGCTCTGAAACCACCTGCTCTGAGTCAGCACGCCTCTCTGTGCCACTGCCCGGCTGGCCCCCCCGTACCCTCCCCCCATCACCCTTCCCACAAACCCCTGCACCCGCCCGTGCATCACACACCCAGCCACCCAGCCGCTGGGCAGCGACGTCTGAGGCAGGAGAGCGCAGTGGCTAAGCACGCAGGCCGTGGCATCAGCGGGCCCTTCCGGCTCCGTGTCCTCCCGGCTGCGTGGCCCGGGACACAGGGAGCCAAGGATGTCCCCCCAACCCCTTCCACAGCCAGATACATTCTCGTGGCGGAGGGGGGGGGTTACGGGGGGAGGAGGGGCTGGATTCAAAAAGAGAGAGAGGGGGGAAAGAAAAACAGGCAAGAGAGAAAGAGGGCTGTCTGCGAAGTGAGTGACATGAATTATTTCAACCTAACTTACTAATTAAGACCTCATTAGCAGCCCAAATTTGTGATAGATCAGCAGAGGACTTGGCACAATGGTTTAATTTAATGATTTCTTGCATTACTTTGTTAATCATCTTTAGTCTGATTTAATTTATGCCAATGTGACTGTCCTAATTTCTAATTAAGGCATTGATGGCGCGGACGGCCGCCGAGGCCTAAGAATTTCAATCAAGGCGGATACAAAAGCAGATATTCGTGGGGTTTTTTTTGTTTTTTTTTTTAAGGCCCGTGAGATGGCAATTTGCTAAGCCGTCTGCTTATTATTGTGTTATTCCCCCTTCCGCCGTCCCCCCCGTAAGGCCGGGGAGGAGCCGGTCGCCGCCTGGAGCAGATGGTTTCCCCCGCTAATCACAGGCCTTTACCGTAATCGATTCTTTTCTTTTTTTTAAGGCTTTGAAAGAAAGGCCCTGAGATTAAGCAGATCAGCGTCGTTTCCCAGGGGGCCGCGCGGGGACCAGAGAAGGTGAGGGGCCCGCCCAAGGTCACACAGCGCGCTCGCAGGCTCTCCTCGGCCGTCCCCTGGGGCAGGAAAGGACCCCTGTGCCAGTTCGAGATGGCCTAGGACGGGGGTCGGCAAACCGCGGCTCTTCGGCCCCTTGAGTGTGGGCGGGCGAGTGTGTGTGGAAGAAGTGGCAGCGTTGGAAGAAGTTGAAGTTTAAAAAAAAAAAAATGTGGCTCTCCGAAGAAATTCCAGTCGTCGTCCTGTTGCTATTTGGCCCTGCGGACCGGTGAGTTTGCCGACCGCGGGCCTTAGGATTTTGGGGGTCTGTGGGCTGAAGTTGGCACGATCCGCATAGCTCCCCCACACCTGACGGGCCAGACTCGGCGCCTGCACGTCGAAGGCGTCCTTTTCTCAAATCCACAAACCAGTCCGCCTGGCGAGTATTGCAACCCCCTCCTCCTCCCATTTTGCGGGTGAGAGAGCAGAGGCTCAGAGAGGTAGCACAGCAAGGAGGCGGGGCTTGAACCCAGGTCTGTGTGCACGGGACAGTCTCGGACCACACCGTGACGAGCACTGATCAGCTCTTTTTCAGAATATATATATACACACACATATTTGGATTGATTTGTAGAAAGAGTAAGGGAGAGGGAGAGAGAAAGAGAAACATCGATGTGAGCCGAAACCGGTTTGGCTCAGTGGATGGAGCGTCGGCCTGCGGACTGAAGGGTCCCAGGTTCGATTCCGGTCAAGGACATGTCCCTTGGTTGCGGGCACATCCCCAGTAGGGAGGTGTGCAAGAGGCAGCTGATCGATGATTCTCTCTCATCGATGTTTCTGACTCTCTATCCCTCTCTCTTCCTCTCTGTAAAAATCAATAAAATATTTTTTTTTAAAAAAAGAAAAAGAAACATCGATGTGAGAGCGAAACGTCGACCTGCTGCCTCCTGCACGCCCGCTCCGGGAATCGAACCGGCAACCTTTGGGGCACAGAATGCCACCCAGCCAGCTGAGCCACCCCAGCCAGGGCTGGCCCTGTCTGCCCAGCGACTCCTCTGCCCTGAACACTCAGGCCCTGCTATGCCCTTGAGCACAAACCTGGAGAATTTTTTAAAAGTTTGAAAGAAAGTGCAGCCGCCGCCGCCGCCGCCGCTAATGTGCAACATTTATGCTAGTCAATACAGATTTACTCGGTGCAATAAATGACATAATTGGACCTTTATTTCCCTCATATATTTTTTCCGAGATCACTAACATTTTTGAGCACCCCGTGGCCTGCCGATGCCTCCCGAACGAGCGTGTTCCCTGTATTATCGCTCTTGTATAAAACTGACACTTAAGCAGTTTTTAATAAATGAGCGGTTGTTTGACTTGTATCAGTTTCAATACATTCCGGGATATTAATAAAATATATTTCATAAGCCAGCTCAATAGACCATGCCGTAAAAAAAAAAAAAAGAATCCAATGATTTATTGGCGATACACTTGGCTATTAGTTGGGACAGATACTCAAAATGCCATCAGGGTTAAAATAATAATCCATCACGCTAATTAGACCCTATTTTTCATATGCAAATATAATTAAGCATACACTTCCCCCATAACTTTAGAGGGAATCGCTGAAGCCGAGGAGCCTCACACGAAGACCCCCTCCTCCCTCGAGTTAATGAAATGACTCCAGTGTCTCGAGCTGGATATGCAAACAAAACCGATGGTCCGTTCGTTCTTAAGCTTTGGGGACCAGGAGGGGGTGGGAGGGCAGGGGGAGAGGAGAGGCGAGGGGAGAAAAGACCACCGTCTTCACCCGGGTCCGCCGATCACGGGGAAGTTTCCAGGCTGGGCGTGGGCAGGGATGGCAGATCCGATGTGGGTGCTGAAACCCCACCGCGGGCTCAGATCCTAGCTTCGCCTATGGAGTGGATCTTGGGGGCAGCGTCACCTCCCTCAGGGGCTCAGGGTCCCCAGCGGTGACAACGGCTGCAGCAGTAGACACCTTGAGGCTGGTGGGCAGGAGTAAGCGTGTGCCCGGGGCCCTAGCAGGTGCTCAGGAAGCGTCAGCTGCTCTCGCTGGTTCAGAAGCGGTTGGCTTTCCCCCAACATCCCTTGCAAGGCCTCTCAGCCACGGGACCCGGGAGCGTCCACCCTTCTCTCTCCCCCGGGTCGGCCCGGGAGGTAGCCTCCACGTTTGGGAATGTCCCAGCTAGCAGTGGAGGAGGATGACACAGGGATCACCTCCTAACCACTTTTTTTTTTAATTGGCCTCGGTTTGGGTCTAATTCACAGGCCTAGCTGCACCCCAGGGAATGGGGGGGGGGGGGCAGAGGGGGCGGAGGAAACCAGAACCAAGTCAGGCTGGAATCGGAGCATCCGAGACTGGTCCCTTTAAAGAAACCAGTGTTGGCCCTGGCTGGTGTGGCTCAGTGGACAGAGCGTCGGCCTAGGGACTGAAGGGTGCCGGGTTCGATTCCAGTCCAGGGCACACGCCCGGGGTTGTGGGCCGGATCCCCAGGAGGGGGCGTGCAGGAGGCAGCTGATCGATGATCCTTTCTCATCACTGATGTGTCTGTCTCTCTCATCTCCCTCTCCCTTCCTCTCTGAAATAAACATATATTTAAGAAAGGAAGGAAGAAAAGGAAGGAAGGAAAGAAGGAAGGAAGGAAGGAAGGAAGGAAGGAAGGAAGGAAGGAAGGAAGGAAGGGACCAGTATTGGAGAGCAAAAGAATCTACACTGCTTCTGCCTCTGGCCTGCATGTTTGGTGTACCCTGTTTCCCTGAAAATAAGACAGTGTCTTATATTAAGTTTTGCTCCCAAAGATGCGCTAGGTCTTATTTTCAGGGGATGTATTATGTTTCCATGAAGTAGGTCTTATTTTTGGAGGATGACTTATTTTCGGGGAAACATGGGTATCCGTTAAGGCCAAGTGCATATGTATGCACTGCGTTGTGTGTGCATGCATATGTGTGCACTGTGTTGTATGTGTGTGCATTTGCTGGTGTGTGTGTGCACGTGTGTGTGCAGTTGCATGGATGTGCACGTGTGTGTGCCTGCATGTGCCTGAGAGTGTGTCAGGTGATGCTGCCTCTCTGTCTGAGACCAGATCTCAGGACTCCACCTCCCCCTCGCCGAGCCCTCCCGGCCCTTTCTCCCCTCCCCGGGTCGGGGCGGCAGGGGCCCAGGAGAGGAGAGAGGTAATTGTGCCCGGTGGGGGGAGCGCCGACTCAGCAGTTCTGCTGCGGGCCCTCCGAGGGGCATCCGGGGCCAGAAACCCGGCTTCCGCCGCAAAACGCACCTCCAGCCCCGGGGAGGAAGAGGAATGAGGCGGCTGGGGCTTCTGCAGCGGCAGCCTTTTTCCAAAAAAAAAAAAAAAATCATTTCGGAATTACATTGAATGATAGGAAATTAGCACACGTGCCAGGGGAGCCCAGGAAGTCGCTCAGACAAACGGCCCCGGCTGGCTCTGTCTTAAAGCGGCAGAGCCCTCAGACACCGGGGCCCGGGCTGGCTCCGGAGTCCCCCAGTGCCCTGCCCCCGGCCCAGCCCTGTCCACGGGCCACGGGCGGGGTTCGTGGGGTCCTCACACGAGCACAGGGCAGGGCACACGCTCCCCCCTGCAGAGAGTCCGGCTCTGTGGGTCTGCGGGCGTGGGGCACGGCCTCCCTGGGCAGCTCCGAGGGGACGATTCGGACTCACACCGCCGCCGTGACAAAGCCTGGGCTCAGCCACCGCCGTCAGCTTGCCCAGGGGGAAAGCGGGGGGCTCGCTAGGTCCCCCCCCTCACCCCAGGAGTCCCTGGGAGAGCACAGAGGGAGAGCAGAGGGGGTGCGGTCCCCAGACAGCCTCCATTGCCAAGGAGGACGATTCGGGAGGCTCCGAGGAGGAAGGTGGGGTGTCCAGGCCAGAAGGGCTTGCCTGCCCTCTGACCCTCACCCGGGCATCCAGCGGATGTTCCCGGTGCCGCCCCTCTGCTCCAGGGGCTGCGCAGGGCACCGGGCACTCGGGGGTGGCAGAGCCCCAGCCCATAATAATCAAGAGGATTCCAGCCAAAACCGGTTTGGCTCAGTGGTAGAGCGTCGGTCTGAGGACTGAAAGGTCCCGGGTACGATTCCGGTCAAGGGCATGTACCTTGGTTGCGGGCACATCCACAGTGGGGGGTGCGCAAGAGGCGGCTGGTTGATGTTTCTCTCTCATTGACGTTTCTAGCTCTCTATCCCTCTCAATTCCTCTCTGTAAAATATCAATAAAATATATTTAATAAAAAAAAAGAGGATTCCAGCTCGGGTCGGTGGAAACGAGACAGGAGGAAGAGACAGTGTCACGAGGGAGGCCACGTTGGCTGAGGCAATCAAGGCGGCTGCTTGGAGGCGGCGGCGTTTGACCGGAGATGGAAATAATGAACAAGTCACTCCAAGGGGCTGCCTAATGGGGGAAGGGGGTGTTCATAACCTCAGGGGAGGGGGTCCAAGGGTCAGGGAAGAGGTTCCACTCACTCATTCATCCATTAATTCGTTCGTTCATTCAGCCTTCTAGCAAATCCCTCTTGAAGACCCACTGTGCGCCGCGCCGCGCACGAGGCTGAGTGGCAAAATTCGGCAGCCTGTGCCAGCTCTCAAAGACAGCAGCAGAGGCGGAGCAAGGGATTTCTCGAAAGCCGGGCTCGCATTCCGCCATGACGGACGTTGGGGCGGGGTCGCTCCCGGGGGTGGGCGCTGCCCCATGCATTGCAGGACGCGGAGCCACAAACCTGGTCTCCCCAAAACCACCTCCAGGCATTGCCACCTGTTCATGGGGGGGGGGGGGCAAAATCCCCCCAACAGTAGGAAGAACCACTGCACTACCCTTTTTCCCCGAAAATAAGACAGTGTCTTATATTAAGTTTTGCTCCCAAAGATGCGCTAGGTCTTATTTTCAGGGGGATGTGTTATGTTTCCATGAAGTAGGTCTTATTATCGGAGGATGTCTTATTTTTCGGGTAGTTCCATGACAGAGAATACAGATATAATCTATATAAAGTATATAGATTATAATCTATATTATATATATATATATATAAAAGCCTAATGTGCAAGCGTCCCCTCAGGAGTTCGACTGACTGGGAGTTCCACCGCTCGCTATGACATGCGCTGACCACCAGGGGGCAGCACGGGACAAAGGGAGGCCCTGGCTGGTGGCCAAGCAGCCGCTAGGAACACTACCTGTGCACGAACTTCATGCATCGGGCCTCTAGTACATAATACTTTTAAGAGGCGGTGGGAAATAGTTGAGTTTGGAAGGCGATTCTCGATTCTCATCCCTCCCACTGGGGTTTGAAACCGCCTCCCGGCCCGGACCCCCCACCCCCGAGGGTCTGCCCCCCACGGCTCCGCCCGCCCGCAAAAAGGGTTAACCCATGCCGTCGGTTTATGAACCTAGCCTGTGACGGCGGCATCATTTGAATACAGTGCCTGCGAAGTTTTTTTTTTATTGCCCGCCATAATTTCATGTTTAAAGCTCTCCCCGCGCCATCCTTTAAAAAATGATATCTCCAACAAGAAATAAATCCCGCGCTGCAGCTGTGTTAACTATATTTGCCCATGGGACACACTATTTTGTCCTTGACACGAAGCTCTGGAGGTTTTGCTGAGAATTGCTTTGGCAGCTTTCTCTGGCTCCCCCCCCCCTTTCCCCACGCTGCGGCTGCTGCTGTGATTCCCCCTGACACCCTGCCTGTGACACCCCGCCTGTGACACCCCGCCGAGCCCCAACTGCAGCCTGGGGAGGCCTGAGACTGGGCCAGGGAAGCCTGGGGCAGGGCAGGGGGGGAGTGGGAGAGGGCAGGGGCGGGGAGGAGCTGAGAAGCTGCTGTTCTGAGAGCCGCCGCCTCGACCCCCCTCGGCAGCCGGCTGTGTGGCTAGGCCAGCACCCCGGGCCCTTGGAAATGAAGGGCGCTGGGCAGATCTCTGCCACCCCTCCATGCCTGCCCCCTCCTCACCCCTCCTTGGCAACAGCTGGAGGCTTCTAGAATCTCCCCCTCCTCCTCTCCCACGCTCCTGGATCTTGCGGTGGAGTTTAGATCATCGCCGGGTCTGCAGAATGTCGGCTCAGGAACCTTAGTCGGCTTCTATAATTTTTAAGCTTCCTCCTGCCCCCCGCCCCCACCTTGGCGCGAAAATATATGTATGGAGGGTGCCAGCTGACAGGAACCATAGCTTACGTTTACTGCGCACTCGCTCCTGGGCGGATCCTGGGCGGAGGCCGGATGGAAGCACGTCTGCTGTTGGCAGCAGCCCCCGGGGCCCGCGGGACTCGCCCATTTCACAGATGAGTATGTTGAGGCTCTGGGGTCCGAGGCAGTTGTCTTCCCGGGTCACCCCAGGGAGACCGGGAGGGGAGGGGACGAGAGATGCCCTCCGTGGCCCTGCACCCCGAGGTGGCCCACAGTAGCTCGTCCACTGAGCTCCCGGGTCCCCCGGAAATCGGGAGCAGTGGGACTCCGGAAGTTTGGGTAGAGGCGGGAAGGGGTGGGAGACAGGGCGGCCTGCCGGACGCAGGGATGTCCCCGAGGAAAGGCGTCCGTCCGAAGGGGCGTAGGACGGGCCGGGAGAAGAGAGGGAGGCCGGGGAGAGCCGGTTGCTCGTATAACACACGGACCCTACTCGGCACCTCCATGTTGCAGAGGCAGATACCCCAGTTGGATGGCAGGCAGCCCAGAGCTCACGGGCTGCTTCTCTGGCTCTGTGACATGGGCAAGCGACGTCACGTCTCTGCAACTCAGTTCCCCCATCCTTAAAATGGAGACAGGGGGGAGAGAGAGAGAGAGAGAGAGAGAGAGAGAGAGAGAGAGAGAGAGAGAGAGAGGAAACTTCAGGTACAAAGGCATGTTGGCATGGCATTAAGGAGACCTGTGTTGCCGAAACCGGTGTGGCTCAGTGGATAGAGAGTCAGCCTGCGGACTGAGGGGTCCCGGGTTCGATTCCGGTCAAGGGCATGTACCTTGGTTGCGGGCACATCCCCGGTGAGGAGGGCGTGCAAGAGGCAGCTGATCGATGTTTCTAACTCTATCCCTCTCTCTTCCTCTCTGTAAAAAATCAATAAAATATTTTAAAAAATCAAAAAAGGAGACCTGTGTTTCCCATCTTGAGTTTGTCACATACTTTTTCTTTCTTTTTTTTTTTTTTAATATATATTTTATTGATTTTTTACAGAGAGGAAGAGAGAGAGAGTTAGGAACATCGATGAGAGAGGGTCATCGACCAGCTGCCTCCTGCACATCCCCCACTGGGGATGTGCCCGCAACCAAGGTACATGCCCTTGACCGGAATCAAACCCGGGACCCCTCAGTCCGCAAGCCGATGCTCTACCCACTGAGCCACACCGGTTTTGGCGTCACATACTTTTTCATTATGAGTGCTTGGCCAAGTTACTTAAGAGTCTGTCCTTCCCAGGAATGTTCGGTGGAAGGAGAGACCGCCATCTTGCACGCCTCCACCGCGACCAGGAGAACAGCAGGTGCGGGCCAGTGCTGGCCCCAGAAGGAGGAGAGCGCCCCCGAGATCCAGTCCAGCCGAACCCCGGGGGCCTGAACAAGTCCGGCCAAGATCCCCTGAGCCCAGTCTAAACCAGGGGTGGGCAAACTTTCTGGCTCGAGGGCCGGGACAAAAGCACGGATGGAGTGTTTGTGTGAACATAATATAAATTCAAAGTAACCATCATTACAAAAAAGGGTACGCGGTCCCGCTCTTTCGGCTCCGCGAGAGGGCCGGATAGAACAGCCGAACGGGCTGGGCTGGCCGGATGATCCGGCCCGCGGGCCGCAGTTTGCCCACGCCTGGTCTAGACGAACCAACAAATCGGGGGAGAACAGTTCTTGCTCTACACCACCCCGGTTTGGGGGCCGGCTTGTTACGCAGCACCCTTGAGTCCATAGCTAACTGATACAAGAAATTCCGACCCTCTGAGACGTGTGCCAGGTGCTGCAATTCGGCGGCTTGCCTGTCGTGCCCGATGGCACCTTCAAAACCACCCCAGAAGGAAAGCATGCCACTACCCCCACCCCTGCCCTGCAGACAAGGGAGCTGAGGTTTGGAGCCCAAAGGGCACACAGCCAGGAAGGAGTCACATTTGGGTGAGAAACCCAGGCTCACCTTGGACTGTGGGGCCGAGAAAGCCTCCGGGATGTCCAGATGGGAGCCCCCTGCCCAGCCCACAGGAAGACACCGGGGGCAGACCAGTGCGTCTGGCTGACCAGACCCCAAAACGCAGCCAGGCCCTTGCCTGCTCAGTGCCCCCCACCAGGGCCGCCCCTCCCCTCCCCTCCCCTCCCCTCCCCTCCCCTCCCCTCCCCAGCCGTTGTGCAGGCTGACTCCCTCCCCCGCCGCCCGCTGACGCCAGCCCTATAAATATTAAACCGGCGGTAATTAGGGAAATCAGCCCGTCACCGCAGCCCCGGAGCCCGCGTCGTCTCCCCGCCGGGCCCGCGCTGCCTTTGACTGGGGGGGCAGGGGGGGAGCTTTGTTCCCTTTCATTTGGGGACCCTCAGACAAGGCATGTGTCAGGGGCCGGGACATCAAGCTCATCCCCCGTGAGCCTCGGCCCCTCCGGCGGCGACCCCCACCCCGGGGGGCCTCGCAGGCTCTGTCAAGAAGCAGCAGAGGGGCTCCGGGTGTAAGGGGGGGGGCGGGGGGGGAGAGGGGGGCACAGGGCAGGGATGGGGGGAGGCGGGCAGGGCTCCTGTCAAGGCCTGAGACACCCCCCAGGGGACCCACGTTGCTGTCGTGGATCGTGTGGCATGAGGCTCTGGTGTCACCGCTGCCTCACGGGGCTGATGACACGGCGCGCGGCGACAAGGTGTCACATCAGAAAACACGGCCCCCTCCGTGCGCTGGGGGGGGGGGGGGCAAGCCCCAGGGGTGTCGCCGAGGAAACCGAAGGCAGGGAGTCTCCGGCAATGGGGGCTGTGAGGATGAGAGGACCCCCAGCCCCGACCCCACCCCCAGCCCCCTCTCTTTGGGAAATGCACAGCCAAGCTTCCCACCAGGCCTGGGGGAATTGGGGGGGGGGTCGGGGAGGGCGAGGTAACCCACCAGGCACCCACAAAGAGTCACGGCCGCCCACCTCAGCCACCGATCTTGCCCAACGCCAGCAACACCTCGGTCCGGAAGGCACTGGCGTGACCCCCTTACGCAGATGGGGAGACGCCTGCAGGCCAGGGGTTTGGGGGGGGGGGTTGCGGTGAATGATCTGTTCCGAGGGGAAGCGTTTACCATGATTTGGAAGGAGCGATGGGCTGTCCTATCAGCAGCTGGGAGTGCCCCCACGGGGTGGCAGGCTCGGCGTTATTCTGCTCAGGCCAGGGAGGGAAGAAACCTGGGGTGGAGGGGGGGTCCCCCAGCCATTCGGGTGACCCGGTTTTAGAGTCAGAGGAGCCCCGGTTCGGGGCAGAGTCTGTGGGTCCCCCCCACCCACCCACCCATGTGCTGTGTGACCTTGGGCAAGTAGCACAACATCTCTGAGCCTCCCTTTCCCCATTTGTTTTTTTTTTTAATATTTTTTATTGTGTTTTTTTTTTTACAGAGAGGAAGAGAGAGGGATCGAGAGTTAGAAACATCGATGAGAGAGAATCATCCACCAGCTGCCTCCTGCACACCCCCTACCGGGGATGTGCCCACAACCAAGGTAACATGCCCCTGGCCGGAATCGAACCCGGGACCTTCCGGTCCGCAGGCTGACGCTCTGTCGGCTGAGCCACACCGGTTTCGGCCCTTTCCCCATCTGTAAAGTAGGGGCGACGCCAGTGCGGACCCCTCGGGGTTGCAGAGGAGATCAGATGAGCTAAGGATCCTGTGCAGTCCTGAGGGGCTATGCTGTGTGGGGGCCAGGGCGCTGGGGACAGCCAGCCCCCCAGCCCTCCTGCCCCGGGTGGGCTCGGGGGAGAGAGAGGGGTGCTGGGAGGAGAGGGGGGGCTTTGGGGGGAGAGAGGGGGTCTGCGGGGGAGAGGAAGGCTCTGCAGGGAGAGAGGCGTCGAAGGCTGGACCGGGCACTGCTCCACACTCTCCTGGGTGCCCCCCACCCACCCGCCCACGCTGACCAAGCACATGCCTTGTTTCCCGCAGGCCTGCAGGCTGCGGTGGGATTCGAACCCAGGTCCCCCGGGGCCCAGAACCCAGGCTGTTCCCAGGCCCAGGACCGGCCGTGGGCCCGGGAGAAGGCAGGGGAGGAGGAGGAGGAGGAAGAGGAGGGGGAGGAGGAGGAAGAGGAGGGGGAGGAGGAGGAGGAGGGGGAGGGGAAGGAGGGGGTGGGCGGGAGGAGAGGGGGAGCGGGAGCCGCGAGGTGTTTTAGGGCCCCATGAAAACCAGAATAAACAGTGCCTAACCGTTCCTGATCCCGCTCCCGTATCTCCATATTCCGTTTAATGGCACCGCTCGGGCCTCGCTAAAAGAATACGAGGGCTGTTACATCGGCGCTAAGTCACAGTTACCAGGGGCCCGGCGGCCCGGCTGTCACTGCGCCTGTGCTGAGGGTGGGGAATCCCGGCTCCTCTGGTCCTCGTGGGCAGGGGTGCCCCCTGCGATCCCCCCGAGATGCCCGGAGCCCCCTCGGCCCGGACCCACCGCGGGGCACCGAGGCGATGCCAGGGAGAGGGACTCTGCCGACAGCCCGCTGGGCTCGCAGCGGAGTCAAATGCCCCGGCCCGAACCCGGCACCCACGCGCCGGGGCTGCCCTAAGGGGGCGCCACACACCCAGCGGCGGCTGCAAACGTGGGACAGGTCTGTCCGGGCGAGGAGGTGTCAGCGGCGCTGGCTCCTTCCGTGGGCGCTGCTGAGCTGGTGTTTCCCTGCGGTTGCATGTCTGGGGTCGGTATGTGCGTGCGCCCGGGAGCACGCGTGTGAGCCTGCAGTGTGCACGCCGCCGGGGCACCCCGAGGCCCCAGGGGCGCGTGCGGTGCATCCTGCGCCCGCCGCCCGGCTCCGATTATGTGGCCACCACCGCACGCACGCCCGGGCCGTGCTGGGGTAAATGAGGCCCGTTCCGCCCCCGGCTGCATCCAGGGCCCGCGGGCCGCCGCGCTAATAGGACTGCTTTCCCCGAGGCGCTGGCTGCCGGGAGCAGGTCGGGGCCGCAGAGCCCCGGGGCTGAGTTCCCCTGCCTGTCGCTGAGGCTGCCTCGTCAGCAGGACCGGGGCCCGCCGTGACCCAGTGCCCTCCAGCCGCTGGGGTCAGTGCGGCCCCAGGGTGACCCCGGGGAGACCCGTCCCTCCCCAGTGCCCCCCCTCTCCCCTTCTCCACCAGGAGCCTGGCCCACCGCCCGGCAGGGCCCCCGAGAGGGGCCAACACCCACCCAGCTGCCTACACCGGGCTCTGCCCAGCCGTGGCCGTGGCCTGCCAAGGCCTCGGTCTTCCTACCTATGGAATGGGGCAAGGCGTGGACCTCAAGGCCAAAGCCACCTCGGGGCTCCCAATAAGACCGCCCGTCGGAGTGAGGATGGAGCGAGGAGCGGCGGGTCTCCCCTCTCAGGAAGACCCTAAAGGTGGAAGGAAAATGCTCCATCCCACCCACCGCCGGGCTCGCGTGAGGATAATACTGAAACGACAGCGATGGCAGCTTCTGTCTGCAGCTCTTGCTAAGCTGGCACCGCGCTGTGATGGCTACTGGTATTGTGATAGGGCTTGTTATTGCATTGGCGCTCTCTCTCTCTCTCTCTCTCTCTCTCTCCCTCGCTCCCTCTCTCCCCCCTCTGTCTCTCTGCTCACCCGCGCAGGGGCCCCCTACGTCCCCCCGCTCCTGGGAGCTGCCTGCCGGGAGCCCATGCACGCGACCTCTCGCCGGGGCTTAATTAGGCCTCTCGGAAGGCGGCTGGTGCAGGGCCTGCGGGGAGCCCGGGGCAGAGGACGCTGCGAGGAGGGGAGGAGGCGGCTCCAGACAAACACCGCCGGGCCGGGCCCCGGGTCTCCCCTGACTCGTTAGCACGCCTCGCCTAGCTCTCTTGCAGCAAAAAGCCAGGCCCGAGCGACCCAAACACACACACACACACACACACACACACACACACACACACACACACACAGGCACACACAGCCACAGGCACAGGCACACGCACACGCACACACCGGCTTTGTAAGCTCCTGTCCTACGAAGCTTCCTGGAGGCCAGACGGTGCTGAGATTCACACACCCGGGTCTGAATCCTGGCTCTGCCTCTTCCCGGCTGTGTGACCCTGAGCTTCTGACGGCCCCTCTCTGCGGCCCTATTGCCCGTGACCTGAAAAGAGGGGTGATTGTGGAGCCCGTGCCGCCGCAGGCGGGCTGTGAAGACTCAGTAGTAAAATGCTGCCGAGACCGGTGTGGCTCAGTGGATAGAGCGTTGGCCTGCGGACATTGAAGGGTCCTGGGTTCGATTCCGGTCAAGGGCATGTACCTTGGTTGCGGGCACATCCCCAGCAGGGGGTGTGCAGGAGGCAGCTGGTCGATGTTTCTCTCTCATCGGTGTTTCTAGCTCTCTATCCCTCTCTCTTCCTCTCTGTAAAATGTCAATAAAATATATTTTAAAAAAATTCACCCTACTTAAAAAAAAATGCTGCCAAGACCAGTTTGGCTCAGTGGATAGAGCGTCGGCCTGCGGACTGAAGGGTCCCAGGTTCGATTCCGGACAAAGGCATGTACCTTGGTTGCGGGCACATCCCCAGTAGGGGGTGTGCAGGAGGCAGCTGATGGGTGATTCTCTCTCATCGATGTTTCTAGCTCTCTATCCCTCTCCCTTCCTCTCTGTAAAAAGTCAATAAAATATATATTTAAAAAAATAGTAAAATGCAAGTCGGGGGCTTCTCCCATTCCCTGCTGGATCCCTGTCACTGGACAAGCCCTCAATCATTCCTTGAGTGAATCGGTCAGTGCGTGGAACTCCCTGGAGGAGCAAGGACTCGGGCCCCGGCTTACGTGGGAAGGAAATCCCAGGAAGCCCCGGGGACAAGGCGGGTAGGAACGGCGCATCCATGCTGCTTTTCCAGTCCGGCCCAGGAGTCACAGGGCCGAATTCCGCTGCAGGAGGCACGCGGGAAGCAACATCCCACGATGCCAAGCTATGTCACCTTTGGCCTCTGCTCGTGGGCTGCAAGCCCCTTGCGGGCAGGGGCGGCTTCGGGGAAGTGTCCGTCCCGGGGGGAGGGGGCGGGGAGCCCCGTGTCCCGCGGGAGGCTGCGTTCCCCCCGCTCCTCCTCACACCAGATGGCTGTCCCGGGCCCCGCATCCATCATGGCAGTTGGTCTTGGGGAAAGCAGCAGCGACGCCTGAGAGATGGATGTCAACGGCAAATGGGCTGTGATGATCATGCGTCTCCATTTTCCCCTTAATATACATGATGAATAAACTTAATTGCACGGAAAATTGCTGCCATTGAAGAACGCGGTGCGTGTGGCTTCCTCGCGGTGCTTCCGTGTGCTCCCTCGCGTGCCCGGCAGCGGTGGCGGCGGCGGCGGCGGCGGCGGCGGCGGCGGCGCCGAGTTCCCGGGGAGGGGACCGGTCACCCTGGCCGACGCCAGCGCCCGCCTTCAGAACGAGACAGCCGTGCCGAAGCCGGTTTGGCTCAGTGGATAGAGCGTCGGCCTGCGGACTGAAGGGTCCCGGGTTCGATTCCGGTCAGGGGCATGTACCTTGGTTGCGGGCACATCCCTGGTGGGGAGTGTGCAGGAGGCAGCTGGTCGATGTGTTTCCTCTCTCATCCATCGACGTTTCTAGCTCTCTCTCTCTCTCTCCCTTTCTCTCTGTAAAATATCAATAAAATATATATTTTTTTTAAATTCGACTTTTAAGGTGGGCAGAGCCTGGGTAAAATCTGGTGACTGCATGATGTCCCGGTGTCTTTAGAATAGAGCTCCCACGCCAAAACCGGTGTGGCTCAGTGGTAGAGCGTCGGCCTGCGGACTGAGGGGTCCAGGGTTCGATTCCGGTCAAGGGCATGTACATTGGTTGCGGGCACATCCCCGGTGGGGGTGTGCAGGAGGCGGCTGGTCGATGTTTCTCTCTCATCGACGTTTCTAGCTCTCTATCTCTCTCATCCATCGATCCATCCATCTCTATTCTTTTATATATATATAAAAGAATAGAGCTCCCAGCCCTCAGAGATGCTCTGAGGTGGGGAGGAAATTATTTCATCCTAGTAGGCCTGGGAAAGGTGGACCAATCCCTTTCGGGGAGCCACAGCGTGCGTACGTACCGGCGGTTCATGTCGCTGACGGGGCCTGCGGCACCGACGCCTGCCGGAAGGCTGGCTTGTGCCACATTTTCAATCCTGGGTCCGAGGGAAGGCGGTTTTAGCGAGAAGTTCCTGCTGCGTTAAGCCCTCCATCCGTCAGGAAGCCCCTCGTTTTGTCTCCTCCTGCCCAGGAAGGTGGTGGCGAGACCCGCGTCCTCTGCGAATCCACCAGGCGCCCCTCGTTGGTTTACATCCTTCCCTCCAGCTGGTCTCTCGTGATGCTCGCGGTGATCCTATGCGGTGTGGGGTCCTACGACGGCGACGAGGACGCCCATTTTGCAGATGAGAAAACTGAGGCCTGCGCGATTCCCTCGGGTCCCATGGGACCAGGAGGAGGGACCCTTTTCCTGGCTCTGAGTCTGAGTTCTTTGGCTCCACGCCCCCACACCCTACTTCCTGGGGGCTCCGGTGTGGGGGCCCAGACCTTTCTCCCTCTCCGGCACCTCCCCCCGCCCCCCGTTTTCCCCGCTCTGCTCCCCGCCTCTTCACCGCCACCGCAGCCTCCGCTGGGAACCAGGAGGTTAACCTCTGCCTCCTCTCTGCCCAGTCTCGAGTTCATTACGCTGACTAATTGCCTCAAAGTCGGTGATTCCACCGCCGCTAATGGAAAACGTATCTGCGAGCGATGGATTAATTGGCCGCTGGCGACCCGCTCCTAGCCAGAGGCGCCCTGGGCATGCTGGACCCAGCTCGCCCATCCTCCCTGCAGCCAGGAAAGGGAGCCAGAGCCTGGGCTCCCGGGGGGGGGGGGGGGGTCGGGGGCACCCTGAGAAAGCCCGCCGGCTGGTTCTGCCCCTCCAGAGGTACAGACTGGCTGAAGCCGGTGTGGCTCAGTGGATAGGGCGTCGGCCTGTGGACTGAACGGTCCCCGGTTCAATTCCGGTCAAGGGCATGTACCTGGGTTGCGGGCACATCCCCGGTAGGGGGTGTGCAAGAGGCAGCTGATCGAGGTTTCTCTCTCATCGGTGTTTCTAACTCTCTATCCCTCTCTCCTTCTCTGTGAAAAAAAATTAATAAAATATATATTTTTAAATATATTTTATTGATATTTCACAGAGAGGAAGGGAGAGAGATAGAGAGCTAGAAACGTCAATGAGAGAGCAACACCGACCAGCTGCCTCTTGCACAACCCCTACCGGGGATGTGCCCGCAACCAAGGCACATGCCTTTGACCAGAATCGAACCTGGGACCTTTCAGTCCGCAGACTGACGCTCTACCACTGAGCCAAACCGGTTTCGGCAAAATATATATTAAAAAAAAAAAGAGGTACAGTCTGCACCCCTTTTTCAAATCATCAAAATGCGAGCACGTTAACGCGAAAAGGATAGGCATCTCATCAGCAGGATGAACCACCGGGTGTCGGAACGCCAGCTTCCCCTTACTCCAGAATGAGGACAGAAGGGCGCTTTCCCCCAATCTCGTAAAGTCACTAAATATAAAGTGACGGCTCCCCGTGTGCACGCTGGCCACGCGAAGTCTCCGGCGGCAGCTCATGAGGCAGGTGCTAGCCTCTTCCCGTCGAACGGAGGAGAAATGGGGCCCAGAGAGGTGCAGCCACCTTCCCGAGGCCACACAGCGAGGAAGTAAAAGAAGATCGCAAGTCTGCGTGACCCCCCCCCCCAACCCAGATCTTTCATCCTCTGCGCCAAGGGTCATGGGTGGGTTGAATCCGGCCCACTGCTTGTGTTTGTCAATAAAGTTTTATTGGCAGCGGGCCATGCCGTTCATTTACGTATTTGTTGGCATACCTGGATCTGCTCGTTTCCATACTTAACCACATCCGTTTACATACTGCCTTTGCACCACAGCAGCTGTGTGAGTCATTATGACAAAGACCATATACCGGTAGCCACGGAGAAGCGTGGAATAGGCACCATCTGCCCCTTTGCAGAAAAAAAAGTTTGCAGGTGGCTGCCAGACCACGATCCCTTTCCCAGCAGGCGGGGACTTGCTGAAATGAGGGAGAGGCCACTGGGAGACTCCGGGGGAACCCAATATTGAAGATGGTTCACGGGCCGACCATAGTACGTTCTCCGTGCTGATGGAGGCAGAGCGAGGAGCAAGCAAAGGAGGGACGTGCTTTGCAGGCACACAGTAGGCACTCAAGAGCTGCTTGCGAGCTGAATAAAGGACACGGCTGGCCGAAACCGGTGTGGCTCAGTGGATAGGGCGTGGGCCTGCGGACTGAAAGGTCCCGGGTTCGATTCCGGTCAAGGGCACGTACCTTGGTTACGGGCACATCCCCAGGAGGGGGTGTGTAAGAGGCAGCTGGTCGATGATTCTCTCTCATTGATGGTTCTAACTCTCTCTTCCTCTCTGTAAAAAAAATATATATATATATATATATATATTTTAAAGAGCCAAAACTGGTTTGGCTCAGTGGATAGAGCACCAGCCTATGGACTGAAGGGTCCCAGGTTCGATTCCCGTCAAGGGCATGTACCTTGGTTTCGGGCACATCCCCAGTGGGGGGGGGGGGGGGTGTGCAAGAGGCGGCTGGTCCATGTTTCTCTCTCATGGATGTTTCTGGCTCTCTATCCCTCTCCCTTCCTCTCTGTAAAAAAATCAATTAAAAATATTTTTTTAAAAAAAAGGAAAAAAAAAAAGAAAGAACACAGCTGGAGGTTCCGAGGTCGACCTCTGCAGCGTCCCCTTTGCATTGCTGCTCAGTCCTCCGTGCTCCCCCCCCTCCGGCTCCCTGCTCCCCGGCGGGGCTGGCCGGGGGGAGCGTTTTACTGGCCCAACGAGTCGCTGGAGGCTGTAAGAACACGAGGGCTTTTTCCTTTCAGTCTCCCCTGTAAGTCACCTCCAAGCATTTCCCTGATCGATTGGCCCTTCTCCTCCTTGTAGGAGCCCTTCCCCCGGGAACTGTTTGCCGAGAGGAATTGGCCAGTTTGCATTTAGTCACCTTTATCTGACCCAGGAGATAAATCTCTCTCCGTTTGGCTTTCCCGCGGGGGGTGCGGGTCCTGGGAGGCCCCCCGTGCACTTAGCAAATGCTAATGTGGGGGCTGCTGATGGGGGGGGGGGGGCCTGGCCCTGGTGAGCTCAGGTTCCCCGGGAGGAACAGGGTTTTTCTGATAAAAGGGCAGCCCGTGAAGGCAGGCCTGCAGAGGTGCGTTGGCGCTGCTGCAGAGCCTCGAGCCTTCTTCCGGGGACTCCGGGACACGGGTCCTCGCCCTGTGAACCGGGCAACGGGGCACCCTCACACCCATGGGGTCCCATGGGCAGGGCAACGGGGCACCCTCACACCCATGGGGTCCCATGGGCAGCGAGAAAGGGGGCCACTCTGGTGGGAGGGCCATCAGGCCGGACAGAAAAGGGGTGGGTAGGTGGTGTGGGCGTAGAGACCGCGTGCTTGTGTTGCAAAGCCCTGGGTTCAAATCGCAGCTGCTCCGCAGCCCGGCAGCAGGATCCTGGGTCGTCAGCTTCCCTCCCCTCCTTTCCCCTCCCCTCCCCGAGCCTCGGTTTCCTCCTGCGAGAAATGGGCATGATCCTGGCCTCCTGGCGGCCAACCTCACAAAATGGCCTTGGGGCGTCCGTGACCTCCTGCATTTACAGAAAGGGCTTCTCGGAGGGGGAGGAGGGAAGAGGGGGGCGCAAACGCTCCTCGAAGTCCTAGTTCTCACTCCTGGCAGTCGTCGTTATTATTGGAGCTGACCCCGGGGTGATCCTGAGGCCCTTCGTTAGTAAAATTCTTCCCCCATTCAGAGATCTCCCCCTCCCCCCCCCCCCCCCCCCGCCCCCAAGCTTCCCCTGGGCTCAGAGCAGCTCCTTCCAGACCCTGTAGTAGAGTCAGGCCTTCCGAGGAGGTTTTCGGGCTCTCTACCCGCCCCTCCCCGGGGCCACCACCAGGGGGCGGCAGCACCGCCTCGGCCAGGAGGCATAGTCTGCGAAGAAGGCTTGAACCCGGGCCTCTTACCTTTCCCGGGGGCCCGGCCTCCCGCAGACAGACCCCCTTCCCAGCCCGGGTCTGTCCCCTTTGCCTTCTGCCTGGTGGTGGAATCTCTCCGAGCCCCGGTTTGCTCGTCGGTAGAACGGGGACGCTCGGGGTGACCGAGAGGGTAGCAGCGGTCATCCTCCATCACCGAGCCCTCCCTCCTTCGCTCAGAGCCTGGCCCGCGGTCCCTGCCCCCCCAGAAGGGGAACCATCACGGTCAGCCTGCAAGCCGAGCTCCGAGTCGCTTCCCCTGGCCTGGGGCGAGTCCCACATCCCCTCTGGGCCTCGGTTTACCCTTCTTGGGCTCCCCCCTTACCCCTAACCCCACCCCGGGGAGTCCACCACCACCCTGCGGCACGCTCCCTCCTCTCCCAGGGTCAATGCCACGTCTGAGCGTCTCGACGCGTGAATCTCTGCACATCTCAAAACAGGAGAACTGCCTTATTCATTGTGTCTTTTCTTTTCCCCCCCAACTCCGGAGCACAAACCGGGGTGTGCGGGAGCCCGGGGCTCACCCTCCGTCCTCGGATTCTTTGAGCCACGTGTCGTGGCACACACACACACACACACACACACGCACACGCACACGCACACGCACACGCACACGCACACACACTCTCGCCGTGATAGAGGACAGCCATCATCCCCTGCCGCCCGCGTCCTCCCCCCGCCCCCCGCCCCCATCCCCTGTTCATCCAGAAGTCCTTGTCAGAATATCCCCCCCGGGACCAGCAGGTGGGAAATGTCATTTTGGATCCATTACCGGAGCTCCAAGGTGCTTAGCGATGATCAACGCCGATTCCCTCCTCCGCCGTCCGGGGGGGAGGCGGCGGCGGCGGGGTGGCCGGGAGCAGGCCCCGCGTCCCTCCCTCCCTGCCAAGGGGACCTGTGCTCGCCATCCCGAGCTGCCCCGGGGGCGGTGGGACCACCACCCCGGGGGACAGGCAAAGTGGGGGGAGCCGTCTGGGGACCGGGAACCCGGCCGGCCGCTGGCTCTCCGTGCCCAGCCTTCCCTGCCAGGCCGCCGCCGACGTGAATAATTCAGCAGTGCCAGGTCTCCGGGGCGCCATTGTCTTCGGCGAAGGCAAATCAGTCGCCCGCTCGGCCCTGTGAAGAGGGGGGGGGGGCCTGCCCGCCGCCTTTTCTCTGTAAATCAGGATTAATGAGACGGCCAGGGGAAGCGCGGGGGCCCCGGGCAGAGAGGAGCTGGCAGCGGCGGCGGCGGCCTCAGAAGTGGCTCGTCTCCATGTCCTCGGGCACTGCTCGGTGGCAGCCATCAACCTGCCGGTAACTAGCTATCACCCGTCCTGCCAGCCGGGCCCGCCGCGCCTCGCCTCGCCGCCCGGGCCCCCATCGCTCCGGGGGAGAGAGAGAGGAAAGCCAGAGAGAGAGAGAGGGGGGAGGGTGGGGGGCTGTCTGCTGGCGGGCTTTGCCCTGCACCCCTGGCAACCCTGCAGGCTGGGGAGGTGCCAGGGGCCCGGCTCCCCTTTCCTGTGAGCTACACCCAAGAGCCAGACGGGAGATCCCCCCCCACTGGCTCCCCAGCTGGCAGGGAGCGTGGTCAGAGACAGGGGGCGCCCCGTGCGTGGCCTTTTGACAGCTGTCACTCACGCAGGGCCCCGGCCCCGGGGACCAGGCCCTTGTGCCTCTTCCTCCTCGGGGTGCCTGCCTCTCTCTCTCTCCTCCTCCTCCTCCCTGGCAGTGGCTTACCCAGGTGAGCTCGGGCTGGGTGGCCCTGAGCAAGTCGCTCAGCCTCTCTGGGTCTCCGCGGCCTCATCTGGGAAGCGGCGAGGAAAGCATTGACTTGCGCTAGAGCCATGGGTTCGGCAGGCTGCGGCTTGTGAGCCACCTGCGGCCCTCTGGCCCCTGGAGTGTGGCTCTCCCACGAAACGTACCACGGCCCGGGCGAGTCTATGTCGAAGACGTGGCGTCGGAAGAAGTTTATGTTTCAAAGAGTTGGCTCTCGCTGAAACCGGTGTGGCTCGGTGGATAGAGCGTCGGCCTGCGGACTGAAGGGTCCCGGGTTCGATTCTGGTCAAGGGCATGTACTTTGGCTGCGGGCACATCCCTAGTAGGGGGGTGTGCAAGAGGCAGCTGATTGATGACACTCTCTCATCAATGTTTCTAACTATCTCTGTCCCTTCCTCGCTGTAAAAAATCAATAAAATATATATTTTTTTTAAATAAAACAAAAAGAAAGAGCCAAGACTGGTGTGGCTCAGTGGATAGGGCGTCGGTCTGCAGACGTGAGGGTCCCAGGTTCGATTCCGGTCGGGGGGCATGTGCCTTGGTTGCGGGCGCATCCCCCGGTGGGGGGCGTGCAGGAGGCAGCTGATCGATGTCTCTCTCTTATCGATGTTTCTGGCTCTCTGTCCCTCTCCCTTCCTCTCTGTAGAAAATCAATAAAATATATATTTTTTTAAAAAAGAAAGAAAGAGCAGGGGCTTGGGTTTCAGGTGTATTTTATTGTGCGTTGATTGCGTTTTCTGAAATTCGTATTTTGCATGGTGTCATTCTGCCACAGATTGGAAGTTAAGGAGGGGGAAAAAAGAAAAAAGAAAAAGCGTCTGTCCCTCAGCAGCTCCGGTGGGAGAGGGGACGTGTCTGGGAGAACATAACAACACAGTCCCTGGGGATCTTGTTAGGCACGGGCTCTGGTCCCGGGGCCGCGGGGAGGGGGCGGGATCTCTGCATTCCTAACGGGGCGGAGAGGGTGCGGGGATGCCCGTGCGGGGACCGTGCTGGTGATGGCGAGTCAGGAGTGCGATCCCCTCCCTGACCTGACTTCAATCCCCGCGACCACCCCCCACCCCACCCCGGCCCCCATCGACGCTGCCTGCTCATCTCCCCACGGCCGTGTGCCCCCCGAGGCCTCCAACACAGAAGTTTGTTGTTGTTTTTTTTAAAGATAACCTTTTTTAAAAATATATTTTTTATTGATTTTTTTACAGAGAGGAAGGGAGAGGGATAGAGAGCTAGAATCGTCGATGAGAGAGAAACATCGACCAGCCGCCTCCTGCACAACCCCCACCAGGGATGTGCCGGCCACCAAGGTACATGCCCCTGACCGGAATCGAACCCGGGACCCTTCAGTCCGCAGGCTGGCACTCTATCCACTGAGCCACACCGGTTTCGGCCAGACACCGAGGGGATGAGGTGTGGGCCCCACTCCCAAATCAGAGGCGTTTGCCAGGAGTCCGTCCCCACAGCAGCCGGTCCAGCAACCAGCAGGGGCTACGCGTGTGCTATATTGTCGGGCTCTGGGTGCGAGGCCGGACGGCGCCCTGCTCTGGGATGCCACCTGCAGCTTGTCTCCGGGCAGGTGTTTGAGATGGCGCGTGCCAGCCCTGAGCGCGGGGCAGGCGGTCGGCGCTCGGTCAGCCTGAGCTGCTGCTTATGGAGGCCAGAGAAGAGTCTGGAAGAGGGGTTAAGACAGGGGTGGGCAAACTTTTTGACTCGAGGGCCACCATGGGTTCTTACACTGGACCGGAGGGCCGGAACAAAAGCAGCCTGACCGTGCTGGCACTCTCCTCTTGGGCTGCTGGTGAAGGAGCGGAGGGGAGAGCAAGAGAACCCTCTTTCGGCTCCGAGGGCCACATCCGGCCCGGGGGCCGTAGTTTGCCCACGGCTGGACCAATAGGATGACCCTGAACTTGGATGCCAGGAGGCCTCCTGCTTCACCCACAGAGAGTGTGACCTCGCCGAAACCAGTTTGGCTCAGTGGTAGAGCATCGGTCTGCGGACTGAAAGGTCCCGGGTTCGATTCCGGTCAAGGGCATGTACATGAGTTGCGGGCACATCCCCGGTGGGGGGTGTGCAGGAGGCAGCTGGTCGGTGTTTCTCTCTCATCGACGTTTCTAGCTCTCTATCCCTCTCCATTTCTCTCTGTAAAATATCAATAAAATATATTTTTTTTTAAAAAGAGAGAGTGTGTGACCTCAAGGGTGAAGAGGACCCGGTCTGAGGGCAGGAGCAACAGATGGACTTACCGGCAGAGCGGAGAGGATAAAACTCCATCCCGCCCTCCGACAACAAAGCTTCCCAATTTGACACCAGCTCCGGGAGGGGAGGTTAGCAAGCCTGAACGCCGGATGAAGAGCAGATGAGAAAGGGAAGAAAATCAAAGACCAAAATGTGCTCGCCACATTGCTCGCCTGCATGAAAACACACACACACACACACACACACACACACACACACACACATCACCAGGAACCACGCGTTGCCTTCGGTGAGGTGTCACATCCGCGATGTGGGACCCCCGGGTCCACAGAGGGTGTCGTCTCCTTCTCGTGGGTCTCGGCCCGGCTCCCACGCGCCGACAGCCAGCGGGTTTCACGCGGACGCCGGGGGGTGAAGGTAAGTCACCCCGCCAGGCTCCCCGGAATCCGAGCCTTCGCTGCCTACGTGGCGGGGGAGGGCTTGCCAACCTGAGTCCAGGGGTGGCGTGGGCCCCGATTGGCAAGACTTTGGGCGAGTCAGTCCGTGTCTCTGGTTTCCTTATGGGTACGGACCTTCCATGAGGTAACTGGTTAGTGTAGAGGAATGGCCTTAAGGTGACTACAAATAAAGAAAAAGAAAAAGAAAAAAATGGCAGTTGTAAAAAAATTGTATACCCGCCAAAACCGGTTTGGCTCAGTGGTAGAGCATCGGTCTGCGGACTGAAGGGTCCCAGGTTCGATTCTGGTCAAGGGCATGTACATTGGTTGCAGGCACATCCCCAGTTGGGGGTGTGCAAGAGGCAGCTGATCGATGATTCTCTCTCATCGACGTTTCTGGCTCTCTATCTCTCTCCCTTCCTCTCTGTAAAAAATCAATTTTATATATATATATATATATATATATATATATATATATATATATATTAAATCGTACACCTATGGATGAGGACAGTGGGGAGGGGGGGTAAGAGCAGAGGGTAGGGTGGGAACCGGGTGGAGGGGAGCTATGGAGGTTGGGGGGGGAGAATAGAGGAACAATTGTAATAATCCTGAACAATAAAGATTTATTCAGTTAGCCGAAACCGGTTTGGCTCAGTGGCTACAGCGTCGGTCTGCGGACTGAAAGGTCCCAGGTTCGATTCCGGTCAAGGGCATGTACCTTGGTGGCGGGCACATCCCCAGTGGGAGGTGTGCAGGAGGCAGTCGACTGATGTTTCTAACTCTCTATCCTCTATCCCTATCTCTTCCTCTCTGTAAAAAAAAAAAAAAAAAAAAAAAAAAAAATCAATAAAATATATTTTTTAAAGATTTAGTAAATTAAAAAAATAAAATGAGAAGAAGGGGGGGAAAAGACATGGCAGTTGTAGTGGGAATGGTGCCACGTGCTCACCACATGCTCTTTCATATCCCTCCTTCCTGAACCCGCAGAAAAGCGGCTCCCCCCTCCGGATAGGTGGTGGGTCGTGGCTCCGGTTCTGTGAATGGAGGTGATGAGCATCCCTGCCGAGCGGGGCCAATTCCTGGTCCCCCTTGAACCCCGCAAATAAAGGAGCAGCCTGGATCGCTGAGTCACCACCTGGAGGACAGATGTCCCAGCCCGGGGTGGGCTTTACAGAGGGGGGTGGGGATTAAAAAGCTTTGCTCGCCGAAACCGGTTTGGCTCAGTGGATAGAGCATCGGTCTGTGGACTAAGAGGTCCCGGGTTCGATTCCGGTCAAGGGCACGTACCTTGGTTGCGGGCACATCCCCAGTAGGGGGTGTGCAAGAGGCGGCTGGTGGATGTTTCTCTCTCATCGATGTTTCTAGCTCTATATCTCTCTCCCTTCCTCTCTGTAAAAAATCAATAAAATATTAAAAAAAAAAAAAAGCTTTGCTCATCAGGTTGGGGGCTGGGGGGTGTTTGTGACAGCAGCCCAGCTTATCTGAATCCAGCATTCATTGTGATCACCATGCTGTGTCTGCGAGGCCCCATTCAAGTTTCAATGAATGGCCTCGGCTTGTTGACTGACTAACTGACCCCTGCGACAGATGGCTGGCTTGAGTCCATCCTTTGCTGCTCTCCCCGGCGGGGTTAGGCACAGGCCTGGGTTCGATTCCGGTTAACCTAGCACTTTAGAGGGGGGACCCAGCGCTCCCCAGGCCCAATCCCGTGCTCTCTGACCACAGAAGAGGGTAGTTGCCCCCACCTTCTCCCCAGGCGCCTCCGGGAAAACACTCCCGTGGCCATTCCTTGGGCTCCGGGGCACACAGTCAGGTTGCCGAGGACTGCCTTCCCGCCACCGCGCCGATCTGTAATATTGATGAATCCGGAGCCCGGCCCGGCCTGGCGCTGGCCGTGGGTACGAGTGCCCAGAATATTCATGAGCCGGATGGACATTTCCCTAACGCAGGCGCCGCTTTGCTTTTACCACGTGATGATTATTCCACCGCACGCCTCTGGTTCCAGAGGGATCTGGCTGTGCCACCCACACACCCCGGCCCAGGCAGGCGACCCTCCTGCCCAGACCTAGACCCCAGGCCCCAGTCCGCACCGCAGGGCCGCCTGCCATCCGTAGACGGGGGCACCAGCACAATTCAGGGGCC
The DNA here is from genome assembly GCA_963924515.1 of Vespertilio murinus. Taxonomy (NCBI): domain Eukaryota; kingdom Metazoa; phylum Chordata; class Mammalia; order Chiroptera; family Vespertilionidae; genus Vespertilio; species Vespertilio murinus. The sequence continues at coordinate 22,424,355 of OZ004720.1, read as the reverse complement.
TGCGCTCCACCTGCATGGAGCAGGAGGCATTCCTCTCTCTCCCACCTGGAGCTTCTGCTTCAAGCCAATGGAACAATGCAACATTTTGCAAACCCCCCCCCCCCCGCCAACCCCCAAGACCTGACCTGGTCATCGGGGGAAACCGGGGACATGTTCCCCCGATAAATGTCTTCTGCCCAGAGTGAGACCGCCTGTCCTTGTCCCCCACAACCCCCACCCCCGGCCCCCCGAAAGGCTTGCGTGTTAGATGATCCGAGTTTGTCGCGTGCTCTTCTGGTGAAACATGTATCCTGCAGCTCCTGTGGATAAATAGATCCACCCCTGTGTCTGCGCGATTAGGATTAAATATTAAGAAGGCGCACGGGCTGGGATCTGGCCGGCCAGAAGGAAATGGAGACGAGAAGGTTGGATCTGAGCGGGGATGAAGGGGCGGGCGGGTGGGCCCTCGGAGCCTGGAGGCTGGACCCACGACGGGTCTGGCCCCGGTCCGCCCTGGTGGTCAGCCTGAACGGACCGCACGGCCTTTTCCCTCCTTGCCTTCTCTTCCATCTCTCTCCTCCCCTTCCCTCTCTCTTCCTCCTCCCTCCAAAGCTGGCTTGAGCCGCCTCCCTTCCCCGCCGTCCCACTCCCCATCCGGCCGCGTTTTAAATTTTTATTTGATTAGGTTTTATGAGCTGCCTCGCTCGGCGTGGCACGCGCCGCGGAATATGTCACAGGCCTGGCAGAGACGGGAATGGAAACGATCCTAATTACGGGCGATAATTTTTTTGCATTCGCACATAAAACAATGTTCCCCCCCCCCCAAAAAAAGAATCCCATTACGGTGGCGGAAAAGACAAATCATTTAAGCAAAGCCCCTTCCTTTTAGTACGCTATTAGACAATTTACAAGGCAACATTTTGAACGCTGGGACCGGGCGATGGCCCAGGGCTATCATCCGACTGGAAGTTGCACCAAGAAAAGGGACCTCGTCTCTCGTCATTAGCCAGAGAGTCAAATGCAATCACGGGGACCCCGATTGGCTTGTCAAATTAGCCACTGCGTCAGATCCTGGGCCTGGCAGAGCCGCGGAGAGGAGGCCCCCAGCTCCGGAAAGGAGCCCTCAGCCAGGGCCCCGGTGGTTTAGATCAGTGGTCGGCAAACCACGGCTCGCGAGCCACCTGCGGCTCTTTGGTCCCTTGAGTGTGGCTCTTCCACAGCAAACCACGTACCCTAAGTTAATAACAATGAGCCTACCTATATAGTTTAAGTTTTTAAAATGTGTGGCTCTTGCCGAAACCTGTTTGGCTCCGTGGATAGAGCGTCGGCCTGCGGACTGAAGGGTCCCGGGTTCGATTCCGGTCAAGGGCATGTACCTTGGTTGCGGGCACATCCCCAGTAGGGGGGTGTGCAAGAGGCAGCCCATCGATGACTCTTTCCCATCGGTGTTTCTATCTCTCTCCCTTCCTCTCTGTAAAGAATCAATATATATTTAAATGTGGCTCTCAAAAGAAATTGCAGTGGGAGGGGGGTGGGGGATTGGAATGGGGGTTTGAGGACAAATATGTGATACCTTAATCAAATAAAGAAATTTAGAAAAGAAGAAACTGTAATCCTCCTGTTGACATTTGGCTCTGTTGACTAATGAGTTTGCCGACCACTGGTTTGCCCATCATCTTCCCCAAGCAGCATCCAAATACCCCAGGTCCCTTCTCAGCGGCGCCCCCTCCTGGAGGAAAGATCAGATACCACCCTGTCCCTTGCTGGGGGGATGCGGTCATGTCACCTGTTCTGGCCAATGAAAGGAGAGTCTTGTGATGACGTCACTTCTGGGGAGGGGCCAAATCTTTAAAGGGCCATGCATGCTCCTCTGTCCCCTCTTCCTCCTGTCCGAGGCCCAGCGCTGTGCCGGAGAGGCCGCCCCCGTGGCCTGAGGCGCAGGTAGAAGCTGTTTGAAGCAGAGTAGCAGCCAGCGTGGAACCGACATGCAACGTGAGCGCAACATAAACCTTTATTATGTTAAAAAGGCGACTAACTGATGTCCCTTTCCCTAAGGCCTGAGAGGGTTGCAGTTTTCAAACCAGGGCAGCCCCCAGCCAATGGCCTCGGTTGATCTGGCACTGAGGGGTGCCCTAGATTGCAGGACGTTTAGACTGAAAACACAGGGCAACCGGGACCGATCACCTCACCCTGTCCTTGTGAGCCACGGTGAACGCGGGAGATGCTTGTTACCGCTGCGTGGACTTAGCTGGACCGAGCAGACGCAGGGAGACGGAATGTGTGTGTCCCTCCTGTGGGCAGGCAGAAAAGGTCATAGAATCACACGGCGGCGATAAGGCCGCCACTGCCACCCGCAGCCCAAGATGGGACCTTGGTCTTGAACTTGCAGCCTCCAGAGCTGAGAGAAAATGAATGTTGCCTACGGCCGCCAGTCCGTACTATGTGGTGGTGCCAGCCTGAGCTGAGACAGGGATGGACACACCCTCACTTTGCAATGGAGGAAACCAGGGTTCAGGGCATCAACGGGACCCGATCGATCGAGGTTACGCGGTGTGGGGGCAGAACGGAGGCTCTGAAATCAAGTGAGTCAAGATCTGTTTTCTGGCCCAGGTGGTTCGTTTTGTGTGTCGACCCGACGGGGCCCAGGGCTGCCCAGAGAGCTGGTAAAACGTGGTTTCCGGCTGTGTCTGGGAGGGCATTTCCAGGAGAGGTTGGTACTTGAATCTGGGACGGACTGAATAAACGAGATGGCCTACACCCGTGGCATATTCACAACATCCCAGGCCCCCAGATTAAGAGCTTTTCACGTGCCCTTCAGCTCGTAGGGACGTTTGCGGCATGAGAAGACTTGCCGATGCCTAGACTAGTGCCCGGCGCTCAGTAAGTGACGTGTTGTCATAATGATGATTAATATCAAATATCCTGCCCTTGCCAAAACCGGTTTGGCTCACTGGATAGAGCGTCGGCCTGCGGACTGAAAGGTCCCAGGTTCGATTCTGGTCAAGGGCATGTACCTTGGTTGCGGGCAACATCCCCCAGTGGGAGGTGTGCAGGAGGCAGCTGATCGATGATTCCCTCTCATCAATGTTTCTAACTCTCTATCCCTCTCTCTTCCTCTCTCTGTAAAAAAAATCAATAAAAAATATATTTTAAAAAAATAAAAATAAATAAAAAATAAAATAAAATGTCCTAACATCCGAGAGTGACAACTGCATGTTCTAACCCTGATCTGTGCACCATCAACGTGTGTGAGTTTTCTGGTGCGTGGATCACACCTCGTCAGATCTCAATAAAGTTATAAGATAAAGCCGTCTCCGGCGAACCCCAGAGTTGCGTGACCCTCGAATAAAGACCCTCCCCCCAGCTTCAACCCTCAGTTTCTTCTCCTTAGAAACGGGTTGGAAGGAAAACCAAGGAGCCGGCAGTCTGGGGCCTAGCGCACAGTAGGTGCCTGTTCCGTGGGGTTCTTTCCCCAGAGCAGAGGGTGACAGTGGGAGGCCCAGCCCGGTGAGGCCGTCCTGGCCCCCGGCGGGCCAGACGGGGTGGACGGAGGAGGATGCTCACGGGCCATGGCATGATGTAGATGGATGGCCGGGGCCGTCCGACAGGCGGGGAGCGGGCAGCCGGGGCCGAGGCCGGGGGTGGGGGAGCCCATTACCGGACACGTGTTAACAGCGCGTCCTTTGTGCCAGCCGCCGGGCCGGGGCCGCTCCCCGCATTGTCTGCGCCCCGCCACGACCACGCCGCCGCCGTGATGTGATGAATGGGCCGCTCCCTCCCGATGGCACTGCCGCGGCCCGGGTACCACGGGCCGAGGGCGACACTGTGTGGCCGGGCCCTGAACTGCGGGCCACCCCACTCCGGGCAGCCGGCAGCCAGCGGGACTCGGGGAGACACGGGCATGTGTGAGGCCCTCAAGAAACGTAGGTGACAGTTGTGGTCACTTTCATTCCCCAGTGAGAACAAGGGGACGGGCTGTCCCCCAAACCAGCAGGTGTCCCTGTCAAGGGCCTCAAAGCAGACAAGCTCAAATCCTGGGGAGGGTTGCCGGGTGAAACACAGGGCGCTGGTCATTCTGAACTTCAGAGGAAGAGCAATCTCGCTTTAGTGCATGTCCCTAGCATTTCATGGTACATACACTTTTAAAAAAAACCATCCACGCCAAAACCGGTTTGGCTCAGTGGATAGAGCGTCGGCCCGGGGACTGAAAGGTCCCGGGTTCGATTCCGGTCAAGGGCATGTACCTTGGTTGCAGGCACATCCCCAGGAGGAGGTGTGCAAGAGGCAGCTGATCGATGTCTCTCACTCTCTATCTCTCTCTCTTCCTCTCTGTAAGAAATCAATAAAATATTTTTTTAAAAAAAAAACCATTCACTGTGTGTGAATCTCAGATTTAAGTGTGGGTCTTTCCCTGTGTTTTGTTCTCGTAAGCCTGGCACCTCTATAACCGGGCAGCTCTGAAAACACTTCCCCTCCCCTCGCTTTCCATAAAATAAGAAAAGAATAGTCTGTCCCTATATTTACCTCCCGCTTTACACAGAGCATTCATCTAACCCTCACAGCCATCCTGTGGATTACCACCCTCATTTCCAAGGAGCGGAAGTGGAGGTTCAGAGAGGGGGAGAGACTTGCACGATGTCACACAGCAGGGTAGAAAGAGAGCCGGACCCCGAACCCAGTTCTCTGGGAGCTCTCAGACCGGCCGGAGGGAAATCTGAGAGGCAGGGCGTCCCACCCAGACCAGCCTCCCCCCTTCACCCGCCCAGAAGGCGGACAGATAAATCATTCCTCTCGTTTCAAAGGGGAATTTCCCCTCCATCTCCTCCCCCAGCAATTGCCCCCTCACCCTCAGCTTCTTCCCTCCACCCCCCACCCCTCCCACTCTCCAGTGCAAAGAGTTGCCAAGGAAACCGCATCACCAATGACTTACCTGGCTGGGGCTGGGGAAGAAATTCCTAAGCCAGGTCCCTGCTCACAGCGCTGGGCTCTCCCTGCCATGCCCCCTCACCCTACCCCAACCATTCCGGCAAGTAATACCCTGGTGGCAACTCCTGGCCACAGACTCCAAGTCCCAAGTCCCAAGGTGCAAGAAGCTAGACCAGGGGTGGGCAAACTTTTTGGCTCGAGGGCCACCATGGGTTCTTAAACCGGACCAGAGGGCCGGAACAAAAGCAACCTGACCATGCTTTCTGCACTCTCATCTTGGGCTGCTGGTGAAGGAGCGGAGGGGAGAGCAAGAGAACCCTCCTCCGCTCTTTCGGCTCCGAGGGCTGGATGGAACAGCCGAACGGGCCGGATGCGGCCCGCAGGCCGTAGTTTGCCCACAGCTGAGCTAGAAGCTTAGGGGAAGGTGTTTTGGGGGATAACCTCCGGTAGATGCACGGCTAGAAACACTGCTGCTAGGGACACAAAGAAAGACCACACTATGTGGCTTGGCCCTGGGCCAGCATCGTGGAGGGTACAAAGGACACCTGACATGGCAAAGCACCTTGGTGGCACCAAGTACAGTGCCCACTAAGTGCTCGGGCCTTTGCTAGACACTGAGGGTACCCGGAGGACAGCCCCTACTGTGTGCTCCCCTCCACGCTAAGATGATGGAAGGCGTGTGTTGGACAATGAGGCAGTTCTGAGAACTCGTTGTGGAGAGAGGCAGCATGTTCGCCAAGCTCTGAAAATCCAGTTTGGGCACATAACCAGCAAGGGGTGAGGAAATCAAACAAGGGGGGAGTTGACACTCTCTGAGCTATAGCTGTGTTCCAGGCAGGCCCCTGGCTTTAAGCAACCAAGTCAGAATTTGAGGTGGGACCCATCTGGGCTTATGTCCCATCCCCCGGCTATGATATCTGATGATCTCCTGGAGGGTGGAGTCCTCGTCAGCCTGTATCTTTGAATGAGGGGACAGGCACAGAGCCCCCCCTCACCAGCCTGAACAGAGTGAACGAGAAATCAGTCGTCGTCGATTTGTGCCACTAAGCTTTGAGCCGCCCTAACTAAAATCCAGGGGCTGTTTGTCACTGCAGCATATCTTAACCTATACCGACTGTTACACCAGCAGTCCAAACCAAAGTCCTGGGTCTGACTCTCATTGGCCAGATGGGCTCCTGAGTCCCGTCACTGAACCAATCACTGAAGGCGGAGGGGGGTAGAAGTGCTCTGATTGGCTCAGGCCTGCTTCCTGTGCCTGCTTCCAGGGATGGGGGAATGGGAAGCCAGCCACACCCAAAAACCAGTGGACTGGGCATGGCAGGGGACTTCTTCCGGAAAGTGGGGTGCGGCTACCACCGAGGGGAAGAGGTGCTGGAGAGGCCAAACCAGCAGGTGCCCCATGTCAAGGGCCTCAAGGAGGGACCCCGACTGGGCAGGAAGTTCCGACACTGAGTGCGAGACCAAGGGTCAAGTTCACAGGCGCAGACATAACCCACCTCTGGCATTTGCCTGGAAGCAGGTTCCGTTGAGTTCCACTGGGCGATGTTGCCCCTTCCTGGGTCTCAGGAAGTCCTCCGGCTGCTGGGTGGGCACGCTGGGCAGGCGCCCGGCTCTCTGCAGGGCCAGGATAGCGGGTGAAGCTTGAGAAGGGAGTTCAAGGGGAAGAGGAGTGGCCAGCTGGCTCCCAGATGCCCAGGAGGGTGGAGGGTGCGCGTGCTCAGAGCAGTAGCTGGAGGCTAAGGTGAGCACCTCTCTCCTCTTAAGGAGGGCCGTGCAAGGAGGGGTGGGGGGTTGAGAGGGGACCGTCCCCAAAAGCCATTTTCTGCAAATCACCTTTTCCCAACTCAGCCCGGGATTGCAGAGCGAGAGACCCCGATGGGCAGGCTCTCACTCAGATCAGCCATCCTCAACCCTGATTCCAGCGGCCTCTTGCCGCCTAAATCTGCACAGAACAGGGGATACCTAGAAACTCGGCCGCATTAAGCAGGAATGCTGGGGACCCAGCGGGCCGGTGGGGGGCCCGGGCCTCGGGCTGCTGCCGCCGCCGCCGCCGCTGTGGGTTCGGGCAGGCGCCCAGGTATGACTTACGCCTCTGGCTGGACGCGGTTTCCTGCTTTTCGAATTCTGCTCTGGGATTTTTTTTTTTTTTCTCCTTGTCCTCTCCCCGGGTCAGCGCCGTCCTGATATTTGATTTACTGTTAACGGTATCGACTGCTTAGGATTGAGCCAAGAAATGGGAGAAATTGCTTTTTCCTTCTTTCTATCTCCCGGTTGACAACCCCGCCTGAGCGCCGGTCGGCCGAGCTCAGCGAATGCCCCAGGCGGCCAAGGACACGGGGTGCCGTGACCCAGCGGAGGACATGAGCGAGGGATGGTCCGCTCCGGGGGGGCGGCGGGGGGGGCCTGCACCTGCCTCCCACCCAGGTTTTCCCTCCTAAATGAGATAAAGGCTTGGCGAAGGGAGGGTGGAAGCTCAGACGTCAGCGTGCACCAGCCTTGAATGGAAGCTGCGTGGCTTTAAGCAAGTGTCTTAACCTCTCTGAGCCTCGGTGTCCACGTTCACGGACGGCAGTAACAATGTCCCCCTCGCAGGGGTATCGGGGAGGAACCTTCCTGGGCTGGCCATCACCTTGGGGACATGGGCTAAGAATTGCTATCTGGGGCAGTGGTCGGCGAACTCATTGGTCAACAGAGCCAAGATATCAATGAACAGGACGACGAATGAAATTTCTTTGGAGGGCCAAAGACCGACTTCTGCGCATGGGCCACGAAGTTTTCATCGCGCCGTGCATGCGCGCCCGCGCACACGTGGTGTTTTGTGGCAGAGCCACACTCGGGGCGGGGGGGGGGCCAGAGAGCCGCGTGTGGCTCGAGAGCCGCAGTTTGCCGACCACTGATCTAGGGGTTTCGATTCGGACGAATGAGTCGCGACGTGCAAGGGGCAGCTAGGCAGGTGTGACGACGACGCTGTCCGAAGTCAATGTTATATAGTCCTTGACTCAGACCCCTCGAACCCTAGATTCCCGGAGCACAGGAACGGACACTTGCCTCATGGCCCGGGGAGAGAGAGGCCTAGCACCTCCAACGCACAGAGACCTGAAGAATATTAGGTAGGACCCCACAGTCACAGCTTTGCAGGGCCCGGGACCGTGGGATGATACCCCAGTGACATCACTCAGCAGCGTAGGGGAGCTTGGTGGGATTCGGCAGCCCAAGCCCTTAAGAAATGATACAGCCGCCCAAACCGGTGTGGCTCAGTGGGTAGAGCGTCGGCCTGCGGACTGAAGGGTCCCGGGCCCGATTCCGGTCAAGGGCATGTACCTCGGCTGCGGGCGCGTCCCCGGTGGGGGACGTGCAAGAGGCAGCTGATGTTTGTCTCTCTTTCATTGATGTTTCTGACTCTCTATCCCTCTCTCTTCCTCTCTGTGAAAAATCAGTAAAATATATTTAATAAAAGAAAGAAAGAAATGATACAGCCAAAACCGGTGTGGCTCAATGGATAGAGCGTCGGCCTTCGGACTGAAAGGTCCCAGGTTTGATTCCGGTCAAGGGCATGTACCTTGATTGTGGGCACATCCCCAGTAGGAGGTGTGCAGGAGGCAGCTGATGGATGTTTCTCTCTCATCGATGTTCCTCTCTATCCCTCTCCCTTCCTCTTGTAAAAAAAAAAATCAATAAAAAATGATACAGGGTCCGGGCCAGTGTAACTCAGTGGTTCAGCATTGACCCAGGAACCAAGAGATTGTGGGTTCGATTCCCAGTGGGGGCACATGGCCAGGGTATGGGCTCGATCGATCCCCAGGGGGTGAGCAGGAGGCAGCCGATCTCTCACGTTTCTCTCTCATCTCATCGATGCTTCTCTCTATCCCTCTCCCTTCCTCTCTGTAAAAAAAAAAATCAATTAAAAAAAAAAACATTTAAAAAGGAAAAAAAAAGCAAAAGAAATGGCACAGGAGTTTCCTTGGGGTGGTCACCTTGGTTTCTCTAACCCTCCCTCTCCCCCCCCCCCCCACTTCCCAGTCCGCTGTGTCCAGGCCGCTGCTCCCAGCACCCCTCTGGCCCCGAACCCCACCTCTTCCTGCGGGGAGCGCAAACGTTTTCTTAGCTAACATTGATCGTCGAGGATAAACGCTGTGTGTTTGCCTCCACCTCCCCGGGTGCCAGAGTTCAACTCAATTTTCTCGGATTAAATAAAATTTCAAAGTGTCAGTCCCCGGCCCACGACGAATCGGAAGGGTGGGTCGGTTTTCCTAACCCGATCGCCAGTCCAATTACAATTTTTAATCTATATGTAGATAACGGTGCACAAAACCCCATAGAAATGTCAAGAGTGAGGAGGTTATTAGCTTAGTTTTAATTACTGTCGATCATTCTCGGCAACCGGAGGGCCCCGGCAAATTAGGGGAAGGCGCTTCCCTCCCCGCTATGAACTTGAGAGCCGACTATGGCTCTGGGCTGCTGCTCCGCCACGTTCTCCGTTGTCCCCTCAGGACACTCGGCTGCCCAGTGAGTGCGCGCCCACCCCCACCCCGACCCGCACCCCCTCCCCCTGTGTCTGCCCCCGCCACCGCTTCCTGCCCGGGGAGGCCTGCGGACTCTTGGGCTTGGGCGGCATCAGTCCGCACCAGCTGATGCGATGTGACCGCAGACCTTCCTGCTCCAGCGCCCCCCCGGGGCTGCGGGCTCCCCAGCCCACCCCACCCCGCACGCCTCTGTCTGCAAAGCACCGCGAGGTCCTTTTTTGTCTTGATGATAAAAGTTAACAGCAGCGCGGGTAGGAGGAGACTTGGGAAACAGCAGAAGATGAAACATGGAGGGAAGAAGACATAACCTGTGCCTGTCTGCCTCAAATAACGCAGCTGTTGGTTTGGGGGCACCATTTTCATTCTTAGGAGCGTGTGTATGTGTATGCACGTATGTGCACGTGTGTGTCCCTATATGCACATGTATAAAATCAGTATATACCTACATATAAAATACAGCCGAAACCGGTTTGGCTCAATGGCTAGAGCGTCGGCCTGCGGACTGAAAGGTCCCAGTCAAGGGCATGTGCCTTGGTTGCGGGCACGTCCCCAGTAGGGGGTGGGCAGGAGGCAGCTGGTCAATGTTTCTCTCATCGATGTTTCTAATTCTCTATCCCTCTCTCTTCCTCTCTGTAAAAAAAAAATCAATAAAATATATTTTTAAATACATAAAACATATTTAATATTGAATTAATAATATATAAATAGCCAAAACCGGTTTGGCTCAGTGGATAGAGCGTCGGCCTTCGGACTGAAGGGTCCCAGGTTCGATTCCGGTAGGGGGCATGTGCCTTGGTTGCAGGCACATCCCTGGTTGGGGGGTGTGCAGGAGGCAGCTGATCGATGATTCTCTCTCATCCATGTTTCTGACTCTCTGTCCCTCTCTCTTCCTCTCTGCAAAAAAATCAATAAAGTATATATTTTTTAAAAATAATAATAATATAAATGTATTATGTTCTTAATATTTGTTATATAATTAAATAATATATAATATACCCTATATAATGTTATTACATGCATACACACAAGCTGGAGTTATACTGCATGTGGACGCTTAACATCCTGCCTTTTTTTTTTTTTTTACTTAACACCCTATCCTAGCATGACTGTTATCTGCAAACATCGTTTCAGCAGCTGCAGGACATTCTGTGGCCCCCACACACCACCCACCCTCTGTTTCTGCACATACATGGCAACATGTGTAACATCTGTGTAACATGTGTGTAACATGTGTGTAACATGTGCTCACAGAGACGTGACGAGGCTTTAGGTGGAACACCGCACCCCGGTGTTTCCCGTTCACCGTGCGCGCGCTTCCGTGGCATCGCAAACTCCGTGGCCACACTCGCCCGCGCGTCCTCCCCTCGGCCCCGCGGCTGCCCCCCGGCGCTGGTGAGAAGGGAAAGAAGCCACCACAAGAGTGCCCGTCGCCACGGCGGCTCCGGTTGGGCGAGAACCGGTAAGAAGTGAGGGCATGGCGGCCGGCCACTGGGACGCCCTTCCCGCCCCGTCCCCAGACGGCTCTCTGGGCCCAGCCCGCCCGGCCTGAGCGTGGCCTCCCGCCCGCCACAGCAAGACCAGTGCTCCCCGCGCTCCTGCCCCCGGCACTCCAGACACGCTGTCCTCCCCGGACCACGGGACAGCTGTGAGGACGGGTCACCTCACTCCTTCCTTCCTTCCTTCATTCATTCATTCATGGTCACCCCCGATCGCCTCCCATTCTCATCGGGGAGCCAGCCCGAGCATTCTGGAATGCCTCGGCTCCGGCATCGCGCCCTGGAGGAGGGAGAAAGGAAAATAAAATGAAATAAAAAATCCCAGGCCCCGAACCACCAGCCACTCTTCAAAGGAAGTCGGGACTCCTGTCACTTCCCTCTTCTTCTTCCCCCCCCCCTTCCCCTCCCCAAAATTAAAATGTGCCTCCCGTAGACGTCGCTATCAAAAAATAGAAGCCTTTTGTCTATCTTTATTGCAGAACAGAGATTACATGGAGACATTCAATTTGGAGTCAATTTAAATTTCAATTGTCTGTGAAATCTAAATCAATAGGGTATAGTTCAATGACGCTTTAATAAAACAGGACATAACGGAGGCATCATTAGGAATTACATAGGGTAAGAGATTGTAGCTGAGCCTCTGTAATGGCGGGAGGGACATTACCCCCCCACCACCACCCCCTCTCCCCCCAGCATTCCCAAGCAAACCGGCCGCCTCCCTCCCTTCCCACGGGACGAGAGGAGACAGACGCCTGAGAAAGCTTAGCTGCCCGCTGGCCCCTGGGGACCCATCTCCGTCAGCCCCGGGGCTGGGAGCGATGCCCAGCGAGGGACACAGGCAGGGGGGTCATCTCGCCTCCACGGCGGGGTCCTATTCCTCCGTCCGGACGCCTCGGACACGGGTCCTCACGCCTCTTTGATTCTAGAATGTTGCCCCCCCCTCCTCCCCTGTCCTCGGAGATCTCTGGGGTCTCCAGGGGGACCCCCAGAGGGTCCAGCCCGGGCCAGGATGCTCGGAGGCGAGGAGGAGGGCCACAGACAGCCCGGCACACGCCCCGGCTTCGGGGAAAGATGATCCCGGGGGGAGCCCCTGTGGGCTGGGCACGTGGCTGCGCCTCCGTGGCCTCCGTGGCCTCGTGGGAGAGACGACACGCCAACGGCTACCTCTCGGGTGGGCACTGCGTCCACTCAGACCGGTGCCGGCGGAGGGCAGAAGGGCCAGAACAGGGGTGAGGGGGAGAGAGGCATGCACCTTGAGTGCAAAGTTGAAGGGGGAGCCCCCCAAAATCTCAGCACCCGGGACAAATACCCGTTCGGATGCAGCCTTCTGAGAAACCTGAAGGGATGCAGCTCCCGCACCAGAGCCCCCCGCAGCGGCTCCCTCCCCCACAGGCTTCTCTACGGGCAGGCAGTGTGGATGGGACGCCCGTGTTGGCAAAGGACGGCTCCGTGAGACTCAGGGGGGAAAGTGGGGAGCCATCCTCGAAGGCCTGCGCTGACAATGGGGGGAAGGTTCCCACCCGCCCGGCGGTGCCTTCCCCGGAGACAGCGGGGAGACCGCTCTGCACTGCGGCGGCCTTCCATCTCGCAGGACGCTGCCCGCCTCCCGGAGGCAGGACGAACGGCTCTGCTGTTAGATAACGCCGAGGGCGGAAGATTGGAGTGGGGAGGGGGGGAATAGAAGGGGAAGGAGGGGGGAAGGAAAGGGGAGGGAGATATGGAGGGAGGGAGGAGGGAAATATGGAGGGAAGGAGGGAGGGAGGAAGAAAGCCCACAACTTAAAACATGACATCTGGCCCTAACCGGTGTGGCTCAGTGGATAGAGCGTCGGCCTGCAGACTCAAGGGTCCCAGGTTCGATTCTGGCCAAGGGCATGTACCTTGGTTGCGGGCACATCCCCGGCGGGGGGTGTGCAGGAGGCAGCTGGTCGATGTTTCTCTCTCATCGACGTTTCTGACTCTCTATCCCTCTCCCTTCCTCTCTATTAAAAAAATCAATAACATATATATTTTTTTAAAAAAATAAAAATAAAACATGACATCTGAATAGAGGCTCCAACTGATCTAAATGCAACAAAATCACGCCATCCGTACCAGCCTGGGGGGAGGGGGTGCCGACTCCCAGATGACCGAGCACCTGCACGGGACTCCGGCATGGCTCCCCACGTCTCCGCCACCGTGGTTCAACACAGAGAAGCCTGCGTGGCAGGCCCGGAGCACGCTCAGAAAGCAGGGTCCGCGAGCCCCGGGTTGTGAGGGAGCCACCTACTCGCTAACATGTGCCCGGAACCCCTAACCGGCACCCAAGGTCACTGGTGAACACCTCCTTGAGGTTGCTATCTCTCTCTTCCCTCTCCCTTCCTCTCTGACGTCAATACAAAAAAATATTAAAAAGAAGGAAGAAAAAAAAAAGAATAGGGGTGATTGGCAGAGGGGAGGGGCTCTTTCCCGGGCTGGCGTGGGGTCCTTGGCACCAGCGGACGCATGAGGAGCCTGTGGCGGTGACACAAGGCACCCCAGGGTGGCAGGGGACCCTCGGGAGTGGCCTGGGAGCTGCTCTCCTGGTCCCTGCACCCCCCACCGCCGCCACCGCTGCCTCAGGAAGGATTTTGGGGCACGCTCTCCGGATCCGCCTCTCTCTCCATCCCGCGTTTAAGAATTACTAGGGATCGCCGGGCCGGGCGGGCCGCCCAGGAGCAAGAAATACTGCCTCGGCCCCTGCAGCCGCCTAATGAGAAACTGAACGGCCAGACAGAAGCTTAACAAGAAATACTGGCCGGGGAGCCGCGAGGAGGAGGCGGCGGCGGGGGGCACCGCAGGCTGCCTGCCTTTACCCCCCCTCCTCCCTCCCGGCCCGCCCGCCCCACGTATCGATCCGGGGAGTAGATAAACGGGAAGATATACGGCGGGAGGGGGCCCCGGGCTGATGAAAGGGGAAGAGAGGGCCGCTTAAATCAAGGGGCAAGTGCCGGGAGAGAGGGGAGATAACAGGATTTGTGTTTATGGGTCGCTCGCGTGCGTGTGGAACGGTCGGAGCGGGGCCGGGGCGCCGGGGAGATGGGTGAGGGCTCTGGGAGGAGGAGGAGGGGGTGAGGGGGTGAGGGGGGGCCGAGGGGGTGTCCAGTGACCCCAGTACATCGTTGGGGAGAGGCGGGCGGCGAACAGGAGCCGGGGCCGGGTGCCCGGCGTTGCCAACTCCCGCCCGGCCCATGTGGGATGTGGCCACAGCTGCCTCTCATCGTCTCATAGGCCGTGTTTCCCCCGAAAATCAGACGCCCTCCGAAAATAAGGCCTGCTTCATGGGAACATGAGACATCCCCTGACAATAAGACCTAGCGCGTCTTTGGGAGCCAAAATTAATATAAGGCACTATCTTATTTTCGGGGAAACAGGGTGTTTTGTTTTGTTTTTTTCAATTTGTCTTAGAGAGGGAGGAAGGGTCTGGGAGAGAGAAACGTCGGCTGTGCCCATTGTACGGATGAGGAGACTGAGGCCGCAGAGGCTGAGGAGCGGCCCCATCGCCGGAGCAGCGTTGGGATTTGGGGCCAAGGCAGCCTGGCTTCAGAGACCCCCTGTCCTGATCGCGGTCCGAGACGGATTCTGTTTCCATCCTTAAGCACGTATACCTGATGACAGAAGGCATAAAATTCCCCCCCCCCACCCCCTTTATTTATTTTATCCCCTTCTTTATTTTTGCCAGTAAAATTGAGTTCTGGGGGGGAATATTTTCGTTGTTGTTGTTGTGGTTAAAATGCCAAACAATGACATTCAGAGCCTGACCTTAACAATGCCAGTCTTGCCGAAGCCGGTTTGGCTCATTGGATAGAGCATCAGTCTGCGGACTGAAGGGTCCCGGGTTCGATTCCGGTCAAGGGCATGTGCCTTGGTTGCAGGCACATCCCCAGTAGGAGGTGTGCAAGAGGCAGCTGGTCAATGTTTCTCTCTCATCGATGTTTCTAACTCTCTATCCCTCTCTTTTCCTCTCTGTAAAAAAAATCAATTAAAAAAAATTTTTTTAAAGACATTCATTGACTCGGGCTCTGTTGTGGGCGAGGGGAGAGAAGTGGTTAGACAGCCTGATACTACCCTCGCCCTCAGGAAGAGAACAGCCACGTGGAAGGAGAACCCTGAAGCAGTCACTGGGATGACGGTACGCATGGAGAAGACTTAAGGAAAGACATCGGCGGGCTCTCTCCCTTGAACCCGATTCCAAACTCCCAAAGAAGGCTTTCATTGGACCCCCGTGGGTTCACTCCTACCCCCTGGTCCAATCAACAGCGGCCAGGGATAAGACTAGGAGGCTTCCATTGGCCTGGCTTGAGTTGGCCCCGACTCCCGTCCAATCAGCAGCATCCGTGGGTGGGACCTCGTGGCACAAACACGGCAGTTCCCACTGTCGTCATGTGGGTATGGGGGAAGGAGGGACAGTAAACAGACATGTGCCCTGAGCAGAACCAAACCCAGGACCCTTCCGTCTGGAAATGCCAGACAAGGAGTGACTTGCTGGAATGAATGTCACGTGATATCCGGCCCCCAGGAGGTCCCATGTTCAAGAGAAAGACAAGAAGACCCTGAGACACACCAACGCCATTCCCACTTAGAAAGGGGCTGTTCCGGCCGAAACCGGTGTGGCTCAGTGGATAGAGCGTCGGCCTGCGGACTGAAGGGTCCCAGGTTCGATTCCGGTCAAGGGCATGTGCCTTGGTTGCTAGCACATCCCCGGTGGGGGGTGTGCAGGAGGCAGCTGGTCAATGTGTCTCTCTCATCGATGTTTCTGGCTATCTCTCCCCCTTCCTCTCTGTGAAAAATAAAAATTAAAAATAAATAAAAATTAAAAAGGCTGTTGTGGTGACAGGACCCACGCAGCCAGCACTGGGCGGGAGCGCACCCCAGAAGCGGCACCCAGGGACACCCCAAAGCCACCCCAGGACCCGGCCAGCTAATGAATCACAGTCCTTCTGTACGGCAGGGCCAGCCCACCTGCTCGTGTCACGGGGCATTCCTGACTGCCGGGGACCATGAGTCCCGGGATGTAGAGCATGCTAAAAATATTAATCTGCGAGTGAAAATGATTTTAATTGGATTCCGCCCCCCCCCCCATGGGGGTCGGGTCAGGGGCCCCCGCTTTCCATCAGACTTGTCCAAGTCAGCAAAGCGGACCCCAGCCTTCCAAATTGAAACTGTGATTGGCTGGCAGAGGTTAATAGAAATGTTGGGAAATAAATAGGTTATTGATTGATCATAACAATCAGCTGGCTCCAGGCCTACCTCGCTGACCTCGCCCACCCGATTTTAAGGCAAACGCGGTTAGCATCTAATTACAGAGCACTTTTTACAATGCTGTGTGTTAATGGGCAGATCATGCAGAGGGGGAGGGTGGGGGCGGGGGCGTTCTTCCTGGAGAACGCTCCCCGTGGCGGAAATCTAGGGTGAGCACCTCGTGTCCAGTTTAGGGGGGGGAGGGTGAGTGCTACAAAGGATAGGGTGGCTGAAACCTCATTCCTTCCCTCCGCACACATTCTCGGGGGGCCTGAGCTTTGTGCGGGGGACCTGGGGGCGTGGCACTAGGTGAGACGCAGCCCGTCCGCTCAGAGCTCACGGGCTCTGAAATGCTGTGGCTGGCCCCTCGTCCTCACTCCGCTTCCACCATTGTTTTTTTTTTTTTTTTTTTTTAATATATATTTTATTGATATTTTTTACAGAGAGGAAGGGAGAGAGATAGAGAGCTAGAAACCTCGATGAGAGAGAAACATCGACCAGCTGCCTCTTGCACACCCCCTACCGGGGATGTGCCTGCAACCAATGTACATACCCTTAACCGGAATCGAACCCGGGACCTTTCAGTCCGCAGACCGACGCTCTACCGCTGAGCCGAACCGGTTTCGGCTCCACCATTGTTCTTGTTAGGAAAGAAGTAAGAGCAGGGCCATGGGACAGTGCGGCCTAGGGGGTGGGAATGGGGGAGGGGGCAGAGATAAGATCAGGAGGTCCAGGAGGAGGTGGCTGCTGAGTCAGCCCGGTGAGTTTAGGAGGAAGGGTTGTCAGGCAGGGGGGACCAGCCAGGGAAAAGGCCCTGAGTTGGGGAGGGTTGGTGTGTGGGAGGTGTGCCTTCTTATTTATTATCTACTGGAGGCCTGGGGCACGGATTCGTGCACTGGTGGGGTCCCTCGGCCTGACACGCACCCTCTCGCAATCAGGGATCCCTCAGGGGATGTCGGATTGCCGGTTTCGGCCCGATCCCCACAGGCCAGGGCGAGGAGACTCTACGGGGTGCAGGAATCTGTGCGCCGGGCCTCTTGAACGCATATAAGATCTTTGGTTAAACTCCTCCCACCCTCCGCCTCTTCCCTCTGAGGTTCACCAGTCTGTTCCAGGTTTCCATGCCTGTGCATTGAGCGTCTGCCCCCTAGTGGTCAGTGCGCATCGTAGCTACCGGTCGCTTAGGCTTTTATGTCGCTTAGGCTTTTATATATAGAGATTTTTAAAACTTTTTTTTTAAATTTAAAGTTTAAAAGATGGAAATGAAGAGGATCAACGTTTTGTGCTTGGCATGTTGATTTTTTTTTAAATATATATTTTTTTACTGATTTCAGAGGAAGGGAGAGGGAGAGAGACAGAGAAACATCGATGATGAGAGAGAATCATCAATTGGCTGCCTCCTGCATGCCCCCACTGGGGATCGAGTCCGCAACCGGGATATGTGCCCTGAGCAGAATCAAACCCAGGACCCTTCAGTCTGCAGGCCGACGCTCCATCCACTGAGCCAAACCAGCCGGGGCCCAAATCTGCCCTTTTAATAAGCCACCTGCCGTGGACTGGTTATGCTTCCGGATGCTTTGCTGCCCCTCGCTGCCCCGCTCAGGGCCTGGCCCAGACCCTGCGTGAGAGGCCGGCGGCGAGGACCACGCGGGCCCAGCGGGGCTGGGCACTCCCAGCGCGAGAACCTGGGAACGCTTCCCGGCGGCGGCGGTGGCGGCGGCCTGACCCCGGCGGCGGTGGCGCAGAAGGTGGCGTCTGGTATGAGCTCCCTGGTGGCCCCGCAGGCCTGCGGTGGCTGGGAAAATGCCCCCGATGCCGCCGCCCCGTGCTCCCAGGCCTTCTCATGCTGGGCCGGCTGGACGGGGGTGCATTCCTCGCATTCCAGGGCTTTTCTCGGGGAGGCAGCCTCCTTCCCACAGATGGGCCTCTGGAGGGGGGGGGGGGCTGGGAAAGCATGGGCTGTGTCTGGGCTGAGCAACACCGGCCCTCACCCCACCCAGCCACCCCCACCCTTACCCCCACCCCCACCCCCACCCCCACCCCCGTGCGTGCATGCGGCTTGGCCACGTGGTTGGCACTTTGCATGGGAGAATCTGTGCACCCGCCATGGCCTGGCCTGGTGAGAATTGCCCACAGGGAGCTGGCCCCCCAGCCTGCAGCTCCCGGTGCCCCCTCCAGGCGAGCTCAGGAGCTGGGGGGACGAGGAGGCCGGAGCCCCAGCCGTGCGTCCTGCCCACGTGCTCGGGGACTCAGGCAGGCGCTGCCCCGTCTGATCCTCAGGCCAGTCCACCTTCCTCCTGGGCTCTTACGGGAGCCACGCCTGCCCCGGGGCCCAGGAGAAACCCCAGGTTCGAGAAAGAGGGATTGGGGGGCCCATCACATGCTGGAGGGGACGAGGAAAGACGGTATTACACCCATTTTACAGGTGGAGAAAGTGAGGCCCAGAAAGGTGAGGTCGCCGGCCTTAAGTCGCACGGCCAGGGAGGAATGGGTCTGGCCGCTGCTGGCTCAGTGTGGGCGCCCTCCCCCCTCCCCACCCCCACCCAACACACACATACCCAAGGCTCCACTGGCTCCCACTTTCGTTCCTGCAGCATCATCTTCTTGACCTCTGACCCCGTGAAAGCACGCACGGTGCCAGCTCCATGCTGGATTCCCTTTGCGTCCATCCTTGTGCATAACTGGCTACCCTGTTTCCCCGAAAATAAGACAGTGTCTTATATTAATTTTTGCTCCCTGAGATGCGCTAGGTCTTATTTTCAGGGGATGTATTATGTTTCCATGAAGTAGGTCTTATTTTCGGAGGATGTCTTATTTTCGGGAAAACATGGTACCCATGCCAACGCCACTCTTCTGAGTGCTCCGTGAGCCAACGTGTACGAACGAGGTGGCGCAGAGCCTGGCGCACAGTAGGCGCTCAGGAAGTGGCAACAGCCCTTTTATGCCAACCCCACTGGGCCAAAGCAAGGGGCTTGGGGGTAGAAGGAGGAGGGGGAATGGTCTTGCCTACAGGCAGAGCCCACGGCGTCCGCTTGGTTCTTGGAACCTTCTAGATCTCAGGGGCAGAGCATGAGGGGGACTCTGGGTTGCCAGAACCAGCAGTGCGGTCCAAGAGAAGTGTTCCTTGCCAGGAGGGGCACAGCAGAATCAGGGCCAACGTCACAGTTGGCCCATTTCGCAGAGAAGAAAACGGAGGCTTAGAGGAGGGACGTCACCTGGCCCGGCTTAATTAAGCACAGAGGCCCCAGAGCTGCTATTCTCAGCTGCACCCTCTCCAGCCTCATCCCCTTCCCCAGTCCGTGCCACATCCTATCAAATCCCCCACCCGATGCCATCGGAAGCCAAAGAGTATCCACCACCATAGAGCATCATCCCCAGAGACACCCAGAGTGTAACCCCGGTTTCTGGGAGGTGGTCTTGGCGCAATACCGCCACCTCCTGGCCGTGCCTGAGAACTGCAGCTCTGGCTTGGCCACCTGGAGCCTTGCTGTGACCTCCCCGGAGTGAGTGCCCACCCTCCGCATCCCCATCTCCCATGAAACCGGCCTGAGGAGCCTTGGAGCAGCATCGGCTGTTTTATTTCCATTGCCGAGTTGTCCCCCTCCTCCAAGGCTTTGCTCGTGTGTCATTTCTTCCAGGAAGCGCTGTCCCTGACTCCCAGAGCCCGCGGGGGCCGGGAGAAGGCAAGTTAGCCCCCATGAGCTCACAGCAGGGAAGTGGCAAAGCTGGGACTCGGACCAGGTTCTTCAGGAAGCTCAATCCAACACCGACTTAAAAGTCATTTTTAAAAAGATCCCGCCCGGCAGGCTGGGCTTGAGAAAGACCCTGAAGATGCGTCCAGGTTCCCAGAGACAGATAGGTGCTCAACTAGCAATGTCTGCCGTGGGTGCTGGACGGGAGGGGAGCTGTGTGTGCCGTGTATTTGCCAGCCCTTCACCACCTCGCCCTAAACTCTTCCTACCTGCTTCTCGGTCACCAGAGGGCTCTTTGCCTTCCCGATGAGGGATAAGCCTCCCTGACAAGAAGAACCCGGCTTTTCTCTGAAGAACGGTTCTAGGCACCGAGTGAATTTATATTTATTTACCGTATTTGCCAGCGTATAAGACGACCCTTTGGCCCTGAAAAATATGCCTCCAAGTGGGGGGTAGTCTTATACAGCGAGTATATAACAAACTCTATTTTTAGTGGAAATGTTAGGGTTCGTCTTATACGCCCAGTCGTCTTATACGCCGGCAAATACGGTATATATATAGATAGATAGATAGATAGATAGATAGATATATGTATATATATATATACTGCATATATATATATATATGCAGGTGGGTCCCTCGGCCTGGCCTGCGGTCAAGGCCAATTGGGGCTGACTCACCCAGTCCTAATTGGAGCAGTCGGGGCCAGCCAGGGGTAGGAACCACCACGGGAGGTGCCCTGTCTGATCCTCAGGCTGTTGGGAGTGCACTGGCCACCAGGGGGCAGCTCCTGCGTTGAGCATCTTCCCTCTGGTAGTCAGTGCATGTCATAGCAGTCAACCAGTCATAGCGGTCCCTTAGGCTTTTATAGATAAACTAGAGACCTGATGCGTGAAATTCCTTCAAGGGAATCCCCTACCAGCTTCGTCCAGAGGTCTAATTAGCATATTACCTTTTATTATTATAGATATCGAGAGTGGTTCTGCATGATGGTTGCACAGCAGTGTGAATGTACTTCATGCCACCGAATCATACACTTAAAATTATGAAGGGAGGTAACTTTTTTAAAATATATATTTTATTGATTTTTTTACAGCGAGAAAGGGAGAGAGGTAGAGGCCAGAAACATCAATGAGAGAGAAACATCGACCAGCTGCCTCCTGCACGCCCCCCACTGGGGATGTGCCCACAGCCAATGTACATGCCCTTGACCGGAATTGAACCTGGGACCCTGGAGTCCGCAGGCCGACGCTCCATCCACCGAGCCAAACCGGTTTCGGCGAAGGGAGGTAACTTTTATGTTATGTGCCCTTTCCCACGATTGAAAATAAGAGTACCCAATTGTATGGACTTCGAAGGCGAGGGCCAACCGAGCCCACTCCTGCTCCTTGAAAAATCTACTGGTCCTCCCTCCTCCCCCAACTATGCATCCCTTTCGCCAGCTAAGAAACAGTCATCCTTTGGGTGCGAATCTGCTTTTAATGTCAGGGCGGTATTTACACAGAAGGTGGGACAGTCAGGGGGGAAGACCAAGAGCCTGTTGTGTGCACGCCGTCGCCGGATCCTTGTAAAAACCTGATTTCCATCTACAGCGGAGTTCCCGTCCCCACACTGTGCCTCCCCGGGCGGCCCTGACGCGGGGAGTGTCTTCTCTGGCTTGTCGGAGTACAGCGATGGGTCCCAGTTCGGGATCTACGTCGGGGTGAGACCAGTCCCCTCCCCAGGCGCCCTCCCCGCTCAGTAGGTCAGCACGTGTGACGTCACAGCCCTCACGCAGGGCCCCCAGCGGCCCCTCCCTCCTCCCTCCCTCCTGCTGCCTATTGGAGGATTGGGATCCTTTCTCTTCAGACTGGGTGGCCAGCTCCCAGCTCATGAGAAGCTAAGGGGCTCGGGTTCAAGGGACTCAAGGCCAGAGTGAACGCCAGCAGGCCCGGGCTGGGGGCGGGGGGGGGGGATACTAGGTCAAGGACACACACACACAAACACACAGGATGCCATCATCTGTCTCTACGGTGGCCTGGTCCCATTTTCCTGTCTCTGGGGACAGCAGGTCCGTTGGCCACCAAGACGTTTCCCTCCCCAGGGGCCAGGCTCAGCCTCTGGGAAGCTCACTCCTCCACACTCCAGGCCCCATGTGCAGCCCCTCCCTCTACCTTCCCCACCCCCCCCAAAGGACTCCCATTCCAATGAGGCTCTCTTAGGCTTGCAGTGTGACCACGACCCCTCAGATCCCCCGTGGGAGCCACATACCACAGGGGCCTCCTCTCCCAGGCATCACTGCCAGCTCAGCCGAGCCCCCCACACCCTTCAGCCTGGCGTGACCAGCGTCCTCTTAGCTTAAAAATCACTGCAGCGCTGCCTCCACCCGGGGCGAGGAGCAGCTCTAGACCCTGCTTACCTCCAGGCGGCAGGCCTGGGGGTCCTCCTAGCTCCCAAAGGGTCTGACGGGTTATCTACAACCTGGCCAGGACTCTTAAAAGCTCCTCAGAACTCCTGTTCCAGGTGCCGGGCCACACTGTGGGCCTAAAACTCAAATCCAACTCCTCGATCGCATCGGTGGCCCCCCACCCCATGGCCCTTAGGACACACACCCCAGCTCCCTGGTACCTGTCCATTTCCCACCTGTCTCCTGCTACCTTCCCCCGGGGGAACCTTCCAGAACCCCTCTGAGCCTCTCTGACCCTCCCCCCCCCCCCCCCGAGAGCTTTGTGTCCACCATTCCTACTGCCCGGAGCTCACCCCACCACACTGCCCGCAGCCAGGGCTCGGCTGCGATGTCTCTTTCTCTCTCCAGAAAGGCTACCCTGACTGCCCACACCCCAGTTTATCCCCGCAAACCGCCCCCCCTCCGCCCCAGCACACTGGCATTAAAGCACCAACCACCACTCATCCCCAATGCCCGGCACTGCACCTGGCACAGAATGTGTGCTTTATTCTCCTTGTCTGTCCCCTTCCCCCCCCCCCCCCCGGGATGATTCCACAGCCCAGACCGTCCCTACCATGCCCCCCCACCCCACCCCCACAGAGCTATATATCAGCACCATACTGGAAAAGCTCGTGTGTGGATCCCAGCACCCCGAGCAGTGCTTGGCACATAGTAGGCCCTCAGCGGCGACACATCTTTGTGGTTCAACCAGGAGGAGTTTCCCAGAATGGAAACTTCTGCGCTTTCTGCTTTAAGTGAAGTGGGGCAAGGCCGCCACTAGAGGGCAGCAGGCATGCGTTTCCCCAGCGCAGAGGCCTGGGCCCGTCCCCGGTGCAGCCAGCAGCCCCTGCACCCTCCCACCAGCTCTTCCTGGTGTGCTCTCTGGCTCCCTTTGCAACCCACCCAGGCCTCAGGGCGCTGCCAGCTGTGCCAGCGCCACTCGGTTGGCTCAGCTGCGTCTGTGACAGCTTGGAGCGGCTCCCACCCCAGACCAGCGTCCAGTGACCAGAGAGCTTTCCCTGTCAGGCCTCTGTGTGCTCCTGACCCCACCCCCGCGGACACCTTCTCCTCCGTGAAGCCTGAGCCACACACCCAGCCCTGCACCTCCCTTTTGGGGGGGAGAAAGGGGTTACCCTGGTCTTTACTGATGGCAGATGGCTCTGGCCCAGAGCCATCACCCAAGTCCAAGGCTTCCTACTAGCTACACCTCTCCCTGTGTCCGTCAACATTCCCAAACGTGGGTTAGCCCCGCCCCAGCCATGCCAGCATCCAAGCTGTTCACAGTCACAGTAGCCAGGAGGGTGAGACCTGTTGTTAGTCAGAAGGAAACCCACAAGCCGTTAGTTTCTGCAGAAAGGAACAGACCGGGGGGGGGGGGGGGGGGGCGGGCAGGAGTTAGTGGAGGCGAAGGAGAGGTTAACGAAGAGCCGGTCAGAGCCAGGCCAGGAGCCTGGAGCCCCCCAGATGGTCAGGGTTGGCTGTTAGTGAGCAGCCAGCCCCCCTCTCCCGGGGGGATGAGGGGGAGCAGCCAGGGCAAGGCCGGGGTTAGCTGGGTGAGAGCAAGAGTTAGTGCGAGGGAGCCAGAGATCAGCCCAAAGAGACCAAGGTGCCTCCTGGGGGTGAGGCACACGGTCACCCCCAGGTGTGGCCCTGGCCTGGCGGCTGGCGGGCTCTGGGGGAGGCCGGCGGGGCCTAGGGTGTGGGCGGCAGCAGCGAGGGGAGCCAGGGCTGAGCTCCTGGCTCGCCTGGGGGGCTGCACGACCCTGCAAGGGGCCCTGGGGTTCGTGTCTGGCTTCCCACAGGGCCCCCTGCCAGACATGAACCAGACTCGGGGCAGCCCTGCTTAGCGCCCAGGCCTTCTCCGGGACCTCTGGTAAGAAAAGGGGGCCCTCTGGACCCCCGGTGTGGGAGGGTCGGAGACCACAGCCTCGGGTGTCGGGGGGAAGGGCCCCTCCAGCCCGCTTCCTCTGGCAGGAGCAGCGCCTCTCCGTCACTTCTCACGGCCTGCCCCACGCTATGGCCGGAAGTCCCCCTCGGGATGACTTCCGGCGCAGGAAATGCCGGAAGTCTTCCCCCTCCTCCTTCAAATACGGGCAATGGCCCCCTCTGGCTGACTTCTGCACTAAATGCCCCCCTCAGTGAGTATGTCGAGTTTGGGGAGAAATCCTTTTCTGGCCTTCCCTTCCCGTGTAGGGAAGGCTCCTGACTGACTTCCGGCTCCTGACTGACTTCCGGCTCCTGACTTCCGGCTCCTGACTGACTTCCGGCTCCTGACTTCCGGCTCCTGACTGACTTCCGGTGTGGGGACCCCACACCTCCCCATTGACTCCTGTGCAGCCCCAAGCCGTCCACTTCCCAAAGGGGAAGGTCCTACCTGCGCTGCCCTGCACAGAGGGGCACCGGGCCCTTCCCTCTGCCCCCTTGGCTGGGCAAGGCCCCGGGCTCCACACTGTAGACCCACAGGCCTCCACCCCAGGCCTCCACCCCCACCCCCCGGGGACTCCCTGGTCCCACCCGGTCCCAGAGGCAACCAGACTCCGCCCGGGAGAGGGGCTCGAGCTCAGAGGCCCGCCTCCGGGGTGCACACGACCTCCCCCTCCTCCTCCTCCGGGCCACTGGGGTGGCCAGTGGGCTGTGTCCCCGCTCAGACCCGGCCCAATGGACCCAACTCACGGCCACTTGGGACAGCCAAGCACATCGGCCTGCCCAAGGCGGGTAGGACCAGCCCCCAGGGGGGCCCAGAGCTCGGCAGGGCTGGGGTTAGTAAGAAGAGAAAAGAGGGTTAGTAAGGGGTGGGGGGTTAGGGTTAGTACGTCTGAGCACAGCGCCAACAGACAGGGGCACCTCAGCCACACACACAGGAGTGTCACTAGGAGAAAAGGAAAGACACACCACGCGGGCCCGTTAGTCTGTTAAGGGGCAGTCGGGGTGCCCGAGAGGCACCCCCCGGGTTAGGCAGGTTAGTAACCGAACGAAAGAGCTGCCTACAGGAGAGAAAGCTGAGGAGGAGGAGGAGGAAGAGTGGTGGGGGAGAGACGGTGAGGGGTTCCAAGCGAGCGTGTGGCCCCAGGCAGCAGGGTCTGTGTGCAGGTCACCCAGAGGGGCCGGGGCCTGGGCAGGGGCGGGTCATAATCAACCAGGTTGCCTGGCCTCCCATCCCCCCACACCCACCCCAACCCTTTTTTTCTTGTGTCTCTGCCAGGTGCCAAGACCTTACTCTTGACGGGACTCCTCGCTGAAACCCGAGAGGGAAGACCCAGGCCACCCAGGCTACGGCCTTGGGGTTCAGAGAGGTCAAGATCACAGTCAAGGTCAACCCGCTCAAGGTCGCCCCGCAGGGAGGGGCCTGTGGGGGAGTCCTGTTGGTGCCCTGCCCTGGGAGGTGGGTCTGCACAGAGATCCCGGCCACGGGCGGGGGCTGCCGGAGCCTCGTCCGCCCCCACGTCCCAGCCCCTCGTGAGGCCCCGGAGCCGCAAGGTTAGTAGGGTCCGGCTGCGGGGGGTTAGTAGGGCATGCTCGGGCCTGGTTAGTGGGTTAGTCGGCTGGCAGAAGGCCAGGCGGCACCTTGTCACACGCCGCAGAGCCCCGGCCCGGCCCTGGGTTAGTAGGTTAATCACACCATGCAACGCCGCCCGCCCTGGGGCCACTCCCGCTGCAGCCCGGGCCCCCCCCCCCACCACCACCACCACCACCACCAGCCAGCGAGCCGGGCCTGACCAGGGCAGGGGGTCTGCCTCCCAGCCCCTCCGCCCACCAGGACCAAGCCTGTCCGCGTGGACCCTGAGGCCCAGAAGCATGCTGCTGCTAGACTGGGGGCCTCAGAGACCCTCCCACCAAGCACCCCAGCTCCCCCGCAAATAGAGCCTGCTTATCCCGGCTAGAGACCCCCCGCCTGCTTCTGGTCAGCCCCTTCCCGAGGGCCGGGGTCCGGTCGCACGCACGCACACACACATGGGCACCCACCAAAGGCCAGCTGCCCCCCAACCACCGTGTCCAGTGGACGCCAGCCCCTAGCCTGTCTCCTCTCCTCCTCCTCCTCCTCCCAAAGCTGCAGAGCTCACCCACCCCCAGAACCAAGGTCAGGTTTCCCTGCCCCTCCTGGCCTGTGGCCTTGCCAGCCGATGCCGCAGAGCACCGCTGTGTGGCCTACTTATGTCGCCTCCAGCCCTTGCTGTGCTTTTCCCACAGAAACCGCAGCATTCCCCAGCTCTAAACGATGCTCTGTAAAAAAAAATAAAAAGATTCTGCCCCTCCTCCACCCCGCCCCATCAAGTTTTTTTCTGGGAGGGAACACCTCATCCTCAACCTATCCTCGGGGACTCACAATCCCCACCAGCATCTCAAAGGCTCTGATAAGTCCTGCACCACGGATGCCTGCGGAACTTGCACTCCCTTTAAAAAAAAAAAAAAAAAAAGGCAATGGCGTCTAGAACTCCCTTTTGGAATCTCTGCTCTGATCCCCCAGGCTCCTGGCCCCTATGGGAAGCTCTCAGCTGCTAAGCCACCTTTCCCAACGGTTAAGGGCCTGGCTGGGTCGGTCTTGCTGGGAAGCAGGTCTAGTCTGTCTGCCACAGCCCACTTGGGGGCCGTGCTCCCACGCTCTCTGAATCTGGGCCTGATTTCTGCCCCATTCTCCAGTTCTCCATGGGGAGCTGGTCTTCTCCCCCTCAGCATGGCTGGGACCACGCCCCCAAGTGGCTAACGCGGGAAAGGGCTCGCGCTGGTAGAATGTGAACACTTTAAGGAAGCTGTGGGGCCACCATGGAAGCCATGAGAGGCAGCCACTTCCCCAAGCTGCTTCGAGAGGGGTCTTAGGAAAGCAGGCAGGGGAAGGGGCTGGTCAGAGATGCCCCTGGACCTGCAGGTGCTGAGGTTACACCGGAGCACGGAGCCCAGGCAAGCCCTGGAGCTCAGCTCCAGGTGGGCGGCAGTGTTTAGGGGGCAGCCATTCAGAGGCAGCCACTGCGCGAGCACCAGACTCTGTTGATCGCCCCCTTGCGGCCCCCAGGAGAGCAGACGGCCCCTGATGCAGCGTGGAAATCAGACTCCCTGAGGGGAGGTGGCTTGCCCGGGGTTGTGCAGCAGAGCACGCACCCTCAGTGCAAAGCCCAGGCTCTCCCCAGGACATCCCTCTCCTGGGGGCTCCTCCTCATCACCCTGTGTGTCCCCACGGCACCCAGGGCCACCCTAGCCAGGGAGGGGACGGTGGAGAGGAGATGACCCCTGCTTTTCACGTTTGTGGTGACCCCCTATTACGGACTACTCTGTTGTCCCTCCCCAAAACCATAGGTCTAAGCCATAAACCACCCCCCATGTGACTGTATTTGGAGATGGGGTCTTCAAGAGGTAATCCAGGTTAAATGAGGTCACCAGGGTGGGGCCCTAACCTGATGGGATTGGTGCCCTCATGAAAAGAGGAAGAGACACCAGATTTATCCCTCTCCACCGGCACCCCCCCCCCACCCCAGGTGTGTGCCCAGAGAAAAGGCCGTGTGAGGACACCAAGAAGATGGCAGTCTGCGAGCAGAGGGGAGAGGCCGAAGGGGAAACCAGCCCCGGCACCCGGGTGGACTTCCAGCTTCTGAACTGTGAGGAGGAGGTAACATCTGTGCCTCCCATCTGCCCTGGGAGCCGTGTCCCCTCTGACACAGGCCCCGCCCACCCTGGGAAAACTAGCTCCAGCTTCAAACTTGCCTAGGAGAGTTAGTGCCCCCGCAGTTCCCCTGCCTGCGCTGGGACCAGCCCCTCGGGAAGCGGCTGGAATGGATGGGGGGTGGGAGGTGGGAACAAGCCCTCTCCTTTCAGGATAGCACACCAATTGCTCTCCCCTCCCCGACACACGCACAACCACCACCACCAGCAGCAGCGGCCCCTTCAGGAGCCCATATCGTGGGGAGAAGGCCCAGGCTGACCTCCCAATGACCATCGGAAAGAGGAGACGCCCCCGATAAATCCCCATCCAAAAAGCGGCCCCAAAATGAGAATCACTCACAAGGCACATGGCGCGAGACAGACGGACGCCAGCGACAGCCTCGCCCGCCCTCCCTCCCTCCGGCAGCTCCTCGCCACTCCCATCCCCCGTTCCCGCCCACCCCCATTCGGTAGGGTCCCGGGGACCTGGTCTTGGGGAGGGTGCAGACAGGGCCTCTGCCCCGGCCAGGCTCCCTCTGAGCTCCAGCCGAGATTCAATGGGGGAGCCAAGTCTGCCCACGGTCAGGAAGGGACTCCCAGGCCCAGACGGGACGGCCCAGAAGGGGGTGGTGGGCTGCCGGGTCCCAATTTCGCTGACCCTCCACCAGGGGGCCCGTTATCCATCCACGAGAGCTTGCGTCCCTGGAGGTGGGAGAAGGAGGTCCTGGGGGAATTGTCCCGGCTTCCAGAAAACCGCCGGAGGCCGCTCCCTGTGTCCCCGTGGCCAGGTCCCCCAGGCTCCGAAGACAAGACCAGGCCAGAGTCCTGAGCGTGCGGAGCCACCTGGGGAAGGCACAGAGCGGGAGGATGAGGACACAGCCCCCCATCTCGCCTCCCAACCTTACCCCACATCTGAGGGCGGGCGCCCTCCTGTGCCCCCAACACCCAGACAGGGCGCGGGTGGGGGCTGCGAGCACCACCAGGAACAGGAAGTGAGGAGAGCCGTGGCTGCCCAGCGCGGAGGATGGAGAGGCAGTGAGGGGACCCCAGAGCCAGGCCGTGGGCATCGGGAGAGAAGGAGCAAGGGTTCCGTCGGGGCAGAGAGGGCCTCAGAGTCCGTGGGAGGCCCGGGTTCCTTCCACAACATCCCCTCCAAGGAGACCTCTGCCGCAGCCCCCTCCCGAAATACACCCCACACACACACACACACACACACACACACACACACACACAACGCGCACACCTCCCAGGACGGGGAGCGCACTCCCTTGCCGAGGCTGTGGTCAGGCACAGGGTCACGTGATGATCTGGGGTTCCCTCTGGGTCCTCAGGCTGGGAGAAGGGCTCGGTGGTGGTCGGTGTTTGCACTGAAGGAAGGAAGGTGCTGAAATCTCGGCCATCGACCCGCCCGACCCCGCCAAGACCGCTCAGAGCAAGCCTCCAGCCCCCTGGCCCCCAGGAGCTCAAGTGTCCGGCCAGGCCCAGACCTGGGGAAGGTTTGGGGTGAGAAAGGATCTGCCCCCCACCCTCACCCCCTCCATGAAGTAAGTTCCATGGACCTTCTCAACCCCACGCCTCCTTGGACTTACCCGGCAGCGCCCGGCTCCCACGTGGACCCCCAACGGCCCACCCTGGAAGACAGAAGAGCCAACCACACCGCAGGAGAAACCCGCAACCAGGCCCCACAACCAGCCCCCTCCCCGGCCCCCCGGCCCAGGGCCTAGGCAGGACTCCCCGCTAACCAGCACCTTTCCAGAGCTTGCTGTCAGCCCCGGGAGTGGGCACGGGTCCAGGACGTGGGGCAGGGGTGCTGAGCCCCCTGCCCTGCGGAGAAGGTGCCCACTAGGCGGGATGCTGAGGTCCCCACGTGACTGCCAAGCAGAGGAGCCCTGGCTGCGTCTTATCGGCATGATGACAGAGGACCAGGACTGAGAAGGGCCAGGCCAGCCACCGGGCGCCCCCCCCCCCCACCTCCCCCTGGCGCCAGCTCCTCGGTGCTCTCCGGATGAAGTGACCGACTCAGCTCCTCAGAACTCCCTGATGGTGGCGTTTATAAAATACTCGCCTCCAGGCCAAAAGTAGGGGGGTGAGAGTGACCCATTGCAGGGCCCCAGAAAGTGGGGACCAGTGCCTTCTTTGTGGCAGAGAGGGAGGAAAGTGATGAGCTACATCACCAGTCCCCCCTCCCATCTGGGGATCCCGGGACACTACCCTTCCCCGCCCAGGCCAGCACAGGCCAGGCTGGGAGGCTGCGGGCTGGCCAGCGGGAATACTTATCTGCAAGGCTGCGTCCCGCGTGGTCCTGACCGTCAGAAGCTCTCAGACATCCCCTCCTCTCACTTCCGCCCCAGGAGCTGGCTGCGCTCTGGAAAGAGACCCCCGGAGGAGCATCGTGGGACCTCAGTCAGGCAGTGGCAAGTTCAAGGGCAGCCTTAGCTCCTAGGTCAAGCCGACAGCTGAGTAGGAGGGTTCAGAGGAAGGCTTTGAGGTCTGACAACCCTGGGTGACTGTGGCCCCAATCCCACGTCTCCGATAAATGACTCACTGTTAATCCTCGGTGACTGGCACACAAGAAGTGTTCCAAATATACGTTTGCCAAGCCCGGCCGGTGTGGCTCGGTGGTTGAGGGTTGGCCCATGAGCCAGCAGGTGGAGGTTCAATTCCCGTTCAGGGCACATGCCCAGGTTTGGGTTTGATCCCCAGTAAGAGGCGTACAGGAGGCAGCTGATCCATGGTTCTCTCTCATCATCAATGTTCCTAACTCTCTATCCCTCTCCCTTCCTCTCTGTAAAAAAAAAAAAAATCAATTAAAAATAAATGTTTTTCTCTCGAGTGTCACCGGTGGTAGTGATGTAGGTGAATACATTCATCAAAACACATGGAAATGTGTGCTTTAAATGGGTGCGTTTCGTTGTATGTAAATGATGCCTCAATAAAGTTTTTGTTTTCAAAAGCCGTTTAGATGTGTTGACAGAGGACAGGCACCAAGAAGGGCTGGATGAAAGGCCATCCAGAGACCTGGTGGGGGCCCAGGCCCCAGCACCTCAGCTCCCATTGGCCCACAGGAGCCACACCCACCCACTGAGGCCAAGGTCAGGTGCCCCAGGAGGAAAGCTCTGATGGAAGGACTGGATGCCAGAGAATCCTAGGGGTCCCTCCTACCTCGGAGAGTCCAGTCTCAGCGCCTGTGGATCTCATGGTGGACCTGCTGGGTGCATGTCTCTATGGTCCCGTGGGTGCACAGAGAGAAAGGTCACCTCGGCTACTCCTTTGATGCTGTGAGGGCCGTGGTGGGCTTGTGCTGTGTCTGGAACTCCTGTCATCAAGAGAGAAAGGGTGTGTGAACACATGGGCACCCGTGGGCACTTTGGAGAATAGATGCCAGGGGTCCTGGTCCACAAACTGATCTCTTTGGCTGCAGATCAGCAGTCAAACAGGAAACGGGCCCAGCTGGCCTGTCTCAGTGGTTGAGCGTCGACCTATGAGCCAGGAGGTCATGGGTCTGACTTCTTCCGGTCAGGGCACACGCCCGGGTTGTGGGCTCCATCCCCAGTGTGGGAGTGTGCAGGAGGCAGCCGATCCATGATGCTCTCTCATCGCTGATGTTTCTCTCTCTCTCTCCCTCTCCCTTCCTCTCTGAAATCAATAAAAATATATATATTTTAAAAAAGAAGTCAAGCAGGAAATTGACAGGTGTCTTGGTCAGGCCAGCGCCAATCAGAGCATCCTAATGTCCTGGAAAAATAGGGATTTACCGCATGGATCCCCTCCCCGCTCCGCCCCCTGAGCAGGCACATCACCCTCTGGGCCAGGCTTCTGACCCCGCACCCAGGACAGTCAGGGCCGGCCCTGGGAGGCCACAGTGGAGACCCAATGGGACGATGGCTGTTACTATCCGCGTCCATTCTATGAAA
This sequence comes from Vespertilio murinus, assembly GCA_963924515.1. Taxonomy (NCBI): domain Eukaryota; kingdom Metazoa; phylum Chordata; class Mammalia; order Chiroptera; family Vespertilionidae; genus Vespertilio; species Vespertilio murinus. The sequence goes on along the minus strand of OZ004720.1, from coordinate 22,392,511 downwards.
CCCTCCTTGTCCACTCGGCTCACTGACACCACCCGGGGGGCTATCCTTTTCCCCCTGAGCTCGGCGCCCATCCCCGGTCACGAATGAGCCAGGAACACATGCCTTCGGTTGCCCATTGGGTCCCTCTGGGCGAGGGGTTTTCCCTGACTCGGGGATACAACAGCTGCCCGGAGGCGGAGGCCCACGGGAGGGGCTGGCCTAGATCGCTTGGCATGAGTGAGTGCAGAGAAACGAGGGGCGCTCCTGGGAATTACAGGCCGGGCGGGGGCACCGCACAGGAGACTGGCTGAGGGGGATCGAGGCTTCGGGGGAGCGGAATGCACCATTCTTGGACAAAGGCAAAAACAAACACCAAAGGGGGGACATCAGAATCCAAGCCCTCCCTTCCCCCTCACACAAGGGAACCTCTGGGCTGTGTGGGGAGGAGAGAAAAGAGAAACGCGGAAGGAGGGAAAGCAAAGGAAGCCGACCTTTCCTGAGGACAGATACTAAGAGGGGGCACCTTTTTTAAAAATATATATATATTTTTTATTGACTTTTTACAGAGAGGAAGAGAGAGGGATAGAGAGAGTTAGAAACATCGATGAGAGAGAATCATCGATCAGCTGCCTCCTGCACACCCCCTGCTGGGGATGTGCCCACAACCAAGGTACATGCCCTTGACCGGAATAGAACCTGGGGCCCTTCAGTCCGCAGGCCGACGCTCTATCCCCTGAGCCAGACCGGTTTTGGCGAGGGGGCACCTTTATCTACCCGACAAGAGTTGGGTTTCGTTGCCCCATTTTACAGGTGAGGAAACTGCGGCTCAGGGAAAAGTTGCTTGCTCCTAGATCCCCCAGGGAGAAAACGGTGCCAGTGGATTGCAAACAGGCCTGTTGAACCCCAAAGGGGCAGAAGGCTTCCATTCAAATGCAGGGGGTCAGGGCGGGGAGGCTTGAATGAGAAAAGGCCTGGGGGAGGGATGCCTGCATGGCAGACACCGCGGGCAGCAGCATGACTGTCACTGCAAAGAGTCTGCACTGCCATGGTTAAACCATCTCCGATGGGTTTGCTCTAGTTGCTTCTGTGAACTTGAGGCGATTGAGTTCACTTTCAGGGGAGGCGGTATCATCGTGGAGCAGCAACAAAACACACGGTTCCGAGAGCTACGCTAGTTTCACGTTCAAATCCTGACTCTGCGGCTAACAACGTGCTGTGTGACCCTGAGCTAGTCACTTCCCCTCTCTGAGCCTTTGCTTCTCATGGGCCATGCCCAGCCCCCAGGCTCATCACGGGGCCCCCAAGAGGCAGGGTCCGGCCCGAACCGAGGCAAATGGCTCCTACATGGGAGCTAGCATCGGTTCCCGGGGGATGACCTGCTCCACACCCCCGCACACGATAGCCCAGCTGTGGGCAAACTACGGCCCGCGGGCCGGATTCGGCCCCCGTTCGGCTGTTCTGTCTGGCCCGCGGAGCCCAAAGAGCAGAGGAGGGTTCTCTGGCTCTCCCCTCCGCTCCTTCACCAGCAGCCCAAGATGAGAGTGCCAGCACGGTCAGGTTGCTTTTGTTCTGGCCCTCCAGTCCAGTGTAAGAACCCATGGTGGCCCTCGTGTCCAAAAGTCTGCCCACCCCTGCAATAGCCCCTCCCTCCCCATCATGACTCATGGGGAAGCCTTCAGAAGGGGCCCCCCGGGCGCCACAGGGGAGAAGGGGCACCTGCCGCCCCTGATCCGATCGGCCGGCAGAGGGCTGGGAGACAGATGTCACCCACAGCCGGCCTGTGCCTCTGCCCCAGATTATCTCTGGCTGTTGTTCAGAGCTCCGGCTGACAGATGAGCCGGCCTGCAGGCACAGAGGAAGGATCCCCGGGGGACAAAGGGCTCTGGCTCTAAATTATTCACCAGCCCATTGAGCCTGCACAATGGCCGACCCCCCCCCCTGCCCCCAGCTCCAGAAACACACACTCCCACAGCCCCGGGGTCACCCCAAGAACCAACCGCCCAAGCAAAGAAACACAGATAACTGTCTGTTCAAGACTGAGGGCTGAGTCAGCGAGCTCAGCCTGAACACAGTGGGTGCACATTGGCAGCAATGTCTGTATGAAAAGCACCTACTGGGTGTCAGGCATTTTACACACACACACTGGTTCCTAACCTCACAACAGCTTTTTATTTTATTTTTTAATATGTTTATACTGCTTTCAGAGAGGAAGGCAGAGGGAGAGAGAGAGAGAGAGAGAGAGAGAGAGAGAGAGAGAGAGAGAGAGAGAGAGAGAAAGACATCAGTGATGACAGAGAATCACGGATCAGCTGCCTCCTTGCACGTCCCTCACTGGGGATCGAGCCCGCAACCCGGGAAAGTGCCCTTGACTGGAATCGAACCCGGGACCCTTCAGTCCACAGGCCAACGCTCTACCCACTGGGCCAAACCAGCTTTTTTTAAAGCGGAGACTCTGATTCCCACTTTACAGAGAAGGAGACTGAGGCCCCGGGAAGGGAAATGACCTCCGTCCTGAGGCTGGCACAGGGGTAGGTGCGGGGGACAGTGTGGCTCTCAGTCCGTCCTCCTCCCAGCACCCCACACTGCCTGGCTGAGTGACCGATTCCGGGCATGAGCCTGCTCTGGCAGAAGCGTGGAGAGAAAGGGCCGGAGAAAAGAACTTTAAAAATGAAAGAGTAGCCCTACCCTGTGTGGCTCAGTGGATAGAGCGCAGGCCTGTGGACTGAAGGGTCCCAGGTTCGATTCCGGTCAAGGGCATGTACCTTGGTTGCGGGCACGTCCCCAGTAGGGGGTGTGCAAGAGGCAGCTGATCGATGTTTCTCTCTCATCGACGTTTCTAGCTCTCTATCTCTCTCCCTTCCTCTCTGTAAAATATCAATAAAATATATTTTTTAAAAGAAAAAAAAAAAAAAAAAGGAGAATCCTGGGCCGAAGGCCAGACCTTTAAAAAAAAAAAAAAAAGGCAGACCCAGAAGCACAGCTCCAATCAGTATTTCAGTAACAGACACAGGGGCCAGAAGAAAGCACAGGAAAATGGGGGGGGGGGGGTGTCCAGAAGTTATTCTTGGGTGACTTGACGACGGAACTATGGACTTTTCTTCCCTTTCCCCCTAAACCCCCTCCAATCATCACGCATTTTTATTAAACGCATGAAACTCGTGAAAACCCACCAAGCCCTATGACATTCTCATTCTGGGAGCAGGCGCAGCGGGAGGGAGTGCGGAGGGCAGGGAAGCTCCGGGGATAGCAGGCTGAGCCGGGCAGGCTGAGGGCCTCAGAGGCTTCGGGAAGGTTTCCAAGTCTTTCTCTGGAGAGATCTGGCCCGGGGTCACTGAGCCATCGATTCCGCGGGCCTTATGGGCAGAGAGGGGATGCCGCCCGTAAAATTCTTTCAACATGGGATTAACTAACTGCACTGAGAGCATGGGATGCGCAAAGCTTGGCAAAGCATCCGGGAGGAAACCATTCTGTCCTGGGGTTCTGGGCGAGGGGAGGGGTGAGGGGAGGGGTGAGGGGAGGGGGGGGGGACTGTTCTCTCCACAGATGGCCCGACCACCTGCCCCGGGAGCGGGAGGCGGGGTCTGCGCGCACACACACCCAGAGGCCGGGCCCCACCCGGTCCTGCTGACTCACCCCCGGCCACGTGCCCGGACTCCGGGCCTGCGCATCGCGAGCGCCGCCCCCTGAAGTCCGCGGTCCTCCGGATCCCGGGTGGGTCCGTCCAGCGGGGTGAGTTCCTCACCCCCGGCCCCCAGTCCCCACCCCCAGGCCCAGGGTCGCGAAGACCCCCCCAGGCCAGGCGCCCCCAAATGGGGAATGCGCTTTGGGAAGTCAGGCCTGCGCCCCCGGGCAGCAGCGGTCTGGCCGAGGCTGGAGGAAAACAAAGCCGCTTTCTGCACTTTTACCCCATCTTTCTCTCCCCCAGACCCCCACTTCCCCCTGCACCCTCCCCGCCTCCGCCAGCAGCAGGTGGGGGTGCCCTCCCCGCGGCCGCACCGCAGTGGAGGGTGCGCGCCAGCCACCCGTCTGGGTGGAGCCTGGGATGAGGGTGGGGGGGTCCGGGCTCCTGGGGGGCCTCCCCCTGCACAGACAGACCAAGAGGCAATTTCTCCAGCCTGAGCCCCTCCGCTGGGGAAGAGATGGAAGGCCTGGCCCCTCCCCGCCCAGTCCCCAGCCTCTCCGGACGGAAGGAATTGGAGAGGAGAGATGGGGAGGAGGGAGCTGGTGCGCCCTGGGGTCTTCTCGGTCCCGTTTCGGGGGGTGTAACCTGGGCTTTAGGGTCCGAAAGATCTGGATTCGGAGTCACCGGCTGCTGTGTGACCTTGGACGCGTCCCTCGCCCCCTCTCTGGGTCTCAGTGTGCTCATCCTCCAAATGGGGTTCCTGCCCCCCTCGCGGGGCTGTTGGGCGACGCGCCTGGGGTTGGCCCAGAGCAAGCTCTGCAGGAACCGGCGTGCTGTGACCGTTATGGGGGCCGTTCTTCCCGAGGAAGGTGGTGCTGGGGCCCTGTCCGCCCCCTCGGGAGCCGCACCCGGGGCGCCGGGGCTCTGGGGTTTGCGTCCCAGAGTGGAGCACCGGCCGGCGCCGGCGGGGAGAGGGAGGGAGGGAGGGGCTCGGGGACCCCGCTCCCCCAGCCGGTCCACACCCCCGGTTCTGAGACCACTGGGCTCTGTCCAACACCTGGCGAGCCCACAAGATCTGGGGGGTCCCCCTCGTGCCCGCCATGTAGGAGGGCGGGAGGGTCTTTGTTCCCCACCCTCGCTGGGCGCCCAGCACATCCCTCCGTTTTCCTCCCCCCGCACCCCACCCGGGCCGGGGCCTCAGCCGCACCCACCTCGGGCTGGAGAGAGAGGCTCTCCATCCGTCAAACCGGGGCGCTGCAGGCGCGTGGGCCACCGCCTGGCCCCTGCCCGGGGCTCGGGGCCCTGCCCTCGGGGGATCAGGCTGCTCCCGGCGCGGGGACCCTGAGGCTTGGGGAGGATGGATGGGGAGGCGGCGGCGGCTTACCTAGGGTGGGCCGTCCTGCGGCGCGGGTGCAGAGGGCTCTTTGTGCCCCGGCGCCCAGCGCAGAACTGGGGGAGCCCCTGCAGGCGCCTCCCCTCGCAAACTCCTCCCCGCGCTCGTCCGCAGCCTCCCTCCCTCCCTCCCTCCTCCCTCCCTCCCTCCTCCCTCCCTCCTCCCTCCTCCCTCCCTCCCTCCGGTCCCCCGAGCGCAGCGCGGCGCAGCCGGCGGCGTCTTTGCAGCCGCTGCAGAGCCCGAGGAATGGTGATGCGGGCGCCCCACCCCGGCTCTCGCCCCGGCCTCCCTCCTCCTCCTCCTCCTCCTCCTCCTCCCTCCTCCCCGCGCCCTGCCACACCCTCCCTCCCCTCTGCCTCCTCCCGGAGGTCTGGGCCAGGGAGACAGGGGGAGCACACCGGCGCTCTCCCCGCCGCACAAAGGGGCCGCCCCGCCGCGGCGCGCTCTGCCGCCAGCATCCTGCATCCCGGCCCCCGGGCGCTGCCATGGCAACGTGGACCGCGCTGGACCGGGCGGGCCGGGAGCGCAGAGCGCAGGGCTGGGGAGGCGCCGGTGTGGGTGTGAGACCCCGGACCTGGACCCGGGGAGCTGGACCTTGGGTCCTGGAGTCTGAGGGCCGGTCCTGGAGTACCAGCAGCTCAACCCGCACAGCCTCGGCATGTGCCTCTCAGTTACCCCCGCTACATGGCTTGTGGTGGAGTCGAGATTTGAACCTACGTCTGAGTCTTCCCGCCCGTGTTCTTGCCACCACATCGCTTTGCCTAACTTCTTTTTTTAAAATATATATATATATATATATATATATATATATATATATATATTATTGATATTTTACAGAGAGGAAGGGAGAGAGATAGCTAGAAATGTCGATGAGAAACACCGACCAGCTGCCTCCTGCACACCCCCCACTGGGGATGTAACCACAACCAGGTACATGTCCTTGACCGGAATCGAACCCGGGACCCTTCAGTCCGCAGACCAACGCTCTACCACTGAGCCAAACCGGTTTCTGCTTGGCCTAACTTCTTTCTTTCTTTCTTTCTTTCTTTCTTTCTTTCTTCCTTCCTTCCTTCCTTCCTTCCTTCCTTCCTTTCTTTCTTCCTTGGCTTAACTTCTTTCTTTCTCTTTCTTTCTTTCTTTCTTTCTATCTTATTTTATGTCAAAGAGGAAGGGGGAGAGAGAAAGAGACAGAAACACCAACAATGAGCGAAAATCATCTATCAGCTGCCCCCAGCATGCCCCACACTGGGGATCGATGGCGTGGGGCACATTCGTGGGCTGGGGTGAGGGAGAGAGAGGGGAGGATGACCCATGGGGTGTGTGCATCTGTAGCGTCTGCTGCAGGCTTCTGTCTCCACCTCAGGTCCCCTCCCCTTCCCCTCCTCCGACCCCTAGCTCTGCCAGCTCTGAAATCTGAATCGCAGGAGGCCGGGGAGGGGAGAGGCCCGTGCTGGCGGCTGAGCTTCCTGCCTTTCTCGGGCGGCAGCAGGGAGAGGAGGGCGGCTGCACCTGCCGGGGCGGCTGGAACCCGGGCAGCAGGTGCAGGGCGTCGGGCGGGGGTGGCGTGCAGACGGACAGATGGGGAGCGGGACGGGGTGGATGAGGGCGCCACACGCTCTGCCCCCTCCTCTGTTGTCTGGACACAAAAGCCGAGACAAAGCAGCAGCGGGGACGCAGGCGGCGAAGGCGGAGCACGCACATGCCGGAGACAAAGGAGGGGCCCAGGAAGGCGCCTGAGTGTGTGTGTTGGGGGGGGGGGGGGCAGGCCCCACTAACCTCTAGTGAGGCCTGCTTGTCGCTTAGCAGAGACCTGGACACCGTGAAGGGAGAGGTTGGGGGGCACTGATGGGGCCCAAACCGCGCCAGCCCCACTGCACTTTTTTTAAAAAATATATTTTATTGATATTTTACAGAGAGGAAGGGAGAGAGATAGAGAGCTAGAAACATTGATGAGAGAGAAACATCGACCAGCTGCCTCTTGCACACCCACCACCGGGGATGTGCCCACAACCAAGGTACATGCCCCCCACCGGAATCGAACCCGGGACCCTTCAGTCCGCAGACCGACGCTCTATCCACTGAGCCAAACCGGTTTCGGCCCCACTGCACTTTTTAAAAATATATATATTTTATTGATATTTTACAGAGAGGAAGGGAGAGAGATAGAGAGCTAGAAACGTCAATGAGAGAGAAACATCAGCCAGCTGCCTCCTGCACACCCCCCCACTGGGGATGCGCCTGCAGCCAAGGCACATGCCCCTGACCGGAATCGAACCCGGGACCCTTCAGGCCGCAGGCCGACGCTCTATCCACTGAGCCACACCGGTTTCGGCTCCTTGCACGTTTTGAAGCGCTGCTCAGAAAGTGCGTGTGCCATCCGTCGGAACAAGGAGCGATACCACAGAATAGCATGCATATCAAATTGCATCTATGTCAGCAGCATATGTTTGACTCCACCCATTGAATAAGATCCACATTATTAACCGGTACACCTGGTAGCTGTGCCAGCCCCACGGTGCCACGTAGTGCTACCCTCCCCATTTGGCAGACGGGGAAACTGAGGCTGACGGGACACTGCTATAGAAGGTGTCTGAATCGAGATTCCGCCCCAACACAGCCTGGATCCAGGCCCCGGCCTCATGGAGCCCCCACCCCACCCACCCACCCTGGCTCCATCCCACCACCCCCTGCCTGAGCCCCTGCCCAGTCCTCCCTGCTGCCCCCCGCGGCTTCATCGCATGCAGCGGTCCCACCCCCGCACGGCCACGGCCACGTCGCAGCCACCCTGCAGAAGGGCACATCCGTTATGTATGAGATGCGTCCGCCAGCTGGGACTCTGGCGCCTGCAGTTGGAGGTGGAGGGCCGTGGAGGCCCACGGGCCTCGGGGAGGCAGGCGGGGGCTGGGCTCGGGGCCCGCCGAGGACGCCCTTTGTCTGCCCGCCTGCCGGGGGCAAGCAGCCAAGACAAGAGCCCTGGGGGGTGGAGAGATGGGGAAATAGGGTAGGCACATACGCTGGCGGAGCATCTCCTGAAACCCACACACTCGCAAAAGCCCTGCAAGTCACGTGCCCATTTCACAGGGCAGCACACGGAGGCTCGCAGAACGTTGGCAAGGTCTCTCCGGAGGTGTCCCCTGATTTGTCCTTCCTGTTCCCACAAAAGAGGGGATTTTCTTCTTTTTTTAAAAAAAAATATTTTTATTGATTTTTTTACAGAGAGAAAGAGAGAGGGATAGAAAGTTAGAAACATCGATGAGAGAGAATCATCGATCTGCTGCCTCCTGCACACCACCCCCCACTGGGGATGTGCCCGCAACCAAGGCACATGCCCTTGACCGGAATCGAACCCGGGACCCCTCAGTCCGCAGGCCGACGCTCCGTCTGCTGAGCCACACCGGTTTCAGCAAGAGGGGATTTTCTTCTTTTTCTTTTTTTTTTCAAAAAGAGAGGATTTAAAAGTGGTTTATGAAGATGTCCTCGGCAATCTAAATAGCAGATGAGACGGAACGTCGGGCCAGAGGAAGGGATGTGGAGTCGGAAATGGCGTTCCAAACGCCTGCCACGTACGTGGTTCTATCCAGCTGCTGTTATCCCGTGGACAGTGGCTCTGAGCATCCTGGCGGCCAGTGAACGCCGAGAAGGCAGTTAACTTCCTAAGTTGCCAAGGTCTGCAAGAAGAAAAGGAACTAGATGTGCAGAGAGACCGTTGTGGCAAGAATTCAGGACACAGAAGGGATCTCGGGCCCTCTCGTCAAATCTCATAGCCCTGATTTCCCAGGAACTGGCCTATTGATCCTTGCTTTAAATATATATATATATATATATATATATTACTGATTTTATATAGGACAAAATATATATATTTTTTACTGATTTCAGAGAAGAGGGGAGAAGAGAGGTACAAACATCAATGGTGAGAGAGAATCATTGATCGGCTGCTTCCTGCACGCCCCCTACAGCAACCTCGGGCATGTGCACCTTCACCAGAAATCAAACCCTGGACCTTTCAGGCCCGCCTAGGCTGATGCTTTAACCACTGAACCACACCAGCTAGGCCGGATTCCCATCTTCATCTTTCCCTTCCTGTGCGCCTCAGAATGTGATTCTGTTCTGACGGCAGGGTGTATATTTTTTGTGTCGCCACCAGATGGCAGTGCAGCACAAGTCCCAGGAGGCGGCTGCATAGACTCAGAGACAACCCACCCACCTGCTGCGGGGCCTGGTGGTGGGCGGGGCCCGGGTGGGCCTGGGAAACCTCCACAAGCTGGTGCCAGGGTTTTGGGTGAACCTCAACAAAGCCATCGGTGTCATGCTAGGCAGGGTCACCCACAGGGGCTGGAACCCTGGAGAGAGATTCAGGAACCCCCCACCCTGTTCGCTGTGCCAACATGAGCAGATCAACTTGCCATGCTCGGCCTCAGTCTTCTCATCTGCGCAAGGGGGTGAACGTGTCTTGTTGGAACAATTGGAATCTGAGACAGGGGTAGAGAATGATCTCGGCCGCTAAGGCCAAGAGCCATCAAAGGGTAAAGGATCAAAAGCTTCTGATCTGCCGAAACCGGTGTGGCTCAGTGGATAGAGCGTCGGTCTGCGGACTGAAAGGTCTCGGGTTTGATTCCGGTCAGGGGCATGTACCTTGGTTTCGGGCACATCCCCAGCAGGAGGCAGCTGGTCGATGTTTCTCATTAACGTTTCTAGCTCTCTATCCATCTCCCTTCCTCTCTGTGGAAAATCAATTTAAATATATTTTTTTAAGCGGATCCAGGAGCACCTGGCGAGGGAAGAAAGGGCCTCCCACCTGGGAGATACTTCCCCTCCATTAATCTCGTAATGATGGCAACTGCAAACAGAGGCCACAGGAAGTAGGGATGGGTGGGGATTCACCACGCCACCCACAGCCCAGGTTGGTGCAAGACTCACCCCCTTTCTCCGGGGAGGGGGCGGGGAGGGGGGGAGAAGGGGCAGATAGGTGCCTCCTCCCTAGCTCAGTCCGCGGTTAGGCAGCAGGGAGGCGGGGATGCGGGCCTGCGTAATGGCTGTGTGAGCGGCTGGCCCTGGGCCCCGCGCCGAGCAGACACTCAGTGGAAGCTGTTTCTTTCTCCTCTCGACAAAGGGCCGCGGCGATGAGCTGTCATTACAGTAATCACCAGCGCTTTGGTCCTTGTGAGTGATGATAGCTCTCCCATTCAGCCACTTCTCCAAGGGGCGCGGGAAAAGCTGTTCTCTCGCTCTCCCCCCCCCATTTTCTCCCTCCCTCCCTCCCTCTCAGGAACACACCCAAGATGCTGTGAGATTTTCAACTTCTCACCCCTTTTTCAAAAATATATATATATATAGTTTATTGATTTTTCTACAGAGAGGAAGAGAGAGAGACAGAGTTAGAAACGTCGACCAGCTGCCTCCTGCACACCCCCCACTGGGGATGCGCCCAAAACCAAGGTACTTGCTCTTGGCTGGAATCGAACCTGGGACCCTTCAGTCCCCAGGCTGACACTCCATCCGCTGAGCCAAACCAGTTTCGGCTTCTCGCCCCGTTTTATCCGACCGTGTCCGCCACCATCATCGTCACAGCTTCTTTGCTCCTGGGGGAGTGCCCAGTGAGGCTGTGGTGAGAGAGCATGTGGCAGGGAGAGAGAGAGAGAGAGAGAGAGAGAGAGAGAGAGAGAGAGGGAGAGGGAGAGAGAGAGAGAGAGAGAGAGAGAGAGAGAGAGAGCGCATGTGCACTGGACAGACGGGTGGAGGGGGCCAGAGAGGGAGAGAGCGGAGCAGAAGACAGAGAAGCCACACATGACGTTGCCTCTTATTTTTCGCAGCGCGTTTGGGGGCCCTTGACCCTCACCACGGCCCCTCCTTGAAGCAATGAGGAAACCGAGGCAAAGCGGCCCCCAAAGGTTGTCCTATCCGGAAAGCTCGGGATGGAGCCTGCATGCAGACCCAGGTGTGTGCAACTCCAACAAATTGCCATTGGCTTCAGAGCCACGAGCGAGTGAGCGAGCGAGGAGCTGGGCCATGAGGCCGGGGTCAGGTTGGCTGTGTGGCCCCGAGCCGGTGCCTTGCCCACTCTGGGCCCAGGGGACGCCGGTTTGGGATGGCCGGCCCGGCCCCCGCCATCCATCGGTCCTGCGGGCGGGCGGGGGGCAGCGCTCCGGGTGATGGGTGTTCCGGGCTTACCACTTACTTCTGGGCAAATCCCATCAATAATTCAAGCGCCCTTCCCTTTATAACCCGGGAAAATTGGTCTCCTGGCAAAGATATAAAAAATAATTTCACGCTCCCTTTCCTCCCGTCCCGGAACCGCCCCTGACAAATCATCTTTTTACTGCCTGTCACGCCAGCCGTCAGCACACATCTGGGGCCCCATTCTTCACGGCTGCCGGCCTCGCTCTGCGCTCTGACTGCGCCAGCAAATTTCAGGGAGGTTCCCTCATTCATTCATTCCTTCGTCTGTTCATTCATTCATTCATTCATTCAGAAAATATTGCCTGCTCTGTTCCCGGGGATACAAAGCTTTCCTCTGATAGGTGAGATGCTCCCCATTTCTTCACACTAAAGTATGGGGGGCTACTTCCTTAATTATTTTTAAAAAAATATATTTTATTGATTTTTCACAGAGAGGAAGGGAGAGGGACAGAGAGCTGGAAACATCGATGAGAGGGAAACATCGACCAGCTGCCTCCTGCACACCCCCCACTGGGGATGTGCTTGCAACCAAGGTACATGCCCCTGACCGGAATCGAACCTGGGACCTTTCAGTCCGCAGGCTGACGCTCTATCTACTGAGCCAAACCGGTTAGGGCTACTTTCTTAACTCTTTAAAAGGAGAGCATGCACCTAGCAACTTACCGTTTCTAAATCCCATTTTCCCCGTATCTCTTTAATGCTCTCCCAGAACCTTACACAGCCCAAGTTCAAATGCCTGCCACATGAACTCCAAGGAGATCATGTGGCAGGCATTTGAATGGGCCTCCCTGCTTCTCCCATTCTTCTTATTATTAAATTCAGAGAGAGGAGGGAAGAGGGGAGGAGAGAGCGATAGAAGCATCAGTGATGAGAGAATTATTGATAGGCTGCCTCCTGCACGCCCCCTACTGGGGATCGAGCCTACAACCCGGGCATGTGCCCTGACTGGAACCGTGACCTCCTGGTTCGTGGGTCAAGGCTCAACCACTGAGCCACACTGGCCGGGCTCCCAGGCCCATTCTTACCTCTAAGAGGTAAGCCCCCACGCTCCCTCCACCACAGCTCTGTGCTGCCATCCACGGTAGACACATCTGCCTTCCCCACACGACCGGGTGAGGGAAAAGGACTGTGTGGGTCTGGCTCACCATTTCCCAGAGCTTGGTTCTGGGCAGACAGGACCATTCGAATGAATGGGAGGACCCAATGAGGCGTTAACGATGAATGCCAATGTTCCCAGACACGCCCTCCCTCTCCTGAGCCAGATAAGGTTAGCTTTTCTAGCGGGGGCGGGCTGTGCAGAGCCCCACACTTCCTGTCTACACGGGACTCACCGTGGTAGCGGAAGGTAGTTCGGAAAAAGAGCCAGATGGGGCTTATGACCCGTTAGAGGTAATCGATAGCCTGGCCGGTGTGGCTCAGTTGGTTGGCAACTATATTCTTGGTCAAGGGCACACGCCCAGGTGTTGTGGCTTGATCCCCAGTTGGAGGGGGAGGGGGACATGCAGGAGGCAGCTGGTTAATATTTCTCTCTCACATCAATGTTTCTCTCTCCTCTCTCTCTCTCTCTCTCTCTCTCTCTCTCTTCCTCTCACTCTAAAAATCAATCAGTTTTTTTCTTATATCAAGTAAAAACAAAAAGACAAAGTAAACCCGGAGTCAATAGCAGGGGAAAAGATGCGACAGAGCAAAACTCAGTGGACTAAAGCACAGACAAGTGACAGAGGAAATCAACAAAGCTAAAAATCGGGGCTTTCAAAGGATTCGTAAGATTGAAGAGCACGGCCGAAACCGGTTTGGCTCAATGGACAGAGCGCCGGCCTGCGGACTGCAGGGTCCCGGGTTCGATTCCGGTCGAGGGCATGTCCCTTGGTTGCGGGCACATCCCCAGTAGGGGGTGTGCAGGAGGCAGCTGATGGATGTTTCTCTCTCATCGAGGTTTCTAGCTCTCTATCCCTCTCCCTTCCTCCTCTGTGGAAAAAAGCAATAAAATATATTTTAGAAAAAAATGAAGACTCGGGCCATAGACAAAGCAGCCACGGGTGGAATGTTTGCGGCGGCTCCCGGGCAGATGCTCACCACTCCTCCTCCCCACAACAGAGGTCCTGGGCCCCACGGCATGATGGGAAAAAACAACACAAACCCGAGGCTCGGGGAGGGGAGGGGCAGCAAGGTCCCACAGTTGGAAGAAGGGACCTGAGACGTTGCACTCGGGGACATCCGGTTCCCAAGCGCCCCCCCCCCCCGGAGGAGCTGGGGGGGGCCCTCTGGGAGGAGGGGGAGCAGGGCCACAGCACAGGCCACAGGCCTGGGGAGGCGAGCAGGCCATGATGCCACTCCAGGCGCCCACGCACGGGGACTCGCCCCGCTCCATGCCCTCGGAAGCCGGCGTGCGGGCAGAGGGGGAGAGAGCAGGAGCTCAGAGCCCCCTCCCCCAGAGTTCCAGGCTCGTGGTTATCCTGCAAGGGGGGGGGGGGGAGGAGGGACCCTGACCCTGACCCCGAGAGGCATTAGGCAAAGCCAGGAGACACTTTTTTATTTTTTTAAAATATATTTTATTGATTTTTTTTTTTTTTTTTTACAGAGAGGAAGGGAGAAGGATAGAGAGCTAGAAACATCGATGAGAGCGAAACATCGATCAGCGGCCTCCTGCACACCCCCCACCGGGGATGTGCCCGCCACCAAGGTACATGCCCTTGACCGGAATCGAACCTGGGACCCTTCAGTCTGCAGGCCAACGCTCTGTCTGTCCTGGGAGCCACACCGGTTGTGGCCAGGAGACACTGTTAGTGGTGGTCCCCGGAGGAGGGAGCGAGGGTGTTTGCATATGGCCCGTTGTTCTGGCGTCTGCCTAGGCGCACGCAGTGTTTCCCAAGCTTTTGACATAGGTGCACCCCTTCTATAATTTTCGTAACGCTGAGTACCCCTCGTCAAAAATAAAAGGATGTATTTTAATAACAATCAAAATATATTTACTTTTTCTCTTTTTGGTACATACACAAAATAATAACGAAAAATAAAATTATTCATACTAAAATATAAATGAAAGTTATATTGTAAATAACATTTGTTTGCATACCGGATCATCTCACGCCTCACAAGACTGTCTTGACTCATGAGAACGTAGCATTAGGCGCAGCTAAGCACGGTGCAGTGCATATCCCCACCCAACTCCGGTGCATCATGTACCCCCACCAAACTCTTCCCGTACCCCTGGGGGTGTGCGCACCCCACTTTGGGAAACACTGGCCTCCGGGACAAAGGGCACAGGAGGCGGACACCGAGCTGGCCTCAGCCTGGCTATGCATGTAAGGAACCCGCCGCCGGAGCCCGCCGGAGCTGGTGGCCCTCTCGCCGGCCCAATCCGTTGGCCTGCTGGCTGTCTCCCCGCCCCGGGGTCACGGCTCCCATCGGAGCCCCAGTCCCCCACCTGCTGGAAGTGTGTGTGTGTGTGTGTGTGTGTGTGTGTGTGTGTGTGTGTTTGCCTCGGTGTGAGATGCACAAATGCCCCTCAGCGGGCACTCCCGGGCACCCTGTGGAACAACTCCCCCCCGTTCAGTCTACTTCCCAGCCTTCTGGAAACTTCTGGCCGGCAGGGTGGCCGCTGGCCCCGTGCTGCCAATGAAACATGCACTCAGCCGAATCACATCCTCAGGTCTGGGATCCCACTCGCTTCATTCCCAGCCCTCGGCGGCGTCCGGTGCCCGAGGGCTCGGTGCTCTGCGGGGTCACGGTGCCCTCTTCCTGCGCCAGAGGAGAACATGGCAACCTCAGCCCCGACTCCGCTGTCTCCTTGACAACGACGTTTAGACTGAGCCGGATGGGGGATCCAGAGGGGGGGGGGGCCCAGGTGTGCCCGAGCTTGGGGCAAAGGGCAGCTTCCCTTTCCATCTGTGGCCAATCCCGTCTTCTGTGCTTCCTTCCTCTCGTCGTCTCAAAGCTGCCCCCACCCCCCCATCCCAACGCCTCTGAGCCCCCCCTTTCTCTGCAGCTTTGCCTGCTGGCCGTGGGGAGGTTTCTGTGGCAGGCAGGGGGTGAACGCATCCCCCTGGCAAGTGCCAAGGTGCCCGGCTTACAGGAGCCCCCCCCACCCCCCGGAGACAGCGCATGACCCACGCTGCCATCCTTAACTGCGAATCGTCAACAGGATCGTGAGGAAGTCGTCGTGGCTCCTCGAAAACCAGACGTGCATGGTTTTAAGAGCCTCGGTCCAAGGAGTTCCAGAGGTACGGCCTCCCCGTTCCATTGCGCAGACGAGCAAAGAGGCTGAGAGATGGGGGGGGGGGGGGGACACCAAGCTGCCTCAGTTTCCTCCTCTGCAAACAGGACCCATCCCAGGGGCCGCCCCGGCATCACAGCGAGGGTTCCAGGAGCCACGTCGGGAAAGTGCTCAGGACTCAGGATGGGAGCGCCCCCACCCCACCCCCGGCGTGGGGACCATCCCCCCCACCCCCTCGCCCACCCTCTGGCAGGCAGCCCCATGGCCGCCGCCCAGGAGACAGGGCACCCTGCCAGACAGCCTGGCCTGGGAGCCCAAAGCTGTGGGTGGCCCCCCACCACCCATGTGTCTCGGCCCCGTTCCAGCGGCTGCTCTGTCCTTGGCGCAGGATGAAAGACCGAGGAAGCACCTGGGGAGGGAGGGGGGCTGGGGGGGGGGGAGAGGGGGGAAGAGAGCAGAGCGGGCTCAAGGCAGAGCTGGGTTCCAAGGGGAACGCGGGTCTGAGGCCTCTGCAGGAGGGGCCAGGCCCTGGGAAGACCTCCCCCCTCCCCCCGGGCCCACGTGGGGCTGGGGGGGAGAGGGCAGGCTGACCCTCCTCTGCTGCCTTCCGCCCTGGCTCTGCGGGAGTCCCACCGGCCACCGTGCTGGGGTCGCCTGCTCTCCTGGGCTCGCTTTCTCCGTCCGTGAGAGGAGGGAATCGGATGCCGGGACTTCCAGAGAGAGGAGCGATGAAGGGGAGGGAGAAGAGAGAGCAGAAAACTCAGTAACAGAGAACAGAGGGCTAGGTACAGATACAGAGAGAGGGAGAACCCGAAGGGGAGGGGAGGGGAGGGGAGGGGAGGGGAGGGGCCGGTGAGGTGGGAAGCGGACAGGAATGCATCTCCGGGGAGGAAGGAGCCCAGCTCCCAGCCCAGGGACCGCTGATTCACAGCTGACACGGGGAGTAGGCCGGGGCCAGGAAGCCACAGATGTGGCCCAGATGTCTGGCCTGCCCGCCGCGGGCAGCGCACCCCAGAGTGACAACAGGCTTCCCAGGGGAGGCGTGGGGAAGGGGGGGCGGGGGAGGGGGCGCCACCTGCAATCCGCTGGACCCCCGGGTCTCAATCTGCATTGTCAGGCCGTCCTCGGATCCTGGGGCATGGCCTCCAAAATTAAAGGGGGGCGTTTTCCCCCCGGGGACCAGGACGAGGCATCTGTCAAACACTCAAAGCCCCCCCAGAACAACAAGGAACCACTGGAATTGCCCAGCGCGCTCTCCACCCACCGCCCCCACACCCCTCCTTTTAGAACCCCGAAGCCACTCAGGACTCCCTCCGCCCGGCCAGCACCCACACACTCGCTCCCAGAGAACGCCCAAGGCAGCGGTTTGACTGGGAAGGGAGGCAGAAACATGCATCCCTGCATCCTTCATCCTCTGGGCAGAAGTCAGAGGAGACCGCCGAAGCCGGTGTGGCTCAGTGGATGGAGCGTCGGCCTGCGGACTGAGGGGGTCCGGTTTCGATTCCGGTCAAGGGCATGTGCCTTGGTTGCAGGCACATCCCCAGTAGGGGGCGTGCAAGAGGCAGCCGATTGATGTTTCCCTCTCATCCATGTTTCTAGCTCTCTATCCCTCTCTCTTCCTCTCTGTGAAAAATCAATAAAATATATATTTTTTTAAAAGAAGAAGAAGAAGTTAGAGGAGACCCTCCACTGGCCAGGGGTGAAGCCCGGTGCAGGGGCCGGGGGAGAAGGCCACGTCAGAATAGGAGGACGATGGCAGAGCACGTGGGAACCCTGTGGCTGGATCTGGCGCTTGAGCTAAACCTGGGGTCCTACCACGTGGTGGCTGTGGGCTTGGGCCGGCCCCCCGCCCGCTCTGGGCGACAGAGTGCTGAGGGGGGGAAAGATAGCGCCTGCACCTGCCCCGGGGGTGGGAGGGGGGGAGGAGGGAGGGGGCAGGGGGGAGGAGGGAGGGGGAGAACAGACGAGCTCATTACCACGCAGCAGGGCCCGGCAGAGCCCCCCCCCCCCCCAGGCTTCCTGTTGTTCACGGTGAGGCAGCCTGAGGAGGCACCGCCAGGAAGAGGGAGCAGCGGTTCGCAAACCCCCGGGTGTCAGGGAAGTCGGGGTAGAAGCCAGGGGCACAGCTCGCGGAGGGATGGCCCCGCTTGAGGCCTGAAGGAGGCACATCCGGGGTGCGAGGTGCCCGGTCAGGAAAGCCTCGCCCAGGGTCAGGCCACAGGCGGCTCTCGGGCCCCTGGAGGGCGGCTCCTCCACAAAACACCACGGCCCGGGCAGGTCTGCGTTGAAGAAGTGGCGTTAGGAGGAGCTGACGTGTAAGAAATGTGGCTCTCCAGAGACATGGCCGTCATTGTCCTGTTGGTTGACATTTGGCTCTGTGGACGGGTGGGCTTGCCGACCGAGGACCTAGGTGATCCAACCGTGCCACGCGAGGGAGAAACTATTCTTATGCCCATTTGACAGATGGGCAAACTGAGGCTCCGCTGTATGGCAGTCCCTCCGCCAAAGTTACCGAGTGGCCAGTGGCAGAGCCTGGGGTCAAGTCCAGCTGGTCAGTTCCATCCACATGCTTTGTACCCCCTGCTCCACGGCCTGCCCTGACTCTGGGCCTTACCCCCCCCCCCCAATGTAGCAGGAAGAATTGTCCCTCAGACATAAGTGGCTGCACCAGAGCCAGCCCACGTGGACTGAAGTCAGGGCACCCCAGAAGCGCCACGTGACCCCTTGGACCGATGCGTGTCTTCCCAGCCCGAAAGCCAGCCCCCAAGGGGGTCTGGTCAGCCTGTGGGCCCAGCACCCTGGGGCTCTTTGCAGTGCAAAGAGCAGGGGATGGGCTTTGAGCTCGGACAGGCCTGGGTTCGAGTCCCACCTCCCCCAGACCTTGTTTAAGCTCCACACCTCAGTTCTCTCACTCTGCACTGCCCTACGCGGAGCCCTGAAGGAGACCATGCGGCTTGGGTCTGGCACGTGGCGGGCGCCCAAACATAGCGGGGGGGGGGGGGGCAGTGATGATGATGATTATTTTTTATATATATATTTTATTGATATTTTACAGAGAGGAAGGGAGAGAGATAGAGAGCTAGAAACACCGATGAGAGAGCAACATCGACCAGCTGCCTCCTGCATACCCCCTACTGGGGATGTGCCCGCCACCAAGGCACATGCCCCTGACCGGAATCGAACCCGGGACCCTTCAGTCCGCAGGCCGACGCTCTATCCACTGAGCCACACCGGTTTCGGCGACAGGGGTGATTATTAATTAGCCTTCCTCATTGCCCTGTGAGCTTAGCTGAGTCACCCCAGCGGACCGTAGGGGCTTTCTGTGCCCTGCAGCCCGCGCCCCCCCCCCCCCCGCCCCCAGTGTGGTCAACACAGCCTCAGCCACACCCCCATCCCCAGGCCCAGCTGGGAGCAGAAGCTGCTGCCGGATGTGGATGTGGCCGTGGCTGGGGGTTTTAGGCTTTTTTCAGCGCCGGTGACTCAAACCCAAAGTATTTCTCCTCAAGCAAAGATGCAGCAGGCACCGGGGGCCTCAGAGGCGTGTGTCCTGGGGCTGCGCCTGATGGGGAGAGATACCAGCAGGGATGTGTTGGAAATGATGGTGGGAAAAAGGATGGAGGGGAAGAGGTTGGCAGGGGAGGGGAGGGGAGGGGAGGGGAGGGGAGGGGAGGGGAGGGGAGGGGAGGGGAGGGGAGGTGTGGCCAGCACAGGGACCTGCCTGCCTGAAGCCTAGGTGACTTCACCCCGCCAGCTAACCATCATGTGACCTTAAACAGGCGACTAACCCCTCTGAGCCTCAGTTTCCATATCTGTGAACTACAGACGCCTGTCCTGTCTCTCTCCTTGTCCCAAGGCTCCAATGAGCCCCGGGAGATGGGAAAAGCACTGGAATAATCATTTAAAATGTCTGTGTAGCCCAGACCCGTGTGGCTCGGTGGACAGAGCGTCGGCCTGCGGACTGAGGGGTTCCGGGTTCGATTCCGGTCAAGGGCATGTACCTTGGTTGCGGGCACATCCCCGGTAGGGGGTGTGCAGGAGGCAAATGATTGATGATGATTCTCTCTCATCAATGTTTCTAGCTCTCTATCCCTTTCTCTTCCTCTCTGTAAAAATAAAATAAAAACATATATATATATATGGTAAGATTATTAAAAAAATGAGAGAGAAACCTGTGTAGCAGGTTTCCTCTGGGCATTGGGAAGAGAGGGGGTTTGGAGGGTGAGGGGCAGCGTGGCAAGGCCACATCAGTGTCTGTCCTTCCCCAAGCTCGGACCCCCAGCAATCACACCCCCCCCCCCAGTATAACATCTGTTATTTGTTGTGCCTCCTCTGGGTGGGGCGTGTCCTGGGCGGGCGTTCCTTTTCAGACCCTCGTAACATCCTGCCAAGGCAGATGCGGTCATTTCCTCACTTCCTGAGGCTTCACGAGCAGAAAACAAGTGAGGAGCTGGGATTAGAGCTCGGGTCTCTCTGTGTCCAGAGTTTATGCTCTTAACTGCACGGCCCCATCTTCCAAGGACCCCTTCTCTGTCCACCCCTCCGCCCATCTACCTCCATCCATTCATTCTCCATCCATTTCTGCATCCATCTGCTTCCCCTCCTTCCAGCCATCCATTCTCCATCATTCAGCCATTCAGCCATCCATCAATACCCTCATCTGTAGATCCAGCCATCTACCCATCTATTCATCAACCACCTACGTACGCCCTTATCCATCCATTCATTTACCCATCAATTTCAACCACCAATTCATCCATCCATCCATCCATCCATCCATCCATTCATCAGTTCATCCATCCATCCATCCATCCATCCATCAGTTCATCCATCCATCCATCCATCCATCCATCCATCAGTTCATCCATCAGTTCATCCATCAGTTCATCCATCCATCCATCCATCCATCCATCCATCCATCCGTTCATCTATCCATCAGTTCATCCATCCATCAGTCCATCCATCCATCCATCCATCCATCCATCCATCCATCCATCCTTATCTACTCCAGACCAGGCAGGACTGAGGCAGGCTCAACTCTATTCTTCCTTTGTTACAAGAAGAGATTTGGGCTAAAAGGCACATGGACACCCAACAGAGACCTTCTCCCAGCTGCAACCAGGTTTCAAAGGACGTGTCGCCGAAACCGCTTTTGGCTCAGTCAGTGGATAGCGCAGACTGAAAGGTCCCAGGTTGGATTCCGGTCAGGGGCATGTACCTTGGTGGCGGGCACATCCCCAGTTGGGGGTGTGCAGGAAGCAGCTGATCGATGTTTCTCTCTCTCGTCGATGTTTCTAGCTCTCTATCCTTCTCCCTTCCTCTCTGTAAAAAATCAATAAAATATATATTTTTAAAAACACACAAAATAAAGAACAAAGAACGTGGCTTCTTCTTTGTTGTTTTAAGCCTCGTCTCTACATCAGATGGGAGTCCCACATCCGGAGACATTTCTGTTCACTTAATTACACACATTGTCTCAGTTAACCCCTCCCACAACTCCAGGAAAACAGGTGCATTCGATGATGAGAAAGCAACGGCTCAGAGAGGGGGAGCCCCGGAATCAAACCGTGGGCCTCGAGGCTCCCTTGCAAGGAGGAGGGGGGGGGGGGTGAGGGGATCTCTAACAATGCCTCTCCTTGCTGTCTCCCCGTCTGTCTCTCCCATCCAGCTGGGTGGGTGGCCTGGAGCAGTCCGACCTCCGAGGGGAGATGCTCGGCCTGGAGCCCAGCCAGTACCCGGCTGGGACACCTGGTCCAGCAGCTACCGCGGCGGCGACCGGCTCGTGTCCTTCGGCCTGGCAGGAGGGCGAGTGGCTCCCGGGTGGGGTCTGGGGGATGCGTGGGGAGGGCCGGGGCCAGAGTGAGACCTGAGAGCGAGCAAGGAATTGGGGGTGAGCAAGGACAACGGGGAGGGAATGGCGGGCAGGGCAGCGGGGCCACCTCGGAGTCGGTGGGTTCTTGTTCTCATCGATTCATAAGGGGTCTCTGATGTGGGAGCCCCGGGCACATGCGGAACATCAAAAACACCTGTTTCCTTCCCTGCCGCTATCAAGCGTGGACTCCAGCCCTCGCTGGTGTGGCTCAGTGGATAGAGCTTCAGCCTGCAGACCGAAGGGTCCCAGGTTCGATTCTGGTCAAGGGCACACGCCCGGGTTGTGAGCTCAGTCCCCAGTAGGGGTATGTGCAGGAGGAAGCGATCAATGATTCCCTCTCCTATTGATTTGTTTTTATCCCTCTCCCCCTCTCTCTTCCTCTCTGAAACCAATGCCAGGAGCTGCTATACAGCTTTGCTGTTCCATACATTTGCCCCAGGTGGCTGTGGAGCTTGCATTTGGGCTAGTCCGTTTGGACACGTGCCGTGAGTGTAACATACACACCGGATTTTGAGTACATGGTAAAAAAAAAAAAAAAAAAGCAAAGTAAGAACATACACTATCTCACTCACATCCTTATCTTGGTTACAAGTTGAGATAATGATCTTGTGGGTGTTATTTCCTTAAATCACATATATCATTTGATTTTATACATCAAATATATAAAAAAATCTCACCGCCTGGACCCCTCCCCAGACCAATGAGGTATGAGCTGCCGGATTCACGCCCCCACGTGTGACTTTCTCCGTCGTCATCACGGCAACAGCAAGCGCTGCAAAGCTCTCTCCCCCTCACGTTCCCTTGGTGTGACGTTCGAACTACTCTGGGAGGGGGCCAGTATGATCATTATTCCCGTGTGACTAGAAAGGAAACGGAGGCTCAGAGAGGGAGAGGGACCCGCCCGAGGCCACACAGCTAGCGCCGGGAGGACTGAACCCCCTTCGGCTCCAGAGCTGCACCCCCGAGCAAATCTGTGTGTGCCGACTTTGCTCCTTCACACACCAGCCTCATTTTTTTTTTTTTTTTTTGCGCTCTGTACCACCTGCTTTGTTATTTACTTGATATATTTATTTTTTTTTTTAAATAGACTTACTGTGCCGAAACCGGTTTGGCTCAGTGGTAGAGCGTCGGTCTGCGGACTGGAGGGTCCCGGGTTCGATTCCGGTCAGGGGCATGTACATTGGCTGCGGGCACATCCCCGGTGGGGGGTGTGCAGGAGGCGGCTGGTCGATGTTTCTCTCTCATCGACATTTCTGGCTCTCTGTCTCTCTCCCTTCCTCTCTGTAATACAATCAATAAAATATATTTAATAAAATATTTAAAAAAATAGACTTACTGTTTTGCGCGTCAACGCATTGATTTGTAACTAAGACTTTATAACAGCGCGGGAAGTGGAAGATCAGCATCCCATGCCATAGATAGAAAGCAATTATATATATATATATATATATATATATATATATATATATATATATAGAGAGAGAGAGAGAGAGAGAGAGAGAGAGAGAGACAACTCAAAGAAGACCAAGTATAGCATTCTCAGCAGACGCCACGGCCTGCAGGAGGCGGGGAACCTGCGATCCGCTCGTGGACGGGGGTGGGGGACAAGTGTCCGAGGCGGCGCCACACCGAGACTTTTCTCCCTGGTGTTATGGAAGAAGACCCGAAAGAGCATGATTTCCTTGTGTCTGCCTCGGTGCCATTCGGCCCTTGGTCCCCAGATTCCACCCACTGCAAACAGCTACGGGCCTGGCTTTTGGGAGACGGGCACCAGGCAATATCGACTCCTCGGATCGTCAGTTACTGCTGATGGATCTTAGTAACCTTTAATCCACGCGGAAGCCTGGGAGGTGTTGCCATGGTTATCTTCCTGGAGGAGGGGATGTGTGAAGAGGGCCCGGAAGGATGGAGCAGGAGCTTGCTTCCTGGAGAAGGGGGAACGGGATGGACCCGCCAGGGAGAGCAAACAGCTGGGTCCCGCCTGGCTAATGATGAAAAAGATGCCTTTTCCTCAAGACAGGTGACCAGAAGCGATTGGCGTAATAACGCCGTAAGGGTCTGCCGTGTGAGTGGGCCAGCCGGTGCGGTGGGCGCTCAGCTTGCACAACTGCACTTGGCACCCCGGCAGCACCGCGAGCAAAGGTGCGGAGGTTGGGGTGCTTGGGGTGGAGCCCGGCGAAGCTTCCTGACATAGGAAGCTGTTGCTTGGTGGCTGTGTGTCTGTCCAGTGCTGCAAGATGCAGTCCTGGCTCCTTCCCGCAGCCCGCAGAGTCCTGCAGCACCGACCCCTGCCGCCTCCAGCCCCTGCGCACTTCTCGGATCGCCTCGCCCCCTGCCCCCACATCCTGACCGCTCTTCCATTGATGCAAAACCCCCGAGAAGGACCTTTGGAACCTGCGTGTCCCTGTGCCTGGATCCCTGTGCCTGGCGTACTCTTCCATGGAACCCGCATCTGTGTCTCAGGCCTCAGTGTCAGGACAGTGTAAACACCCCTGACCCTCCTCCCTTCCTGGACCAGGTTCCTACCCACCCCCCCTGTTCCCAGCTCCCCAGTGCTTCTGGGAGGGTCAGCCTCCCCCCGCCTGGACACCGGGCCTCGAGTCCTCCTGTTCCCTGCTGGCTCCCAGGGCCCAGCACAAGGGTGCCCAGGAAGTGCCTGTTCAAGACCTCTTAACCTCGCCGAAACCGGTGTGGCTCGGTGGATAGAGCGTCAGCCTGCGGACTGAAAGGTCCCAGGTTCGATTCCCGTCAAGGGCATGTGCCCTGGTGGCGGGCACATCCCCAATGGGGGGGTGTGCAGGAGGCAGCTGATGGATGTTTCTCTCTCATCGATGTTTCTAACTCTCTATCCCTCTCTCTTCCTCTCTGTAAAAAAAAAAAAAAAAATCAATAAAATATATATATTTTTAAAAAGACCTCTTAACCTCTATTTCTCCACCCACCAAGGGACATGGTAACACACTCCTCAGGGCTCCCCGGCAGTTAGTCACACAAGACCTCTCACACGTGCACAGTAATCGCTCTGTCATATTGCTCTGTGGCCTGGAGACAGTAACAGCCGGCTCCGTGAAGGCAGGGATTCCATTTTGTGGGGTCCAGCACCTCTGCACGGCGGGCTCTGTTTCACGCCCTGCTCCTTGTAGGACATTCCGCAGCATCCCAAGGCCTCCATCCACCAGATGCCAGTATGACAAACCCCGCCTCCCCCCAATAATGACAACCAAAACATGTCTTCCGACATTGCCGAATGTCCCCTGGGGGTGGGGGGGGTGAGGGGAGAAGGGCAAAGTCGCCCCCTCCTTCAGAGCCACGGGTGTATTTGAACACGAATGAAGAGTCCCTCCCTCTTTTTTCTTGGTTTTGTACTAACAGGAGCGTAACAAGTGCACCCTGCTCGGGGTCTAGTCCACTTTTTCTTTTTACACCGCTTCTTCTTTTTTTAAAAAAAATACTTTATTGACATTTTACAGAGAGGAAGGGAGAGAGATAGAGAGCTAGAAACGTCGATGAGAGAGAAACATCAACCAGCTGCCTCTTGCACACCCGCTAGTGGGGATGCGCCCGCAACCAAGGTACATGCCCTTGACCAGAATGGAACCCGGGACCTTTCAGTCTGCAGACCAAAGCTCTACCGCTGAGCCAAACCGGTTTAGGCTTTACACTGCTTCTTGGCGATCATTGCGCTCGCTGCTTACAGACAGAAGGGAACTTCTCTAAAACGGAGGTGTAAAAAAATAAAATAAAATAAAATAAAATAAAATAAAATAAAATAAAATAAAATATAAAATATATAATATATAATATATAATATATAATATATAATATATAATATATAATATATAATATATAATATAATATAAAATATATAATATATAATATATAATATATAATATAATATAATGTATAATGTATAATGTATAATATAAATAATATATAATATAATTAATATAATATAATATAATATAATATAATATAATATATATAATATAATAAAATAAAACGGAGCTGCCTTAGGAGGGAAAGTGGGGAGCGCTGGTTCTGGGGTAAACCAGCATCAGACCAGGGCTTCCGGTGTGTGTGTGTGTGTGTGTGTGTGTGTGTGTGTGTGTGTGTGTGTGTGGGCGGGGCATCAGCTCCCGGGGCCACGCCTCCCGACCGCGTGTTCCGGGGTCTGGCCGGCGGGGGCGGGGCCGAGGCGGAGAATAGGTGGGCGGGGCCTCCGTCTCGCCCCGCCCACCCCGCGCCACGTCACGGCGCCGGCCCCGCCCCGCGCGGGTGTCCCCTCCTCCCTCCCTCCCTCCTCCCCGGCCGGGGCGGCTGGCGAGCCGGGAGTCGCTCGCGGGCCGCGCGGGCCGTGTCGCGGCGCCTCCGCACGGTAGGTGCCCGGGGTGGCGCGGGGGGGAGGCCGGGGCGGCCGCCTCCGGCGAGGGCCGGCCCGCAGGGCGGCTCCGGGAGCCTCGGCCCTCGCGGTGTCCTCCGGGCCCGGCGACGCTGCCGGGTTCCGGGCTCCGAGCCGCGCGGGCGGGCGGCGGGCGGCGGGCGGCGGGCGGGCGGCGGGCGGTTGGAGGATCCCCACCCGCCGGGCGTTCCGAGCGCCCCGCGCGGGGCTACGGCGGGGACCCGGTCCCACGCCCACGCTTCCCGCGTCGGACCCTGCACCCCGGGGGGCTCCCCGCGCGCGTGTGTGAGTGTCTGTGTGTGTGTGTGTGTGTGTGTGTGTGAGAGAGAGAGAGAGAGAGAGAGAGAGAGAGAGAGAGAGACTGTGTGTGGGGGGGCCGAGGAGTTGGGGGTTCGCGGCGTGTCACTGCCACCCGCGTCCCCGGCGCGCGGGGACCCCCCGGCGGGCTCCGGGCTCCGGGTTCCGGGCCGGGCGTGGGGGGCGTGGAAGTTCACTTGCCCCGAAGCGGAGGCACCGGGAGGCGGAAATCAATCGCCGGCTGGGGAGCGAGGAAGGGAGGGGTGCGCCGAGAGCACGAGCTCCGGGTCGGGAAACCCTCCTGAACTTGGGGGTCACACGGGAGGAGGGGGCGAAACGTGGCCCGAGGATCCCACCGCCCCCCGGCAGCCTCCCCCTCTCAGTACAATCGATGCCTCCTGAAGCTGGGCACTAGGAGTGGCAGCAAGAGCCAGGGGGGCATTGGGGCGCCCAGGCCGGGCACCCCTGGCCTGGCAGAGTCATTAAAAAAAATTTTTTTGGGGGGTGGAGTCGGCAAAACATATTGATTGAGTGTCTGCCACGTGCTGGCACCCTTCAGTGCCTTGGGGGGGTGGTGTGTGTGGGGGGGGTGGATACACAGCAGTGGAAAAGCAGGAAGACAGAGATACCTGCCCCAGTGTAGTTTATGGCCCGACAGGTAGAAATATACAACAAACATACTACCTTGGCAGGTGGGGTGAGGGGCACCATTCGGCCAGCTACAGGCACCAGGCAGCATGTAGTTGGTATGTTGCTTGAACGCGTGTGCTTGGCCACGGGTGGGCTTCTGTGACGTGGGCTAACCGGTGCATCCATTAGCTGTAGACAGGTGGTTAAGCAATTCCCCCTCCTTGCCCTCACAAAGCCAGCTCACCTCTCCTAACCTTTCCGGATCTGGAGATCAGCCCACCAAGGAGTTAGGCGTAAAACCACGCGGAGACATAAGACTCCTCCTCAAAGAGCAACCTCTAAGCCAGGGGTGGGCAAACTTTTTGGCTCGAGGGCCACCATGGGTTCTCACACTGGACCGGAGGGCTGGGACAAAAGCAACCTGACCACGCTGGCACTCTCATCTTGGGCTGCTGGTGAAGGAGCGGAGGGGAGAGAGCAAGAGAACCCTCTGCTCTCTCGGCTCCGAGGGCCGGATAGAACAGCCGCACGGGCCGGATCTGGCCCGCGGGCCGTAGTTTGCCCATGGCTGCTCTGAGCCCTGCAGGCACCGTCCCCCGAGCCTCAGCTCCGGCGGAGGGGTGGCTGTGAACCCCGTGAACAAGGATACAGTTTAGCCCGGCTTGGATTGAGGAGAGCAGACTGGGGAGGCCCAGGGGTGACGTGTGCAGCTCAGAAAAATGACCGTTCCTCCGGCGCCCCAGCAGCTGAGGGTGCTGGGTGCTGCGGGTACATCATCGCCACAGCCCAGGTGTGTGCTCAAATAGGTAACAGCCAGGAAGGCGGCGGTGGCGACAGCCTGTCTGACCTGTCTGAGCTGGCCGCGGCTCTGGAACTGCCTGCGGCTCCTGCTGGGTGGACAGGGCCCTCGGGCGGCTGATTCTGCGACTGTCAGAGTGTCAATGTGAGCAAAGCGGGGAGGTCAACCCCGAGGGAGGTCAGCCCGGGGTTACCAATCATAGGGGAGGAAGGGTGAGAACCGTTTGACTCAGCAATCCTTCTTAGAAAGTACTGAGCCTGCCGAAACCGGTTTGGCTCAGTGGATAGAGCGTTGGCCTGCGGACTGAAAGGTCCCGGGTTCGATTCCGGTCAAGGGCATGTACCTTGGTTGCGGGCACATCCCCTGTCGGGGTGTGTGCAGGAGGCAGCTGATCGATGTTTCTCTCTCATGATGTTTCTAGCTCTCTGTCCCTCTCCCTTCCTCTCTGTAAAAAATCAATAAAATATATTGAAAAAGAAAAGAAAGTGCTGAGCCTGTCACCTCGCCTCTTTCCCTCTTACAGATGGGGAAACTGAGGCTCGGAGAGGTCCCTCGTCCATGCCCCTAGGTCCCCCCAGCGAGGGCTTAACTCCCCCTCACACCTCCTGACTGCAGGTGGTGCAGGACTGGCGATTTCGGGGCGGCATCCCCTCCTGGGGGCGTCCCCCGGCACCCCCCAGGCTTTGGTGGCTGCTTCCTGCCTTGAACCCCCACAGAGCTGGATCGCTGGGCCTTCACCCCCCCAACCTCCGTGCGGGTCTGACTCCCACACGGGGCGGTGGACACCTCTTGCGCACCCCATCTCATAGCCCCCCCATTCCAGCCGCGTTGCCTGGTGCCTGGGCCAAGCGTCTGGATTTGGCCAGACTTGGGAATGAATGGCTCGCTCTGGTCAAGGAGTGGCGTGGCCCCGGACGAGTCACTCTTCCTCACCCAGCCTCAGTTTCCACGATTGTAATGCTGGCTTCCTCTATTAACCATCTCACCCATCAAATCCCCAGTGACTTCCTCCATTAACCATCTCACCCATCAAATCCCCAGTGAGCTGTCATTTACTGAATAGATATGTTTACATCACTTTGTCTTTTTCTAAAATCTCATGTGATTTGTTTCATAGCAGCTTCATTGAGATTTAATTCACAGACCCTACAATGCACCCGTTTGAACTACTCAATCCGGTGGCTTTTGGGGTATTCAGAGTTGCGCAACCATCTTGCTCTAGAGCACATCATCTCAATTCTAGAACATTCCCTCTAGTTCTAGGGCATTTCCATTTGAACCTAGAACGTTTTCACCCCCCCAGAGGAAACCGTGGCGCCCTCAGCGGTCCCTTCTCCATCCCTCCTTCCCCAGCCCCTGGCATCCACCCGTCTACCTTCTGCCTCTGAGTATTGGCCTGTGCCGGACATGCCATGTACATGGGATCCTGCATCGCGTAGCCTTTGGGAGCTGGTTCGTCCACCTGGCGTCAGTACCTCCACTTTTAATATTTCGGGACCATCAGTCAGGGAAGCAGGTCGAGCCTTCCGTTACTTTTGATAGCTGCATGATAGCTATTCCGTTGTGTGGCTACACCACAGTTTACATATCGCGTGTCAGCGGATGGACAGTTGGATTATTTCCACTTGGGGGCTATTACGAATAATGCTGCTGTGAGCGTTCACGTCCAAGCCTCTGTAAGGACATATGTTTTCAGTCCTCCAGGGTATATCCGGGGGAGCGGGTTTGTTCCCAGTCACATCCTGCTGGACATTGGAAGCCGATAACACAGAAGCAGAGCTCAGCGGTTAGTCTCTAAAGGTTATCTACAGTTTCTACCCCTGAAGCTGCTGAGTCAGTGGGAATCAATCTCCTGTGCTCCTGGTCCCAGGCAAGGGAAGATTGCCTCAGCCTCCAGGTCTCCACCTGGAAGCTGAGGTAAGTACCCTGTGTGTGTGTTTTTTTAATATATATTTTTATTGATATTTTACAGAGAGGAAGGGAGAGAGTTAGAGAGCTAGAAACGTCGATGAGAGAGAAACACCAACCAGCTGCCTCTTGCACACCCCCCACTGGGGATGTGCCCGCAACCAAGGTACATGCCCTTGACCGGAATCGAACCTGGGACCTTTGAGTCCGCAGACTGACGCTCTACCACTGAGCCAAACCGGTTTCAGCAGTACCCTGTGTTTTAATCAGACTTAGCAGGGTTAGAATTCAGACAGCAGTCTTTACCATATTTCAGTCTCCCCGCTCCCCACCTCTTCCTACTGCCTACAAGGCCCCTGGCGCTCTGAACACATCCGCCCCGTCTGAGGCCATTCCGGAGAAGGTTCTGGAATGCCCGCCTGCTTTCTCTCGTGTCCTCCACCCCGGGCTGTGGCCTACGGCCGGGCCAAGCCCCACAAATTGCAGGGCAGGAGCGTAGCGGGCAGTGCCCATGTGCCCGGGGAGCGGCTGGGGCTGCTGCCTGGGGAGGAGCTTCATGTTATCCCGTGTGCTCAGATGGCAGGCAGCGAGGGGGGCACCCAGCCCTGCCAAGGGAGCTCTTGAATCAGCCAGACTTTAGACCCAGACGGCCTGGCCAGAAGGCAGGCTCGGTGTCCCTACGCCGACGGTGGTTTTCTTATCTACAGGACCAGCTCCCGGCTGGTTGGACTGGAGGGGATTCGGTACACATCCGCCAGGCCACCAGGCACATTCGGGCCCGGTTCAGACAGTCTGCTTGGACTCCTGAGCGTGCCCGTCCCTCCTGAGCCAGCTGTCAGAGGCAGGAATGAAAAAGGTACTTTATGTATTTTAACTCATTCAGAGGCACGGAGAGGTGAAGTAATTTGCACCAAGTTACCCGGCGAGGAAGTGAGAGAGAGAGGACTTAAATCCAGAGTCTGCGTTCTTAATTACCATCTTAGCCCCTGCCGATACTCTTTCTTAATGTTCTGCGCCTAGAAAACACCCGGAAATGTCAGTTATCCTAGTCCTATATCATAAAAGGCCAGTGACCATGATGTCGTGACGACCAGAACGACTGACCGACCAGTCACTATGAGGTGCATTGATCACCTCTCGGGACCGGGCAGCGGGCAGAAGATGGCCTGGTCGCAGGCGAGGCCTAGGGGCCCTACCTGCACTCGATTTTGTGCGCTGTGCCTCTAGTTATTACATCATTATTATCGCATGTTATGTTACACAATTGTTGTATGTTAATAATAAATGCTCATCCGGTCCCTTTGTCCTCCCCCTTTCCTGGGCGGACAGAACGAGCAGACCTTGGCTTTGAGTGTAGATTCCTATTCCCCGCTTTCCCTACTCCCTCCGCTCCCACACGCACGAGCAGCTGGGCGTGGGTGAGCGCTCGCAGCCCCTTCCACGTCGCTGTGTGGCGTTGGGCAAGCCGCTCCCCCTCTCTGAGACTCAGTTTCCCCCACTGGGAAGTGGTGTGCGGGGCTGTAACAGAAGCTGCCGCTCGCTGGCTCCCACCCACAGGGTGGCTTTTACTTGGCACCCAGGGCGTTTTACTTTCAGTGGAGCCGACAGAAAAATATTTGTAGAGGATAATTCCAATGTCCCACTTCTCTTGGAAACTCAGGAGCGCGGGCCAAACTGGAGCGGCCGGAGGCTGCCGCTCGGATGGCCCGGCTCTCCTGAGTCCCCCCCCCCCCCGCGCCCCCTCGTCCCGCGGGTGCCCTCCTGAGCCTCCGTGTCCAGGGCCACCCCCGGAGTCACCCGCCCATCCATCTCCACACGATGCCCACCGAGTGCCACCTCCCCTGGCACCGCAGCCGCCGTGTGTCCCCAGCCCCTGGCACCGGGCCGGCTCCTACCAGCCCCCCGGTACCTGCTTGCCAAATAGGGACCGTGGGTTTCAGGGTGTCAGAGGCCACCGGGTCTCCATGTCCTGGGGTGTCCCTTCTGGAGGTGGCACCCGAGGAGCAGAAGGGTGACCCACATCTCTGGCCCGGGTGCTGAGCTGGGAAGCAGGGGACAGCACCTCTTCTTTGCAAACATTGACTCCATTTAACACAGCTATTAGGTGAGAGTTCTGAGGGTTCCGGATATGGCCAAGGTCAGCAGGGGGGACTTGGGAAGCCCAGTGACAGGACGTGGAGGCTTGAAGGGGGTCAGTCCAGCAGTGACCTTGCGCTTAATGTTCCGCTCCTCCCCTGAAGCTTCCGGAGCCTCGACTGGGGGGCTGGGATGACTGTCCGCTGCCGTGGGTGCGGGGGGTGCTGCTTGGAGCTGAGGTCCTGCCCCCGGCGTGCCTGCTCCCGGGGTCCGGCTCGGGCTGGTAGCCCCCCTCCATCTCTGTATGTCCCCCCCACCCCACCCCCCCACAGGCCCGCAAGCACAGTGCTCCGCCTCTCTTATGAAAAGCGTCCCACTTCCTTTGGCGGCGAGTGACATCCTGCCTCGGAGCCCTTGCTGACAGAGCCCGCTGGCGTGGGAGACATGGTGCAGCCACTTCCCTGTCTGTGGAGGCTCCTGGGGGATCTGGAGCTTCTGAGTCGCACCCTAACCCCTCACTGGCTCTCGCCACGCCCCACTGGCCCCTGGCTGTGGGGAGGAAGAGGAAGCCGGGCTGGCAGCTAGAGGGCTGGGTACCCACTGGGTTTGGTTTGGTTTGGTTTGGTTTGGGGCGCTCTGCAGGGCTCATCACGGGGTGGGGCGGTGATCAGCCTGCCTCCGGGGCACCTGCTCGTTGTGGCTCCGCCCACAGGCCATTTCCTTAGCGCCCCACCCTCACCCCCACCCCTCTGGCCCCCAGCTCCTTTCATGGGCCCTCGGGAGCAAACCGCAGGCCCGCAGCGCCTGTATGTTGGCTAAGGGTTTTAGGGAGAATGGATTGCAGATTTAGTCCAGCCTCTTCGCAGGCGGGGAAAGAGGCCCAGAGAGTGGGTGACTTGCTCGGGTCAGGCACGCGGCTTTGAGGGACAGGACGGGTGTGGGTCCCGCATCCCCTGCCAGCAGTGCCGGGAGAGCGCGTAGCGGTGCGTGCTCTGCGGGCCCCGTGGGTGCGTGGGTGCGATGTGAAAACCCCCTCTTCGGAGGGCGGATTTGGGTTTGAGGCCGGCTTGCCTCTCCCCACCTGCTGGGGGACAAGCTCTCCCTCCCCTGAGGGTCTGGGGGCTCAGTGTAGCCCCGCGGTTTCCCCTGGGCTGGCTCTCAGCAGGCTTGTGGCTGCCCAGCCGTGGGACCCTCCGCCCGCGCTGGTGGTGTGATCCAGGAGACTGCGAACCAGCAGCCCCATGTCCACGGGCAGGAGGAGACGGAGCAGAGGGGCCCTTCCCCCCCTTTTGCTGTTCGGGGGCTCCGCCAGTTCGATGGCGATCTTTCCTCAGCCCCCACCAGCACTCCCAGGAGTCATGTTTGCCCGGCTCTCGGGGCGTCCTGGAGCCCCGCCCAGTCTCCCACACAGTCACCGTGGGAAGGTACATAAAGGACGGCGTCTCTAATCCGGGGGCCACAGGCAGCGCTCCACACACAGGCCTGCAAATGCGAGGCCCTCGGCAGGTGTAGCTAGCGACGCTCCTACTCGTATTAACGCGACCGTGATTACTGGAGCGAGTGGGCGAAGGGGAGGGCGGTGTTTAGGAAGAACAAAGAATGTCAGCAACAGTACCGGACAGGAAGGCATTTGATGTCCGAGTCCGGGCAATCACGGCCAGTGATTACTGATGTCCGTGTGTGTGTGTGTGTGTGTGTGTGTGTGTGTGCGCGCGTGTGCGTGTGCGTGTGCGTGTGTGTGTGGGTCCTTGAACTGCTCTGAGCCTCAGTTTCCACATCTGTGGAATGGGTAAACAGTGTGATCCAGTCAGGTTTATCTTTTTAAAAATTTTATATATTGTGTTGTTTGTGGTTTTTAAAAAAATATATTTTTATTGATTTTTCACAGAGAGGAAGGGAGAGAGCTAGAGAGCTAGAAACATCGATGAGAGAGAATCATCGACCAGCTGCCTCCTGCACATCCCCCACCGGGGATGTGCCCGCAACCAAGGTCCATGCCCCTGACCGGAACCTTTCAGTCCGCAGGCCCGTGCTCTACCCACTGAGCCAAACCGGTTTCTGCCAGTCAGGTTTATCTTGTTCTGCTCTGCTGTGGGCCTCTAGGTATAAACCATCTCTCTCTCCCGGGAGGGAGCCACACAGCACTTTGCTCCCTGACCTTGCTCCGGGCAGTGTCCGGGCAGCGTGCAGGCGGAGTCCCCGCCGCCGTCTCTGGGGAAAAGGCCATTCTCGCTCCGAACCGACCCAGACGCAGTGCACCATGGGACCCTCCCTCCCTCCTCCTGGGTTTGTGCCTGCCCTTTTGTTGTTGTTATTGTTTGCACCGCTTTTGTGCGCATTGCTTTTGTTCCCAGCCGCTCTTTGAAGCCTTTGAAATTCTTCCTCTCCTGGCCCACCCCAGGAGCTGGGGCGAGGGAAGCGGGTCTCCGGGCCTGGGCTGTGTTTTTCCACGTGGGAGGCCTAGGGGCAGGTCTGCCCTGGGAAACGGGGCGTCCTGCGATGTGCTGCCCCAGAACCGGGCCTGCAACCCGTGCCCGTAAGCCCCCCTCCCGGCCCTGCCCTGCCCAGCCTGGCTCAGCTGCCCGAGCATCATCCCATAAACCGAGAGGTCGCCGGTTCGATTCCTGGCCAGGTCCGATCCCCAGTGGGCTGTGCAGGAGGCAGCCAATCCATGTTTCTCTCTCCTCCCCTCCTCCATTCCGTCCTCTGTCTCTCAAAAATCATAAAAAAAATATTTTTTTAGAAATACCTTTTAAAAACCCATCTCCTGCCGAAGCCAGTTTGGCTCAGTGGATAGAGCGTTGGTCTGCGGACTGAAAGGTCCCGGGTTCGATTCCAGTCAAGGGCATGTACCTTGGTTTCGGGCACATCCCTGGTGAGGGGTGTGCAAGAGGCAGCTGGTCGATGTTTCTCTCTCATCGACGTTTCTAGCTCTCTCTATCTCTCTCTCTCTGTAAAATATCAATAAAATATATTTTAAAAAATAAAAAATAAAAACCCACCTCCGCCCACCACTCGGGGCCCACAGCCCACGGGGCGGAAGCTGCTGCTTCTGGCGGAGGGACAGCAGCCGGTTCCCACAGCTTATCTGGGAACACGGGGACGTTACATCCGCCGAGTGCTTGCCGCTCTTTGTTCCTGGTCAAGCCTTCCCACCTTCTGGCCACCAGCCATTTCAGAAACTCACAGCCACGTGGACGCTCAGCAGCTTTAAAAGCCCATCAACTGCCACTGAGGGTGGGGGTGGCGGAAGTCAGCCTCGCGCTTGCTCAGCAAAAGGCATCGCCCGGGCCTCCGACCTCAGCCTCTGGAAATCAACTTGTCAAAACGTGTGTTTACTCTTAAAACCACGCGGGGTCTGGAGAAGACCACCTGAGTGGAGAGGGTGCAGAGGTCGGTAACGTGTCTGTATCCGCTGGCTATGGGGGTAGAAGCCTCCCAGCTGTACCATTCCTCGTTCCCACCAGCAGCGCACAAGGGTTCCAGTTTCCCCACATCCCCTCCACCTCTTGTTTTCTGTTTCATGCCCATAGCCTTCATTTTAAAAAAAATTAAAATTAAAAAAATGTTTTTATTGATTTCAGAGAGGAAGGGAGAGAGAGAGAAACATCAATGATGGGAGAATCATCTGTCAGCTGCATCCTCCACACACACCACTGGGGATCGAGCCCCAAACCCAGGCCTGTGCCCTGACCGGGAATCGAACCAGGAACCTCTTGGTTTCCGGGTCAGTGCTCAACTGCTGAGCCACACCGGCCTTCCTCGTGGGTGTGACTTGGTTTCTCGGTATGGCTTTGATTTTCGTGATTAGAGGTTGAGCATCTTTCACGTGCGTGTTGGCCATTCACACATGAAACCTCTTCAGAGAAACGTCCATTCGGGCCCTTTGTCCATGTATTAGCCAGGCTGCTTCTGTTGAGTCTGAGGGCAGCTCTGTGCAGTCTGGATATTCATCCCTGACCAGAGACATGGTTTGCAAATATTTCCTCCCGTTCTGTGGGTTGCCTTTTTACTCCGGGAGAGTATCTTTCGATGCACAAAATGTTTTAATTTTCATGAAATCCAGTGGGTCCATTTTTTCTTTGGTCGCGTGTGCCTTTAAGCGTCACAGTGTTCAGAGCGCCAGCCCCTGCGCCAAAGGGTTGAGGGTTCCGTTCCTGGTCAAGGGCACGTACCTGGGCTGCGGGTTTGATCCCTGGCATACAGGTGGCAGCCAATCTATGTGTCTCCTTCACGTCGATGTTTCTCTCCCTCTCCCCATCCCTTTCCCTCTCTCCTCTTCCTGTCTCCCCTCCCTCCCTCCCTTCCTCCCTTCCACTCTCAGTATCCTCAGTGAGGATTAACTAAAATAAAAAATAAATATAGCCGAGACCGGTTTGGCTCAGTGGTAGAGCATTGGTCTGCAGACTGAAAGGTCCCAGGTTCGATTCCGGTCAAGGGCGTGTACCTTGGTTGCGGGCACATCCTGTTAGGGGGTGTGCAAGAGGCAGCTGGTTGATGTTTCTCTCTCATCGAGGTTTCTAGCTCTCTCTC
This sequence comes from Vespertilio murinus, assembly GCA_963924515.1. Lineage (NCBI taxonomy): Eukaryota > Metazoa > Chordata > Mammalia > Chiroptera > Vespertilionidae > Vespertilio > Vespertilio murinus. The sequence continues at coordinate 22,356,610 of OZ004720.1, read as the reverse complement.
TCTCTCTCCCTTCCTCTCTGTAAAAAAAATCAATAAAATATATTAAAAAAAAATAAATATAAAGGCGCCGTTGACAGGGTTTGCTGCCGGGTTGGGTTGAGAGAGAGAGGACTCCGGCTTTCGGCTGCCTTTGAGGCTCTTGGCCTGCAGAACGAGCTGCCACCGACTGCAGGTGGGGTGTCCGGGGGCAGGTGCGGGGGGAGGGGGGTGCAGGGGAGCGGGGAGACCAGATTAGCTCCGGGTGCATGAAGCTGGGGGACCCAGCTCAGTGCCCAAGCAGAGGTGACAGGGAGACAGTTGAACCTGAGTCTGTTTTGAGGAAGGAGGTTTGGGCGGGAGGTGACATGACAGTCCTGGAGTCCCCAGCCCCCGGGAGAGGAGGAAAGCCTGGTGGGAGGGGGGGGAGAGGGCAGAGGACGGAACTCTGCCGCCCGGGCCAGAGAGGCCTGGCCCGGCGTAAGGAACAGGCCGGAAAGTTGTCATTGGCCACGCGGTGGCCGGGAGGGAGAGAGGAAGACAAACAGACATCACCTCCTTGGCCTGTGATCAAAAGCCGCCGCACATTGCCTGTATGTGGGTTTTGGGGTCTCTGTGCCAAGAACTGGGGTGTGGGTGGCACGATCAGAGGCCGCGGCTCAGATCACCTCTGTGTTCCTGGCGCCTGGCGCCGCGCCTGGCCCGGAGAGCTCTGCCAGCGAGTGTGGACGGAGCGCGTGAATGGAGCCCCTGTGCTCCTCTCTGCGCCGACTGGGAGGACCGAGGACACGCAGCCAGCAGCATCGCGCCTCGGTGTTGGACAGAGCACGGCGCTCTGAGACTGTTTTTATTGGAGTCTGTCACGCCGGAGGAAGGTGCAGACACCCTGAGTGAGCAGCTCCATGCATTTTCCAGGCACATACCCAGCACCCACCCCCACCCCCAAGATGCCTTGTGCCCCCCAAAGGTAGCCACCATCCTGAAGTCTCCGACTGGGATTGATGCGGCTTGTCGTGTTACTTCATTCACAGACTAGAGGCCCGATACATGGGATTCGTGCAAGCGTAGGTCGCACCCCAGTTTCGTCCGGGCGGTCGTCCGGCCGTCCGGTCTAATTAGCATATTGTGCTTTTCTTATTACAGAAAAGCCACTCAAGCACACACATATTCTCTTTTGTAGCCTCCTTTGCTCAGCACGATGGCTGTGAGATGTATCCATATTATAATACGAAGTCCTGGCTTGTTCTTCCTCCTGCTGGTTAGTGTACTCTTGTTTATTTGTGCTTATTTACCCGTTCTCTGGTTCATGGACATTTGAGTAGTTTCCAGGTGGGGACCAGCCCGCCCCCCCCCAGCAGTGCTGGTGCTTGACGAGGTCTGCTCGCCCCGTGGCCCCGCCTGGCCCTCCGTCCTGGCTGACTGGACATGAAAGGCACAGGGGCCCACCCCCAGAGCTGGTCCCTCCCTCGGGGACCGTCCTTCCTCTACTGGGCGAACCTGCACCCGGCCGCCCTCCTGTCTGTGCGGCTCTCTGAGGCCGGGGTGGTCGGGCAGGAGGCCGGCCCGGAGAGGCCCCGGGAGGTGGCCAGGGCTGACGGAGGCCTTCGAGGTCGTGGCTCTGGGGGTCCGGACGCCTTGCTCGGCCCCCATCCCCACATCTGGAAATGGAAAGAGGCTTCCGCTCTGGGTAAACGGCGTCGGGCAGTGCGAGGGGCTGTGGAGGGGGCGGGGGCGGGCCCTCTCGGCGCCTGGGCAGTGCCTGCCGCCACGGGAAGGCTGCGTGGCCCCTTAGGTGCCCCCTGGGCCTGAGCTTCTCGTAAAGGCTTGCTCAGCACCCTGGGGTGGGACTAGCCAGCTGGCAGCTCCTGATGCCCTTACACGTGCTCCTTTGTGTCGGGCGGGGTGCGGGCATCGGACGTGACAGCTGCCTGGATGGTACCAGAAGGCCTTGGCCAAATGCATGGGGCATCCCTGTCCACGGGGTGACCCACCGGGTCTTGGGAATCCGTGGCTGTGTGCCACGGGGATGGGACTCCGTGTGTGTGTGTGTGTGTGTGTGTGTGTGTGTGTGTGGTTGACCGACGTGGCCCGTGCTGGGATAGGACCTGGCACACGGGCGCTCAGCAGTGCTTCCTGATGTCGGAGCAAACACACTGGTGGGGAAAGACCTCCACGGCCTCGATGGAGGGAGCCGGGCCAGCTTCAGGAGGCTCCACGTGAGCCGCGGCCTCAGCCTGGGCGTGGCCGGCATTCTGGGCCAGATGACCTTCGGGGTGGCCTGACCCGGGCACTGCAGCGTGTGGAGCATATCCCTGGCCTCCGCCTGTTAGGTGACCCCAGAACTGTGCCTACACATTGTCAGTTGTCCCCGAAGGGGCAAATCTGCTCCGATTGAGAACCCCTGTGCGATGTGCCAGCATGTGGGGGGGAGGAGGGAGGGAAGCGCCACGCGATCTCATCTAGGTGGGTATTCGGCTGTGACCTCAGAAGGCGGGCGAGGGTGCTCCTCCCCAAACCGACCAGCAGTGGGCGCCTCTTAGAAACCAAGGACGGGGTGGGGTTGGGGGCTTTCCTCCAGACAGACCTCAGCCTTCTCTATTTTTTTAATTTTTAATTTTATTGATTTTTTACAGAGAGGAAGGGAGAAGGATAGAGAGTTAGAAATATCAATGGGAGAGAAACATCGACCAGCTGCCTCCTGCGCCCCCTACCACTGGGGATGTGCCCGCAACCAAGGTACATGCCCCTGACCGGAATCGAACCCGGGACCCTTGAGTCCGCAGGTCAACACTCTGTCCACTGAGCCAGACCAGTTAGAGCAGCCTTCTCTATTTTTTAAAAAAATACAAAGATTGTTCCAGTGACATGAATAATGAATTAAATTAAAAAAATAGGAATGGTGCCCTGGCTGGGTGGCTCAGTTGTTGAAGCGTCATCCCGCATAGCAGAAGGTTGTGGGTTCGATTCCCTTTCTCTACCCCCCTTCTTCTCTCTCTAAAATTAAAAAAAAAAATCCATCTCTTTGAGTGAGGATTTACAAGAAAACAAAGGCATGGTAGAAGGACCCACTTAGTTCTACGCTGAGGACTTAAGGAAAACACACGCCTGAAGGGTTTGGCATAGAGCCCGGCACACCGTGGGCACAGCCGGGGGACAGCATTGCTGTTTATTGTGCTGCGCCCCTGGGGCAGCCCCTGAGCCTGCGGAAGCAGTTGCCAACCTCTTTGCACTGGGCCGGCTGGAGCTCAGAGAGGGGGAGACGCTTTCCCAGGGTCACACAGCAAAGTAGGAGGAGACCAGCCTTCCCGGCTCCGAAGGAGGGGCCACGTCTCCTCGGCTGCCATGCCCTCACGTGGCCTCCTGGCCATCACCCCCGTGGTCCGAGGCCATCCTGGTCTGTTTCACATCCCACTGTTTCTTGATCACCAGCCCAGCTGGTACCAAGGAAACAGGCAAGGCCGGGAGGGGCGGGGGAGGACTGCCAAGGCCGAGGAGAGAGATACGACGGAGGACCTTGGCACCGTCTGCCCCTGCAGATGGCCACTGGCTGCCCGCCCTGTACAGCTCGAGCATTCTACTATCCTGCTTCGGCTCAAGCACGTGCCATGGCTCCCAGGTCCCCAAGACCAAACTTCCTTCCGTGCCCCCGGGATTAGCATGCCACGGCCCCCTGGTTCTTCACGACAGAGCCAGGTCTCACGTACTAACACTAGCGATCCTGGTAATAATTAGGGCGCCTGCTGTTTGCCCGGCACAGTGATAAGAGCTCTACCCGCATTACCTTTAACTTACTTTTATTATTATTATTATTTTAATATATTTTATTGATTTTTTTTTACAGAGAGGAAGGGAGAGAGATAGAGAGCTAGAAACGTCGATGAGAGAGAAACATCGTCCAGCTGCCTCTTGCACACCCCCTACCGGGGATGTGCCCGCAACCAAGGTACATGCCCTCGACCGGAATCGAACCTAGGACCTTTCGGTCCGCAGACCGACGCTCTACCACTGAGCCAAACCGGTTTCGGCACCTTTAACTTACTTTTGACAAAAGCCATCTGCAGCGGCTGCAAAAGCGGACTCTGGTGCCACACTGAGGGGACGGATGCCCACGGGGGTCAGTGTCTTGCCCAAGTCCACCTGCCATGGCCCCGCCCGGATGCCCATCTTGACTCCAGAGCCAGACTTTTAAAGGGGCCGGTCTCCCTCTTCTTCTTGCAGAGGGGGGGCCAGGCCGCGCTGCTGCTCCGTGACCTGCCCTGTTCCCGTGGCCGACTCTCCTCGGGCCTCGGGCTTTCTCCGAGGCTCCCGGGCTCGTCCCCGGCTGGCTCTGAGTCCCAGCTCTCAAGGTCCTGGAATTATGTAACAAACCTAGAAATGGCCCGATTGCATTTCTCCTTTATTTCTAATCAGACCGCTGATGGATGGCCGTGTAGGTCAGGGAGGCGGGGAGAAAGACTTAGCCTCCCAGGGTGCACCTCTCTGGAGTGTTTTTCCAACATCAGTATTTACCGGCATGGGGTTGGATAGCCCGTTTATCACCTCACATCTCAGCCCAGGGATCCCTCAGGTTCATGAACCCTTTGTTGCAGACGGATCCAGGTCTGTAAAGGTTGTGCCGTGAATATTTAACCAGAATGTCTAATCAGAGATGATGCTAAATTAATAGAATGTTGTCTAATTAGAGATGATGCTAAATTAATAGCTGGCATTTACTGAAATCCTCCTCCTGCTGAGCCCTGCCCGGAGCACTTAACAGTTATCCCAGCAACCCTCTGAGTTAGGCAGGCCAGCCCCATTGTACAGAGGAGAAAACTGAGGCTGTTGAAGTTAACTGGCCCCAGGTCTCATGGCCGGTCCTTGTTGGCAAAGACAGCCGCGGACATGCCCGTAGCCCCTCCCGAGCCCTCCTCCCATGCCTTCCTCCCATGCCTAACCATTGGGCCGCCTGGCCATGTGCCTCACCTCTCATGTTCTCAGGATGCCCGTGTCCTTGAGGCGGGCAAGTGAGGTCGGTGCTCGCCAAGGAGAGAAGACCCTGAGGTTCTGAGACACCGAGAGCCTTGCACAGCCGGACCGGCATTCGCAATTCCCGATGCCCCAGGCGACCCCAGGCTCCGTGCTTGGCATTCAAGGCCTGGCACCGTCTGTTCCTTGTGGACCTCCTTTCCCTGCCCTCTTGCCCCCATTGCTGACTCCGACTGGCACATACCAGGATTTCTCAAGTCCCTGCAGTGCATCATGGGGAAGCCACCACCTCAGTCCTCCCCGCAGCCGTGCCGGTCAGAATTCCTGGCCCCATTTGATGGATGAGGCAACTGAGGCCCAGAGAGAGAGAGAGAGAGGACACTGAGGGTCTGGAGCAGAGGCAGGCGCGCACCCAGGCCGGCTGGCCACACACCGGGTCCTGTCCGCCTCCCTGAGCCTTCTCTCGCCACCGCTGGTGACTGCCACGCTGATGCTGAGCCTTCCTCTTCTTCCCCCCGAGGCCGCATGTGCAGCGTCTGGGCCAGAGTCCCCCACTGCGGGCCCTGGTGCCCTCCCACTCACTTCTGGCTTAACATCCAAGGTCACGTGCTGGCGCTGATGCCAGCACGGGTGGGCACCTGGCTTCTTTCCTAAGAGTTCTGTTGTCTCCTACGTTTAGATCACATCCAGACACTTAACTCACACTCCGGAATATGCCATCAGCCTCTTCCTGGTGCAGCCCCTGCTGCCCTGAGCTCGGGAGTGGAGAGAGGAAGTTGGCAGGAATTGTGGGCACGGGAGCCCAGGCCCCCCCCCCCCCCCCGGCCCCGGAATTGGGATGGGAAAGTGACATCTTTATTGACTCGATTAAAACTTCCCCCGGCGGCGGTGTAGGTGCCAGATCGCCACAGCGGGCCCCGATCTCCGGAGAAACCACACTATCCTGATGTCACACTCCAGTCGCTACAGATACATGCGAATTGCGGTCCTCAGCCTCTAACTTACTGCTAATAAAGGGCCACATGGGTTCTTAGCCAGGCTTTGCTCTAATCGGTGTCCTTATAGTCGTCTGGGACCCTCTAGAACCTTCTGGGGAGGGACCCATAGGTCTCACCAGGGGGCTCACGGTACCGAGTCCAAGAGCTGGTGAGATAGGTGTGATGCCACCTGCACCGCGTGGGCCACGGCCCGTCCGTGTCTCTTGTTTGTGGCTGGGCAGAGGGGAGCTCGCTTGCACGGTGTTTGGGGAGGTCGGCAGTTGCTGGTGTGGTGTCTGCCCATTGGGGGTGGCACTGGGCCACCCTCGCCTGCCCACGCACGTGCTCCCACAGCCCCCGCATGTCCTCCGTCCGGCACCCACGCTCTGGATCCTCTGCCTCTCCCGTGACTGTTGCGACGCTGCTCCCACCGGCAGCCTGTCTCCTAAGAGATAAGAGGCCCTGATCGTGTGTGTGTGTGTGTGTGTGTGTGTGTGTGTGTGTGTGTGTGTATGAGATATGTGTGGTATGTGTGTGTGGCAGGCGCAGGAAGCCCCGGCCCAAAGCTCACTGGGCCCTTCCTGTTTGCATTGTTCCCCAGCGGGAGGGGTCCCCTGTGTCCCAAGCAGGAAGCCCAGAGCCGGGCTGAGCCAGGTGCTAGGGGCGAGGCTGGAGCTGGTCACTGCCCGGAGCAGCTGCGTGGCCTCGGCTTCCCCATCGGCAGTGGGCAGGGGAGGGTAGGGGAGGGGCGGGGGCTGGTGAAGAGCTTGGGTTCTGGCATCAGAGACCTGGGTTCCGGTTCAGGCTCAGGCAGTTCCCTGCTGTGTGGCCTGGGGCTCTCACTTCCGTCTCTGAGCTGGTTTCCCCCTGTCACTGGCTGGTAACAGCGCCTGCCCAGGCGGTGGCTAGAGGCCCAACGTGTCATTAGTGCCAGGTGCACACAGGCCTCTTTCCTCGATGGCAGACGGCTCCGTGTGCCTGCGTGCATGTGTGTGTGTGTGCGCATGTGTGTGTGTGTGTGTGTGTGTGCGTGCGTGTGTGTGTGTGTGTGTGTGTGTGTGTGTGAGAGAGAGAGAGAGAGATCTGGGACTCAGAACCAAATGCACGCGGTCTCGCAGAAGCTCCCTGCATTGCATTTCGTGGGCTTGTCGGGGTGCTGCCCGCGGCCTGGTTTTGTAAGGGGTCTTTCCTGGAACGCAGCTGTGGGCCCCCCTCCGTGGGCTGCTCTCAGGCTGCGTACAGACCGGTCCCTGTCCTGGGTCAGAGCCCTCGGCTCTCTGTACACAGGTCTTCCCCCCCTCCTGCCCCCGCCGTAGGGATCAGAATGTCCAGTGCTGACGGTGTTGCTCCCTGCTTCCTGCTGGGTGGCCTCGGGCAGGTGACCTCACCTCTCTGAGCCCCGTAAATGGAGGCTAACGCGGAGGGAGGGTGGAACGGGGTGATTGGGGGTGTATTTGAGGACAAAACTCAACGATGGAAACCCTCAGTGCAGCGGTGCTACGTGTGAGCTTGCTCTGAAGGCCGCCGCCGCCTCTCACGTCTGCATCCCTCTGTGAGGGAGGGACCTGCCACCTTCGCCGGTGCCCGCGCCCCAGCCGCCTCCCCGTCCTGGAGACAAACCTGCCCGCTGAGCTCGGAGGGATTATGCTGAGTCAGACGTGCAGATGCGTCTGAGCCCAGAGCAGTGGGTGTCGGTGTAAATGTCGCCTCGTCCCGTGACCTCCTGTGGCATGACCCCCCCACCGGGGGCATTTCCTGCCGAACACCTGTCACAGGCGTCCTCCTGGCTCATGCTGAGGCTGTGCTCCCCTGGACGGTCAGCCCCAGGAGGCAGGGGCCTTGTCGCCGCTCTCGGTGTCCTGGCGCATAGTAGTCGCTCAGTAAACAGTGTGGAGTGAATGAATGAATGAATGAATGTGGGTCTAAAAGGGTCGTGAAGATTGAAGAGCTCCCCTCACTCCCCTTTCCAGGGTCAGTGGGGAAAGCGAGCAAAGCCCCCGCCCCCCCCCCCCCCGCACCCGTGTATGAGCCCCGAGACAGGGACCACGAGATCGCGAGGGGCAGAGCCCGGTGTGGGAACGGGCTTCCCCCACTGCTAGCTGTGAGGCTTCTGACCCCCCAGTTCGCAGAGCTTCGGCCTCCTTGCCTCTCAGGTGGGAATGAAAACCCCATCTGCAAACTTTCCACAGCTCTGGCCGGCGCTCAGCTGGTCCAAGAGGCCGCTGGTTCCGCTGGTTCCGTTGGTTCCGTTCCAGCCGGGGCACCAGCAGCAGCTGATCGAAGTTTCTCTCCCGCCGCCTCCCTCTCTCCGGGCGGCTGTGAGAAACAAGTTTCCGCGGGGAGGATGGAATAGAAAATGAAAGCCAGCACGTAAATAGCACCGGCTTATTTACATCTCCGCGCCTCTCTGAGGCCGGTTCCTCCTCGCACGGCCGCCTTTCCGGGGCCATGTGGGCATCGTCGCCCCCGTTTTACCGATGAGGAGCCTGCGGCCCAGAGCGGGTAAGTCAGTAGCCGTGCAGCTGGGGTTTAAGTCCCTGCTAGACTTTTAAAAATACTAGCCATCTCACTCTTCTATAGGAAGACAGTCTGACCACGCCACGCGACGAGGAGCGAACATCCCCGCCGACCCTGTGGCGTTTGCATCAGCTTCCTTCTTGTCTTGTCTGGTGCTGTTGTTTCCCGGTGCCGCTGGGTTCGGTTGATCGGACATTCGTGCTCTCTCTCTCTCTCCCTCTCTCTCTCTCTCTCTCTTGCCATCGTGCGCAGCTGGCACCTGACCTTCATCCGCACGTGAGAGAGCTGGGCCCTCGCCGCCCACCAGGGCTGTTGGGAGGGTGGGACCAGGGCCCGGTGTGGAGTATGCAGTGGAGCATAATGAATGCTTATGTTTCTCCTGTAAGAAAAAGGGGGCTCCTTGACCCCCCCCTCCCCCCGGCCTCGCCTCGCCTTCCAGTCGGCGCTGTCCGGCAGAAATGAGTGCAAGGGACGGGGCGTCCCCCCACCCCGGGGCCACAGACCTTTCTGTGCATGGCCAGAGGAAGTCCTCTGTGTGTGCATCGCGTGGAGGTTTTGTCGCGCTTCTCTCTTCCCTTCTCTCCCCCTTCTCTTCTCTTCTTTCCCGTAAAATACATTTAAAAGCCCGTTGTAGCTCCTAGCCCTGCAGCCACAGGCCTGGGGTGGGAGGGCCGGCTCTGAACCCCCCCCCCCCCCCCGGGGCTGGCACACAGGAGCTGAGCTTGCAATGTTCTTTCCTGTGACTTTAAATTCCAGTGCCCACGCGTGGGTGGTGCTCCACTCCGGACACGTGGCCCCGGTGGCTGGGCTCAGCCCGTCCTGTCCCTTCGCCCTGAAGCGGCCCTTCAGCTGCCGGCTGCCCGCCCGCCCGCCGGCTCCTCCCCAGCTCCTGGCATTTCAAGGGCTCCTGAGAGCAGCGGGCTCGCATCCCGCCCTCCGCCCTCCCCTCCTCCCCTCCTCCTGGAATGCCTCAAGCACCTTCTCCCTGGTTGTTTGTATTTGCTCCAAGAGGCAGGCCTCTCATTATCGGCCCCGGAGCCGCAGGGCCGGCCTGTGTGCTGTGGCCGGAGGGGAGGCCGGGGCTGGTTGCTGTGGTTACACCCTGAACCCTTCGCCATCCGGGCTTGGATGTGCTCGTTAGGCTGGTATTTTAAAAACCCGTATAGGAGCGAGGGCTGGGCACAGGGAGGAAGGACAGAATGCGGGCACAGCCTCCCAGCTAATTTCCACCCCGCACAAATGAACCAGCAGCTGCGGGGTCTGAGGACTCGCTGTTCCCATGGAAACCCCCCAACGGCCCGTTTTACAGAAGGGGAAACCGAGGCTCAGAGCGGGGCGGTCTGTGGGGTCAGGGAGCCAGCCAACTGCAGAGCTTCTTTCTTATCCACCCGCTCCTCCCGGGACGGGACCGAGGAGGGAGGTGAGGATTAGCTGGGATTCCCAAGTGATCGCCTGGTGGGCCTCAGGTGCCCTGTCAGTGAAGTGGGCGGGCAGAGACCCAGGGCTCCGAGAGCAGCAGCCCAGACTGTCTCCCTGCTCTTCAGCTCCTCCAGCGTGCTCCCCCCACCATTGTCAGTGCCCTTGGGGCACCCCATCCCCCTCCATGGCCCGGCCCTAATGCAGCATCACCGGGGCTCCCAGGGTCAGCGGGCGGGCAGCCTTGTCCAGCGCGCCCTCGGCTGCAGTCCAGGGTGGGACTGCCGGGAGGTGGGTGCAGCCCCTGGCCCCCCGATCCCAGCTCCTCTCGGGGCAGTCCCAGTACAGGCACCCCGCACCCCAGCCTCCATTCTCGGGCGGTGGCCAGGCCCCAGAGCCCGAGTCCCTCTGTCCCCGGCGGTGCTGCTGGCCGCTCCCGGCACCCACACGCTCGCTGCCTCACAAGAGCTCCCGGAAGGCTGTCATTACCTCTCTTATTTTGGGAGGAGGAAACGGTCACCAACTGGCAGAAGCAGGATTTGAACCCCGAGCTGCAGCTCTTCCCCACCCTCCTCGCTGCCAGGATACAGGCCACCTCCCTTGATGGGGTCTGGGGGGTGGGGTGGGGACAGGCCCCCCTGGAGGGGCTCTGGGTGCCCAGGAAGCGCCTGTGCTTTGTGAGGGGCCGGCTCCAGTCACCCCGCTTTTGCTTCCCAAACCCTCCCCAGGTCTTCGCTGTCCTGCTCCCGTCTGAGCCGCCTGCGTTGCGGCCGTGGCCTCTTTCCGGGGGCCTGGCCGAGGTCAGGGACCCTCAGCGCCTGCTCCTCTGCCCCCCCTCCTCTGCCCCCCCTACCCCCTGCCCTGGGCAGGCTGCCTCTTGCTGAGCCTGGGGCGGCATTCCCACCCCAGAGGCTGAGGGAAGCCTGCTAGGTGACATGGGAGCTCAGGGAGCGTGAAAACACCACGCGGCGTGTGTCAGTGCTGTTGTTGCAGGTGAGCGATCCGTGTTAAACAAAGCGGGCGAGTGGCTGACAGTTCTCTTCCTCTCTGTCCCTCTTCCAGGGGGACCCCCCCCCCCCCGGCCTTTAGCATCCAGATCACTTCTAACCCCAAACAAGCTGGAAAGAATCTCCCCCACCCCCCTGCCAACCCCTGGTTTTACCTTCCGTGATTTCATTTACGCGCAGTCGACTGAGGTCTGAATATATGAACTGGAAAGTGCCAGAAAGAAGCAATGATAGGTTAGTCGTGTGTTTGTCCAGCATCTGCACGCTGGGCCCCCTCTCCCGCCAGTGGCCATTTGGTCATCAGAGAGCGACCGTCACGGCGTCACAGCGCTCGTGTCAGGGGACCCCGAACCCCACAAGTCGCTCCAACGTCGTCACAGGTTGGCACCGCGGGAGACACGGGGTGTGTCCACGGGTTCGGTATCCACGGGGGTCTTGGTGCGGATCCCCCGGAGAGGCAGACTGCGGTGCACACACATGCACGCGCACGGGGCCTTGCACACTCACCTCCCCAGATCGTCCCCTTTCTCCCTCTCCCCTCCCCCCTCCCCCACAGTTGCCATCTGTTTCCTGGAGCTGTTCTCTCACTCCGGTACTAAGTGTCCGGAAGGAAGGGCGGTTGTGCTGATGCAGGCTGGCACGTGACTGACGGCTCCCAGGGGGGTTGGCGCTGAAGCAATAGCCACGACAGCCTCCCCGTCTCCGGTCTGGTCTCTGTGTCAGTAGCGTGGCCGTGAGCACCTGAGGGGGCCGAGGCTCTGGCGGACTTCTGGGTGGCTGTATGTCCCGCCCAGCCTCCCCTCCGTCCCTGAAGTGGCCCGCTCCCGAATTCAGGGCTCCCGTGGACCCTGACACGGTCAGCATGTTCTGGGGAGGGGTCCCCGCTGCTTCCTGCCGCGCAGAGCGCCGAGGACCCGGGAGGAGACTCAGCTTTGCTGTGTCAGTGGCTTCACGAGCCTCCCAGCCCCGTGGAGGTCAGGGGGGGGGGGGGGACCCAGCCCTTTGCAGCGGAGGAAGCTGCGGCTGAGATGGAGGAAGCGGCTCTCCCGGAGCCACATGGCCAGGAAACGCCTCCGCCTCTCATCAGCTTCGCCCTCCGGCCCGGCGTGCCTTTTCCTCCGGTGGACGAGGGCCCTGCGCTGGGCTGGTGCCGGGGGTCGGGGCAGGGTGGGCTCTGCTGGACCTCGTGTTCCCAGGGGAACGTGCCTCCCCGGCCCCCTCGCTCCGCGCCTGCCCGCTCCCCAAGCTGCCGGAGCGCCCCGGCATGCGGCTCCTTCCTGCCTGCGACTTTGCACTGGCTATTCCCTCTGCCAGGAGCACCCTTCCCTCTCCCCTGCCCGCTGGCCAGACTTCACCTGCCGCTGCTCAGAACCCCGCCGCGCCCGCCCTCCCCTGCTCAGCAAACCCATCACCCTCCCGGGCGGGTCTGCGATGTGAGCGGACCGGGGACCGAGGCCCTGTCTCTGAGCTCCCTCACCCAGCTCCGGGCACACAGTAGGTGCTCATTAAATGTTAGAATAAATGGATAACCAGTTGTTCCGATGGAAACTGCTTGCTCGGTGCTTCCCCGGTGCCGGCACGTCTTACGTCTTTGGGGGCCGTTTGGTGTTCATGGTGAACCTTCGATGTTGACCCTCTTAGCCCCGTTTCACAGACGCGCTCAGAGGAGGAGACCCGTCGCCCAAGCTCACCCAGCCACCCGGCCACCCAGGAGGTGGCAGAGCTGAGATGTGACCTCCAGCCCGCCTGGCGCCCTGAGTGCCCAGAGACCCAGGCCCTGAGTTTGCCTCTCAGGAGCCCAGCGGGGGCGAGGCGGAGGGGGCTGGTGTGGACACAGGCGGCTGAGTGTCCAGCACCTGAGCCTGCGTCTTTCCTGTGGGCGCGGCTGCCCCATCGAAGGGCCTGGGGGTGAGCCGGGCAGGAGGGCGGCTGCCGGGGGGTCTGCACGGCCAGGTCCTCGCTGACCGGGTGTCCCTCTCTCCCCAGATGTGAGCCCGGCCGGCGTCTGGCTGAGCCGGCACCGACGCAGGCCCCGCGCCCGCGGCCCAGCATGCGCCTGTCGGTGCGGAGGGCGCTGCTGGCGGCCGGCGGCGCCCTGGCCCTGCTCCTGGCCGTGCAGCTGGGCCAGCAGGTGCTGGAGTGCCGGGCGGCGCGGAGGGGCCCGTGGGGCCGCGGGCCCGCCATGCGGCCGGAGCAGGAGGACCTGGTGGTGGTGGGCCCGGACCGCGCCGAGTACCGCTACGGAAAGGCCATGCCGCTCATCTTCGTGGGCGGCGTGCCCCGCAGCGGCACCACGCTGATGCGCGCCATGCTGGACGCCCACCCCGAGGTGCGCTGCGGCGAGGAGACGCGCATCATCCCCCGCGTGCTGGCCATGCGCCAGGCCTGGTCCAAGTCCGGCCGCGAGAAGCAGCGGCTGGACGAGGCGGGCGTGACGGACGAGGTGCTGGACGCGGCGATGCAGGCCTTCATCCTGGAGGTGATTGCCAAGCACGGCGAGCCGGCCCGCGTGCTCTGCAACAAGGACCCCTTCACGCTCAAGTCCTCCGTCTACCTGGCGCGCCTCTTCCCCAACGCCAAGTTCCTGCTGATGGTGCGCGACGGCCGCGCCTCCGTGCACTCCATGATCACCCGCAAGGTCACCATCGCCGGCTTCGACCTGAGCAGCTACCGCGACTGCCTGAGCAAGTGGAACAAGGCCATCGAGGTGATGTACGCGCAGTGCCTGGAGGTGGGCCGCCACAAGTGCCTGCCCGTCTACTACGAGCAGCTGGTGCTGCACCCGCGCCGCTCGCTCCAGCTCATCCTGGACTTCCTGGGCATCGCCTGGAGCGACTCGGTGCTGCACCACGAGGACCTCATCGGCAAGCCCGGCGGCGTCTCCCTGTCCAAGTGAGTGGCCCCGGCAGCCCCCCGGGCCCCGAGGAGCGGTGGGCCCAGCACCGAGCCTCTCCCCTCCTTCCTGGCAGCGTCCGCGACCTCTGCCCAGGCTGCCGTGGGCCGAGGTCACGGGCGCCGGTTCTGGAGCCGGGCCGACTGGGTTTGAGCCCCGGCCCCGCCACTTTGTAGCTGTGTGACCCTGAGCGAGTGGCTCTGCCTCTCTGTGCTTCCACGTCCTCCTCTGTCACAGGCGACCGTGGCCTGTCTGATCCCTGTGAGCGTCAGAGCGGGGACACAGGTTAGGGGCTGCTCTGTCACCTTTTTTTTTTTTTTTTAAAGCTGATAATGCAGTCTTTTTTTTAAATATATATTTTATTGATATTTCACAGAGAGGAAGGAAGAGGGATAGAGAGCTAGAAACGTCGATGAGAGAGAAATATCGACCAGCCGCCTCTTGCACACCCCCTACCGGGGATGTGCCCGAAACCAATGTACATGCCCTTGACCGGAATCGAACCCAGGACCTTTCAGTCCGCAGACCGACGCTCTACCACTGAGCCAAACCGGTTTCGGCTCTGTTACCTTTTAACATAGATTTTTATTGACTTCTTGAGAGGGAGAAAGAGAAGGAAACATCAGTGATGAGAGAGAATCATGGGTCGGCTGCCTCCCGCACGCCCCCTACCGGGCATCGAGCCCACGACCTCGGCACGTGCCCTGACCGGGAATCGAACCGTGACCACCGAGCCACCCCAGCCCAGCCAGGAGCGCCTCTTCCTGTTCTCCTTTGGGTGTTGATAACTTTCACTGGATTCCCGTCCTCCCACCCCCACTGCCGCTTAGTGAGGCCTGCTCTCCGGCAAGCACGGAGGCAAGCCCCCAACCACGCCAGCCCTGCAATCGCCGTGGCAACGGGAAGGCGCAGGGACCTGGCTGTCTCCTTTTCACGGACGAGGAAACCGGGTCTCCGAGGGGAGCGGAGTCCAGGCCTGTGTGCCCTCGACCCCCATGTCCGGGCCCTCCTGCCTGCTCTCTGCCTCCCTCCCCGGGGCCGCCCCCTCCGGAACCCGGAGCCCGGAGCACTGAGCAGGGCAGGGGGCGCACCGGCCCTCTCCCCGCATTGACTCCCAGAACAGCCCGGGGCGTGCTGTCGGGGCTGGCATCACAGCTGAGGGCACAGGCCCCGAGCGGGCAGCAGCCCCCCTCCCCGCCCCCCGCCGCACCCCTGCCTTTGAACCCACACGGCCTGGCTCCCGAGTCCGCTCTCAGCTGCTCTGTTATTTACGGCTCAGAAAGAGAGTCGGGAGGATGTGCCCCAAAGAGCCAAGACGGGGTCCCTGCGGGGCGCCGGGGGGCCTTCTCCCTCCCCTCACGTGCTGAACCCCTCTGCTATATCCCCCCCACACACACACACAGGATGAGACCCGTCCGCGGTCTCACAGTCGATGGGGCCCAGGTCCAGTCTCCCCACTGCCCCAGAGTGACTGAGGGGCCCCGGGGGGCCGGGTCTGCCCACTCCTGAGCCCCCTGAGCCTGCCCTCTCTCCGCAGGATCGAGCGGTCCACGGACCAGGTCATCAAGCCCGTGAACCTGGAAGCGCTCTCCAAGTGGACCGGGCACATTCCCGGGGACGTGGTGCGGGACATGGCCCAGATCGCCCCCATGCTGGCGCGGCTCGGCTACGACCCCTACGCCAACCCGCCCAACTACGGCAACCCTGACCCCATCGTGGTCAACAACACGCACCGGGTGAGTGGGCTGCTCTCACGCACGGGGAGGCGTGCTCTCACGCACATGTGGAGGCGTGCTCTCACACATGGAGAGGTGTGCTCACACATGGAGAGGTGTGCCCACACATGTGGAGGTGTGCTCTCACATACGTGGGGAGGCGTGCTCGCGGGCCCCAGCCGTCTGAGAAAACAACAGTAAGCCCCTGGAGGCCGGAGTGTGTCCGGTGGGTCACGTGACGCTGTGTTTCCGTGTCTGCCCGGTGGGGCACGTGACGCTGTGTTTCCGTGTCTGCCCGGTGGGGCACGTGACACTGTGTTTCCGTGTCTGCCTGGGCCACAGGAAGCTCAGAGCCTCACACTCTGAGGCCTCCAAGCCGCAGGCTCATGGGTGCACTGGTTTCACTTTATTTCTCTGCCTGACTTCCCCTTTATGGGCTTCAGAGAGGGAGAGAGGGATAGAAATATCAGTGATGAGAGAGAACATTCATCGGCTGCCTCCTGCACGCCCCACACTGGGATCGAGCCCACAACCCGGGCCTGGGCCCTGACCGGGGATCGAACCATCACCTCCTGGTTCACAGGTCGACGCTCAACCACCGAGCCCCGTGGGCTGGACCAGATAGTTGTTTAGTCTGTAGAGCGGAACTGCCGAGTTAAGTTCCTTTGTTGAAAGCCTTGTGTGTGTGCATGTGTATGTGTGCGTGGACATGTATGTGCTGTGTGTGTTTCTGTAATGGATCCAGGGGTACAGCACTCAGTGGTTGAAAGGACCTCAGTGTTAGTGAAATTGTCTCCGTGAGCCTGGACGCTCTCCCAGGGATTGTCACAGCCCTGGGGATGTGGCCAGGGGCAGGCCCAGGTCGCCCCACGCTGGCCACGTGGATGGACGGGTGGGTGGATGGGTAGGTGAGTGGCAGGATGGGTAAGTTAATGGACGGACGGGTGGGTGGATGGATAGGTGAGTGGCAGGATGGGTAAGTTAATGGACGGACGGGTGGGTGGATGGGTAGGTGAGTGGCAGGATGGGTAAGTTAATGGGTGGACGGGTGGGTGGATGGGTAGGTGAGTGGCAGGATGGGTAAGTTAATGGGTGGACGGGTGGGTGGATGGGTAGGTGAGTGGCAGGATGGGTAAGTTAATGGGTGGACGGGTGGGTGGATGGGTAGGTGAGTGGCAGGATGGGTAAGTTAATGGGTGGACGGGTGGGTGGATGGGTAGGTGAGTGGCGGGATGGGTAAGTTAATGGGTGGACAGGTGGGTGGATGGGTAGGTGAGTGGCGGGATGGGTAAGTTAATGGGTGGACGGGTGGGTGGATGGGTAGGTGAGTGGCGGGATGGGTAAGTTAATGGGTGGACAGGTGGGTGGATGGGTAGGTGAGTGGCAGGATGGGTAAGTTAATGGACGGTGCATGGACGTGGAGGTGATGGACTGGATTTTATTTCGTCATCAGATCCATGAAAGTGACGTTTCTCTTCCCTTTTGTAGGTGTTGAAAGGGGACTACAAAACACCAGCCAATCTGAAAGGACATTTCCAGGTTAGAACCTCACGGGGACTGAATTCTGTGTGCCCGGCCCTCTCCTCTCCTGTGGGCGAGTCTCCCCGTCAGGATACTGGGTGGAGGCGGGGTGGGGGTGGGGATGGAGGTGGGGTTGGGTGGGGGTGGGGGTGAGGGTGGAGTTGGGTGGGGGTGAGGGTGGGTGTGAGTCGGGCTAGAGGCGCTCTGAGTGACCAGCGGGCCCGGTCTCAGCCCCTCCCCGCACCTGGTCTCCGGCTGGAAAGCAGCTGGAGGAAGGTGGTGGCCACTGTCTGTCTTCAGCCTTAATTTCCTTTGTTTTTATTGAAGATAGGTTTTTACTGATTTTAGAGAGGAAGGGAGAGGGAGCAAGAAACTCCGACCAGAGAGAAACAGCCCTAAATTCGTGCAGGAGGCAGCCGATCCATGATTCTCTCTCATCATTGATGTTTCTCTCTCTCTCCCTCCCTTCCTGAAATCAGTACAAATATATATTTAAAAATGATGCTAGAATTAGTCAGCACTGGTTTCTCATCTGTCTTAACCAAAACATGATGTAACAAGAACACACAGAGGCCGGGGTGGGGGTGGGGGCAGGGGATGCACTTTCCACCTTTTCGAGTCCTTCCTGAGCCCGTGTGCGTTTGGCTGCGTGTGCGTGTGGCTGCATGTGCCGCTGTCTGAGCTGCTTTGCTTCTCAGTGTTTCTCCGTCCAGAGGGTTTCACGTGTGCCATGTGGGTGCCATGTGGGTGCCACGCAGCCCTGTACAGCGAGCCGCGTGCGTGTTCTGTGCCACCAGTGACGTCACTGTCTCCCGAGATCCTTCACCGTTTTCAGAAGCATCCGGAGCGATGCCGGGCACACGTCACCCTGCTTTTGCCTCTTCCGTGGGCGGAGGGGGGGGGGTTGGCAGGCTCTGCTGAGTCGTCCCCGGAACCCGTCTTTAAGGCCTGGAATTGGCGGCGGAAGGTCCAGACCCTTTTAAGACTCGGACTGTGAGGCTCAGCCTGTGTTTTCAGAGTCAGGCCCGTGAGCCGCAGGGCGTGACCCTGAGGAGCCAGTGGAGGAGGGGCGTGTGTGTGTCATGGCCTCACCCTCCCCTCGGGGAGCTGCCCTGCCCTTGGCCCTGCCCTGCCCCCTCCGCCCTGCTCTCACCCTCCGCCCTGCCCTGCCCCCTCCGCCCTGCTCTCCACCCTCCGCCCTGCACGTGACGTGGGTCGGGATGCTCAGCCCTGGAGTTAGCGCGGAGTGGAGGAAAGTCAGTGCAGCCTCCCAGGGGGACACTGACCTCTGACCTCCGCGTGGCGGACCCACTGCCCCTCTCAGGCTGTGGCTGTGGCTGTGGCGGTGGGTCAGCCTGGCAGCCAGGCCTCTGGGTCTCCGGCACCGGCTGGCACCGGCCCAGCCCTGGCACCGACTCCCAGAGCTGCCGCTGCAGCTGGAGGCACCGCCCACCTCTCGGGGTGCCAGGGGGCTTCCCACGACGCCCCCTCCCCAGGCTGTTACCAAGGATGGCGTTCAGGAACAGCCACGTGGGGGAGACGCCCAGGCAGGGGTGGGGAGGGGGGGGTGTACCTCCCTCCCAGCCGGAAGCTAGGGATTCTGGGAGTTTCATGAAGTAGCATGACTGACGGGGTCACAGGCCAGAGGTTACTAAGGTCGGGGTGGTGCTGAGTCGCACCCCTTTACTCACGCCTTGGTCCTCTGGCTCAGTGGACCCCCAGCCCCGGCCATCTCATCAGCATATGGGGGGGTTTACCATCTCATCAGCATACAGGGGGTTTTACCATCTCATTAGCATACGGGGTTTTATCATCTCATCAGCATACGGGGGTTTTACCATCTCATCAGCATACGGGGTTTTAGGAGCTGTGTGCCAGGCCCAGGCCAGAGGCCGGGCAGCGAGCCCCTGGCACCCCTGGCTGACTCCCGCGTCCTCCCACAGGTGAACCAGAACAGCACCGCCGCCCACGTGGGGAGCTCGTGATTTCCAGGTAAGCCCCCCCCCCCTCGGCTCTCCGGGCCCAGGAGCCACTGTTGTGAAAAGCTGGTCCTTCCAGAGCCTCCTGGGGAGGGGTGTCCCCCAGGTGGCTGACCCCCCCCTCTGGGAGGTTTCCATGGTGACGGCCGGTGCGGGGAGAGCTAGTTACGGAACCACGGCGTGGCCTCCTGCTCTGGGCGGCCGGGGAAGGTCCGGGGCCGGTGCTGGGACCAGTGCGGGCGATCCCGGGTCATCGTGGCGTGGAATGCCGCCGCCGGCCGGCTTCTGCTAACAGGTCCGGTTTGGCCCAAAGCAGCCGAGGTTCGGCTCCCACGGGCAGGTCTGGTCCGAGGACGCCCCGGGGCGGGGCCGGGGCCGGTTACTCACGAGCCCTCTTCCCGTTTGTTTGACGGAGAGCAGCCGGGCGCTGGAGGACCCGACTCCCCACGCAGACAGCCCAGAGGGCAGAGCCCAAGGCCTCCCCCCACAGTTTGCCATAAGGAAAGCGAGTGCCCCCGGCCATGTGTGCTGAGGGGCCGGGCGGGCGCCAGCCCTGGGTTTGAGCTTAAGCCACAGGTGTGAGGACCCGCGTCACGCTGACTCCTCTCGGCCCCGGTTTCCTCATCGGAGAGCGGGCTCTGGTCTGGCCCCCCAGCGGGAGAGCCGACGGCCCGCGTGGCCCTGGGCGAGGGCGGGGGCCCCCGAGGTCCCCCCCTGACCGGGTCCCCCCCTGACCGGGTCCCCCCCTAACCGGGTCCCCCCCTGACCGGGTCAGGGAAGCCGAGAAGGAACTGGTCTGGTTATCTCTCCCCTGTTTCTTAAACGGAAGCAGCTTCCAGCCCGGGCTCTATTTTTAGTCTCATCTCATTTCCCCATCATCAGCACATTTTTTCATTAAAAAAAAATACACTTTGCACCCACGTGCCCTGGAGACACCCCGGCCCTCTCTCTCAGGTCCCCCTTCTCCCCGCCCCCCCGCCCCCCCCCCCATCGGGCTCAGACCCCGGAGTCTGCTTAACCCCAGAGAAAAGAACCTTGGGGGACACAGGTCTCTGCCCATTTATCACAGAACCCTGGCCGCCCCTGGCCGAGCCGATGCCCCCGCCTCTCTGTGTAAACAGACCCCGCAGACCAGCGCTAGCTCCTCCTGCCGGGGGGGCCTGGGCTCCACCCTAACCCTTCCCTCCCCGACAGGCTCTGCCATTTGCTCTTCGTGCCGAGGAGAGGGGTCTGAGGCCGGGGAGAGGGTCTGAGGCCCAGGAGAGGGGTCTGAGGTCGGGGTGCAGGTGCGATGTAGGGGGGGAGCCTCCATCAGCCCGCGCTCACGGCTTCTCCTGCTCCAGGTCCGGCGGCGCCTGCAGTGGAAATCGGATCTGATCCAAGCACATTGCTTGCTATTACGGCCGACGGGACCGCGCCGAGGGCGTGTTTGCGTCTGTTTGCAGAGCCCGGGCTTCCGGGACGTTCCTGACGAGCCTTCGGAGCCTCCGGGACGGAGGCCGGGGTGCGGGCGGCCCGGCTCGGGACTTGGTTTTTATATTTTCCCGCCGGGACGTTTTCTACGAGGGGCTGGCTGCTCCCCCCGTGCGGGCACCGGGGCGCTGTTGGGGGACCGGCCCCCCGCGCCCCCCCCCAGGACCCTATTTTTTAATTCAAAGAATCTATTTAAAAATTTAATATATGAGGCTCTCTCTGATTCCTCCCCGTTCTTAAATTGACACCGACACAGGTATATTGTTTGAATAAAGTGACAGGGACGCGCCTGTCTGTGCTTGCTTATGGGGCCGGCCCGGTGGGTCTGGGGGTTGAGGGGGGACTTGGGGGGGCCTCCCAGGAGCCGCACCCTGCAGCCCGGATCCGTTTTCTCCATTGACTCATCCGTGGCATTTCCAGGGGTTTGTTTTCCTCTTTCATACACTGCCCCGCCCCACACGCACATGCACACACACACACAGTCACGTGTACAGCTCCATCTACAAGCCACAGCCACAAGGACGGCGATCCGAGGGGACCCACACCGGGACCCACACCGTCCGAGTGCCGGCGGCTCCTCCGAAGCCCTTCGTCAGTCAGGCTTTGCATTTGTCCGCCGGGGCCGGGGTTCGAGTTGGTCTAACAGACCACAAACTGGATGAGTCTGGAACCATCGTGGTTCATGGCTCACCATGTACCCCACGTGGTGCCTGGCGAGTGGAGGGGCCCCCCAGGGGTCCCCGTTTCTGGGTAGTCAGCCCTTTCGTGCCAAGTCCCTTCCACACCCGCTGAGGCCGGGTTCCAGAGTCATACGAGACGGAGGCTGAGCCCGGGTTTCGGATAAACAGTAAGTGTCCCATGGAACCCGCACCAAAATCCCGCGTCGTTTGTCTGAGATCCAGGTGGGACTGGGCGCCGGTATTTTCATTTGCTCCATCCGGCCGACAGGCCTCCCGGGGGCCGGATATTGGGGAACCGCCGGTGTGGGACCCCCAAGGCAAGATCATAAACACGTCTCGGCTTCGGCCTTGTTACCTCGACTCGGCTCACTCTCGGGGAGGCCGGTCGCCGTCACGGGGACACTCGGCCCCTGACAGAGGCTCACGGGGCAGGGACCTCGGGCCTCCTGCCCACAGCCAGCACCGCCGGCAACCAGGCGAGTGGATCCCCTCGGGAGTGCGGCCCCAGGGGGACCCCACGTCACAGCAGCGGCTGGGCCACGCTGGAATTCCTCCCCAAAGAAACAGGTCACGTCGCCTGCAGTCCCCAGCTGCTCAGCGTGAAGGTAACTGTTAACACTGCCATCGGCCATACACGGGGCTCATAAATGTTAATGATCGGCCCCATGAGTGAGTGAGTGAGTGAATGAGTGAGTGAGTGAATGAATGGATGGATGATGGCGGCGTGGGGTCCTCGTCTCACCGCGGGCTTTTGAGGGTTTGCTTTCAGATCCCGCCTCGGGCCTGGAGAAGGTGCTGTCCCAGCTTGCTCTCTAAGGATGGCGTTCACGAAAGGGTGGAAGCCGTCTGTAGGAAACATTTAAGAAAGGCCAGTGCGCTGACCCAGCTGATCTGGATCTTCAGTTCCGGCCCGATAGATATTTCTGTGACAAGATTCAAGCCGCGGAGCCGTGTGCCACTGTGCGACGTCACTGTCCCAGAAAAGGCGCTTGTGCTAGACGCTAAATAAATCAGCTTTGAAATGCCACTTGCGAGTTGTTTCTATGGTATCAGCCTATTTCAAGTTATAACCGAGCAAGGATCTCCTCTCCAAATCTTTCAGAGGCGGGATGGGGCCAGCACAGCGTGGCACAGGCTGCCAAGGGGGGGTCGGTGTGGGGTCCGGGGGGGGCACAGAAACCCCCCGGGAAGGTTGGGGGGTTGAAGAGATGACGTGGGCAGGGGCTTGACTCTGTGACCCCGAGCAGAATGGGATCACTAGAGGTACTGGCTCCAGCAAGTGGGCGGAGATGGTGTGGGTTTGGGGCCCCGGGCAGGGACTCAAGGAGCCAACAATGGCCTGGAGGTCCCACCCCCTGGGTCCTAGAACCGGCTCCGTGCTCAGACTCGCTGTGTAGCCCCGCTCAGACTCGCTGTGTAGCCCCGGCTACTTCCTGTGGGATGGACGGCTCCTCCATCAAAGGGGGGGACGGGCCGATGAGTGTCGGAAGGCCCCATCCGGCTCCTGCAGAGGAGCCTTGTTGCTTGGCAACCGCTCCTGGGAAGGCTACAGCCCGAGGACCTCATTGGGAATCTGGACACGGGCCTGGGTGGGTGTCCCTGAGCCCCAAAGCAGGGGTTCCTCGGGGCAGTGGCTAGAGGCCAGGGTGGGTAGGGGGTCTTGAATCGAAACTTCTTGAACCCAGAAACGCTGAAAAACGACCCACCTTCAGGGCTGAGAGGCCTTCCCCGTGAAGGTATGAAATTGGGTCTTTCAAATGAAAAAGAACCACAGCCACGTACAAAGCACTTGTTCCTCTAAGAGCTTTATCTGCCTCAGTTAGCTCCACCACCACCCCATTCTGTGTCCTGGGAACAACCCTTTCAGAGCAGTGCTGACGTTGTCCCCATTTTACAGGTGAGAAAACTGAGATACTGAGAGGTGAAGCAACCTGCCCCGGTCCCAGACCCAGGAGGCAGAAAAATGGAGATTGGGATCCTTGAGGATTTACTCCAGAAACTCCATTTAAAAAATTCTACATGCATAGAGAGGTTTTTTTCCCCCCTCTCAATCATGAAATTAGATCGTGTAAGTCAGAGACCTGGAACTGTTCCACACGGAAGGAGACTAGAGAGACATGGCGAGTATAAATGCAACTCATGATTCTGAACTGGGTCTCAGCTGCTGTAAAAAAATGTATTGGGTGCTGTTCTCAGGATGTCCACAAGAGGGCACTATTGTGGCCTCCCTGCAGGGCCAGAGCGCTGTACAGTCTCTCAATAGCGTTTTCAGACTAGGGTGCTGTTCTCAGCATGTCCACAGGAGGGCACTATTGCAACCCTCCCCTTACTAGTGTGCTGTTGGGCTGGGGAGTAGAAAAAAATGTTTTGGGACAACCGGCAGAATTCAAATAAGAGTCTCAGGTGTCCGTGGCAGCGATGTGTCAATGTTAATTTCCTGATTTTGGTGCTTGTTTTGCATTTAGAATGGAGAATGTCTTGCCGAAATCGGTGTGGCTCAGTGGATAGAGCATCGGCCTGCGGACTGAAGGGTCCCAGGCTCGATTCCAGTCAAGGGCATGTACCTTGGTTGCGAGCACATTCCCCAATAGGGCGTGTGCAAAAGGCAGCTGATCGATTATTCTCTCTCATCTCTCTGAGATGTTTCTGACTCTATCCCTCTCTCTTCCTCTCTGTAAAAAAAAAATCAATAAAATATATTTAAAAAGAGAGAGAATGTCTTGCGATCTAAAGGGCTCTGGCCCTGCGGAGGATTGCAATAGTGCCGTCTTGTGGACATTCTGAGAACAGCACCCTAGGAATTCTGCGAGTCTGAAAAGAAACCCCTATTGAGAGACCTATAGGGCTCTTGCCCGGCAGGGATGGATTACAATAGTGCCCCCTCTTGTGGACAAATCTGAGAACAGCACCCAATACTTTTTTTTTTTTTTACCATGGGAAGATCCAGTTCAGAATCATGTGTTGCATTTAATTGCCATTATGTTTCTCAGTATGGGACAGTTACAGGGCCTGTGATTTACACGACCTTAGCCCTTTTAAAGATTACAAGCAAGTTTTTTTGTGTGTTTTTTTAAATATATTTTGTTTTTTTTGTTTTTTTGTATAATGCCCTTTATTTGGGTTTGTCTGATGTATGCTCGTGATTTGGCTCAGCTTATGTATTTTTGCCAGGAATACCACAGGGGCGAAGCTGCAATTTTCTCAAGGCACCCTACCCAGTGGTATGTGATTGCGATTTATCCTGTTCCTGGTGCGCACTCGAATCAGAGGCTGTATTCTTTTTTAAAAATATATATATCCTTATTGATTTCAGAGAGGAAGAGAGAAATAGAAACATGAATGATGAGAATCATTGACTGGCTGCCTCCTGCACGCCCCCTGCTGGAGGCCGAGCCCGCAACCTGGGACCCTTCAGCCCACAGGCTGACGCTCCACCCATTGAACCACACCGGCTGGGGCCAGGATACGGTCTTGCCTTTCATTATTCCCACTCGAAGGCGTGTCCCGCGACCCCTCCACCCCCACCCCGCCCCACGATGTCTCACAATTCCTTACCACTATCCTACGAACGGGTTCTATACCCCCGTTTTACCGATTTAGAATTTGAGGCGGGCAGAGGACGTCCACCCCCTTCCAAACGGGCTGGGCGTCGCCCCGCGGCAGGCGCGGCAGGGAGGTGCCCCGGGCGGCAGGGAGGTGCCCCGGGCGGCAGGGAGGTGCCCTGGGCGGCCGGGAGGTGACCAGCCGCGTGGGACCCGGAGACTCCGCGCAGGCTCCCCAGCACCTCGGCCCCGCCCACCCTGAGCCGCGGCCGCTCCAGGCTTCCTTGCTGCCATGGCAACCGGCGCGCCGTCCCCGCTGTCTGACGTCATTGCCGGCGCGCCGGGCACCGCACTTCCGGGTTCCGGGCGCCGACTTCCGGAACTGCGCGCTCGCCGTTCCTCGGGGGCGGCGGCCGGGTTCGGGACGTTGAGCTCCCCCAGGTGAGCCGGGCTGGGGGGCGGGGGGCCGGGGGCGCCGCCCCGGGGAGCGGGTGCCGGTGCCCGGGGGGAGGCGGCCGAGGGGGCGGGCGCTCGGGCCGCCGCGGGGTCGGCGTGGGAGCCGGAGCCACGCCGCGCGGCGGGGGCCGCGGGGAGAGACGGCAGGGCCGCCCGCGGTGAGCTTAGGGAAGGCCGGTGGCTCCTCTGCCGACGTTAGACGGGGGGCCCGGAGCAAGGGCTGAGCCGGAGCCGAGCGCCCTCGCACGCGTGACAGCCCCGCGATCGGTGCCGTGCCCGGTGCCCACGCCCCCGGGGCCCCGCGGGACGTCGTCCTCCTCCGCACGCGGCGGGTCGGGTGCAGGAGCGCCAACCCGGGCGCCAGGGAGTCTCCCCAGGGAGCCGGGAAGGCTGCCTACGGGGGCGGGGCGGTGGGCGCTGCCTGGGGAGCCGTGGGCCCCCTGTCGCCGAGGCGGCTGGTGGGCGCGGGTCCGTTACTGCCCTCCGGTCCCCTCGCTGGGCAGTGTGCCTGGGAGAGGGGGTTTGAACTCGGGGAACCTGGTTTCCCTATCCTTGGTAGGCTCACTCCCGAAGCTAAGGATAACAGGGGCAATCATGGGCTCCCAGGAACAGCTGCTGCTCTGGAGCCTTACTCGGAGGGAGTGTTTTTTAAGTAGCATCCATGGCTGTGCCGCGCAGGCAGGGTCCTCTCGGGCGGGTGTGGTGGTGAGTGCGTCTAAGAGGCAGCTGGATCTCATCACCCTCTGCCAAGGACAGTGTTCTGTTCGGGTGGAGAGATGCTTGCCTGTTCGTGTTTGGGGAGGAAAACTGAGTCTTGGCGTCTCAACAAGCAGTTTGTTTCAGAAAGCATTATTCTAAAGAAATCACTTTCGCCCTGGCTGGTTTGGCTCAGTGGATAGAGCTTCGGCCTGCTGACTGAAGGGTCCCAGGTTCGATTCCGGTCAAGGGCACGTACCTTGGTTGTGGGCACATCCCCAGTAGGGGGTGTGCAGGAGGCAGCTGATCGATGTTTCTCACTATCCCTGCCTGTAAAAAAGCAATAAAATATATATTTTTAAAAAGCCACTCTCTGGGACTGCCATGGTCCAGATATAACTTTCCCAACAACAGAAGAAGCGATGGAGTAGGGGTGATGTCTCCACGCCTTCTGAGGCAGTCACTTACCAGATAACAGTTATTTTTGCTTGAGAAATGTTTTACGACATTGACTAGGACAAGGCATGCTTAAGAACCACAGACTTGGGACTAGCCTTTTGTTCCACCTTGCTTCCTAAAATATGGTTTGTTTGTTTTTTTGTGTGTGTTGTTGTTGTTGTTTTTTATTTTTTACAGAGAGGAAGGGAGAGGGATAGAGAGCTAAAAACGTCAATGAGAGAGAAACATCAACCAGCTGCCTCCTGCACACCCTCTACGGGGATGTGCCCACAACCAATGTGCATGCCCCCTTGACTGGAATTGAACCTGGGACCTTTCAGTCCGCAGACTGACTCTCTATCCACTGAGCCAAACGGATTTCAGCTCTAGTTTGTTTTTTGATTAATCCTCACCCAAGAATATTTTTCCATTGATTTTTTTTTTAGAGAGTGGAAGGAAGGGGAGAGACAGAGAAAGAAACATGGATGAGAGAGACATTTATTGGTGGCCTCCCACACATGTCCAGACCAGAGCGAGGGATCAAGCCTGCATCCGAGGCACATGCCCTTGGCTGGTTTCGAACCCGGGACCCTTCTGTCTGCAGGCCTATCCACTGAACCACACCGGCTAAGGCCTAAAGTACGATTTTAGGTTGTCACAGTGAGGAACGGACTGAGTCTGCAAGGAGTTCGGGAGGTGGGCAGGAAGAGGCACTCTCTTGGTGCTCTCAGAACTGCTCACAGGCCAAGCCTTTCTCTTCTTTCCTCCAGTGACCGCCATGTCCCTGTCCCACTTGTACCGGGACGGGGAAGGCCACATGGACGACGACGATGACGAGCGGGAGAACTTCGAGATCACCGACTGGGACCTGCAGAATGAGTTCAACCCCAACCGGCAGCGGCATTGGCAGACCAAGGAGGAGGCCACCTACGGGGTGTGGGCAGAGCGCGACTCGGACGAGGAGCGGCCCAGCTTCGGGGGCAAACGGTATTGGCTGGCCTGGCGCCGCTGCCTCCTGCTTTAGGGAAGGGGTCGGGGTGAACAGTGGGATTTGGGAGCCGCCCCACTGAACCTACTTCTCTCCTCGCCTTCCCGAGTCCCTTCGCTGGGACAGCGGCCCATTTTCCTCTCGAGGCTGGAGTGGTGGCCTTTCCCTGAGCTGACCGCTGGCCAGTGTTCATTGAGCAGTTACTTAGGCCCAGGGGGTGGAGGTGGGCGCTGATCCACAGCTCACATAACGGAGTTTGTGACTCATTCTGGATTCCCGCAGGGCCCGAGACTACTCCGCGCCCGTCAACTTCATCAGCGCGGGGCTCAAGAAAGGGGCGGCGGAGGAGGCGGAGCCGGAAGATTCTGACGATGAAGAGAAACCTGTCAAGCAGGAAGAAATTCCCAAGGATTTCGGGCCGAAGAAGTTAAAAACGGTAATATCTTTTTTTTCTTCTAAATATACTTTTATTGATTTCACAGAGGGAGAGGGGGAGATAGAAACATAAATGACGAGACAATCATTGATGGGCTGCCTCCTGCATGCCCCCTACTGGGGATCAAGCCTGCATCCTGGGCATGTGCCCTTGACCAGAATTGAACCCGGGACCCTTCCGTCTGCAGTCTGACACTCTATCCACTGAGCTTAACCAGCTAGGGCAGTGGTTGGCAAACTCATTAGTCAGCAGAGCCAAATATCAACAGTACAACGATTGAAATTTTTTTTGAGAGTCAAATTTTTTAAATTTAAACTTCTAACACAACTTCTTCAAAATAGACTCGCCCAGGTCGTGGTATTTTGTGGAAGAGCCACACTCAAGGGGCCAAAGAGCCACATGTGGCTCAGAGCCATGGTTTGCCGACCACTGAGCTAGGGCAAAAGAACAGTAGCATCTTTGTGGAAGGACTGTGACCTTAGTAATGCCCTCGGAGGGTTACTGCCGCCCGAGCACCTCCTCGAAGGTGGGCCCACTGGACTGTGGCTGCTTCCGGGTCTGGAGGGTGCCGTGCGGGCTCTGCTCTTCCTGACACACACACACACACACACACACACACACACACACACACACACGTGGTCTGCATGACCTCCCATGGTGCTCCGCCGCCAGGCCACTTGCCCACCAGTGGAGCTTGCTTGCTAGATTTTCCCCTTTTTCTTTCTCCGTCACCTGAGCTCGCTGTTTCTCTGCAGGGCGGCAATTTTAAGCCCAGCCAGAAAGGCTTTGCCGGCGGCACCAAGTCGTTCATGGACTTCGGCAGCTGGGAGAGACACACGAAGGGCATCGGGCAGAAGCTGCTGCAGAAGATGGGCTACGTCCCCGGGAGGGGCCTCGGCAAGAACGCGCAAGGTACGGCCCTGGCGGGGCGCCGGGGGGGCCGGGGCCGAGGAGGGGGAGCGTCTGCTCCTTTGGAAGGCTCTCAGCCCCTCAGCCTGGCCGGCACAAGCAGATTGTGCTCCTGCGCTCCGTGCGTTTTCAGACTCAAAGAAAACTGGTGTCAGCAGGAGGAGGGGGAGGGTCTGAAACAGACTACAAGCTCACAGGCTGAAAACAGGCTTTTTATTTTATTTTTATTTTTTACAAAGAGGAAGAGAGGGATAGAGAGTTAGAAACATCGATGAGAGAGAATCATCGACCAGCTGCCTCCTGCACACCCCTCACTGGGGATGTGGCCGCAACCAAGGTACATGCCCTTGACTGGAATCGAACCCGGGACCTTTCAGTCCGCAGGCCGACGCTCTATCCACTGAGCCACACCGGTTTTAGCAAAATAGGCTCCTTGTTGGCCTCATTTTTTCTAAACAAAGGAAAAAGGAATTTGTCGCCCGTATGGAGAAGTGAGGCACTCTCTCCTGCAGTCCTAGAACTGCCGGCGACGGCCCCGCTGAACGCCGGCTGCCGACAGTGCCCGTGCCGCCTCCCAAAGCATCTCCACCCCAAACCCCATTGGACTGTGTCCGAGGTTTTCCTGGGCCTGAAAACTTGAGGCCGGTAGTCCCTGCTCGCAGGCAGTTCCGTTTGCAGAGGCAGCCTGTCCTCCAGGAAGCCCATAAAGCACTGCGTGTAGCTTATCAGTAGCAAGCGCCATGTGCTGCCCGCTGGGCTGAGCACACTGTGTGCGCTCCCTCCCTCCTCCCAGGAGCACTGCCCTGTCCTTCCCCCGCCCGGCCTGGACACAAGCTGGGAACACAGCTCCCCTCGCACGTCTCAGCTCCTCGGGCGCGGGGCCTGCCACCTGGCGTCAGTAGCTTCTGTGATTCCTGTTCCGCTCCCTGTGTGACTGACAGCTAAATCCAGGCTATGAGTTGAAACATTAGCTTACGAGAAACCCACCAAGGGAAGGTAGAGACGGTGGCCAGGAAGGAGGGGGATGTTCTCATTGAGATTCCAACAGCATGGACTGGAAGCAGGGGGCGGGGGATTTGGGGTGAGGGGAGATCTGTATTGAAAGGCTGGGTCTTGTCTAAAACTCTGTCATTAGAACATTTCATTCCAAGGCTCGCACACATAGGGAAGCAGAGCGGCCTGCATGTAAACAGGAGGCTCTCGCAGCTCCCCTGCTCCGCCAGTCACTGCGGTGTCGTCTGAGTGAGCAGAGAATTGTGGCCCGAGCCCCCAGTTACAAACGAATCGCCCTCCTTTCCTCACTAAGCAATGAATGCAGGAGGGCTGTGTGTGTGTGTGGGGGGGGGGGGGGGGGGGGAGACCTAATGGCTGGTCTGTGAGCTCAGCGAGCTCAGGTTCCCGTCACAGGATGTGAGTGGGCTGGGGACAGGGACAAGCTCTCCTTCCTGGGCCGCGGGCTGGTGTGCGCGAGGCCCACGGCACGAGATTCCCCCGAGCGGCGGGTTCAGAGACAAGGACCGCTGTGGTCTGAAGCCTCTCCTTTTCCTGTTGCTGAACCTACCAGGCATCATCACGCCCATCGAAGCCAAACAGAGGAAAGGAAAAGGCGCCGTGGGCGCGTACGGCTCCGAGCGGACCACCCAGTCCCTGCAAGACTTCCCCGTGGTGGACTCCGAGGAGGAAGCGGAAGAGGTACTGGAGTCCGGAGGCACGGGCGAGCGGGGCCTGTCATTTTGTGTGTGTGGTCACTCACTCACTGTCAGCCTTAGGTGACCCCAGGTTACAGGCCAGCTTGGGGGGGGGGGTGGCCGTGACCAGTGGCTTAGAGCATGAACAGCCCGTGGGCAGGCCTGGGCGGTTAGAAAGAGCAGAGCCTGCTAAGTGTGGAGGGAGGAGAGAAGGTGGGCCGGGGAGGTGACACACTTAGGATGAGTGGGGTCAGAGAAGGCTCTTAGGAAGACATTTCAGATGACACCCGGCAGGCAGAAGAGTGGGCTCAGCCCCGGGGGTCAGGCAGCCAGAGGCCGAGCAGCTGAGCCTGACAGTGGAGAGCGAGGGAGGTGTGCATGGCGGTGGGGGGCCCCCAGCACCCGCCTTGAGGCCCTTCAGGCGCTAGGGTCTCAGCCCTCGTGCAGCGGGGCCACCTGCCGTCAGCTGGCATCGCCTTGCCTCAGCGACAGAGGGGCTGGCTCCCTGGATGGACATGTAACCTTTTCCTCTGCATTTGTGGGGAAGCGGGCCCTCTCCTGTACTGTCAGGAGCTCAGACTTGGAAGCTACCAGGGGACGGGCTGCAGCCTCGGGTGTGGGGGAGCCGGGGTGAGGGGTACAGGCCAGGGCACAGCCCGTACAGAGGGCAGTGTCTGCCCAGCTCCAGGTGATCATTGCCATATAGCAGGTGGGCTCAGTGTTGCCTGATTTTTCTGATTTCCCCAAAGTAAAAGTCCAGATTATTGTTTTCTTTTTGAGAAAAAAATTACATCTTTTTTAAAAAAAAAATATTTTTTAATTGATTTTTTACAGAGACACAGAGGAAGGGAGAGGGATAGAGAGCTAGAAACACCAATGAGAGAGAATCATTGATCAGCTGCCTCCCGCACACCCCCTACTGGGGATGTGCCCGCAACCAAGGTGCATGCCCTTGACCGGAATCGAACCTGGGACCTTTCAGTCCGCAGACCGAGGCTCTATCCACTGAGCCAAACCGGTTTCGGCACAATTACATCTTTTTAAAAACATTTATATATATTAATTGATTTCAGGGGGGGAAAGGAGAGGGAGAGATGGAAGCATCAAAGATGAGAGAGAATCCTGGATCTGCTGCCTCCTGCACACCCCACACTGGGGATGGAGCCCCCAACCCAGGCATGTGCCCTGACTGGGAATCAAACTGTGACCTCCTGGTTCATAGGTTGATGCTCAGCCACTGAGCCATGCCTGCCGGCTGTAAGTCTTAAACTAACACTGTGAGGAAAACGAGCGACAGACACAAACCACTGCTGGGGCCGGACTCCATGGCCCTCAGACCAAGCTCTGCCTGGCCTGGAGACCTCCCTCCAGGAGCCGCAGGCCCTGCTGGGAGCCTCTGCCCGAATCCAAGGGGCCGGGCTTCCCTGCACTGTTAGCACGGGGCTGTGTGCTTAGGAGTCCTTGATGCTGTATTTACACATGTAAAATACATTTACACATGTAGAACCAGCAGTGCTGCCATCCTGGACGATCAGGAAATGTGTTTGTTTCTCTTTCGGTCAGTGTACTGCCTTCTGAACCCCATTATTTGTATGAGGGGGCGGGTGCCGAGTGTCATTAGGTGGTCTGGTGTCACAGGCACAACCCTAGCATCGCCTTGTGACATCTGAGGGAGCGGCCAGCCAGTGCGATGGTGGCAGCCCCACCTGCCGTCGAGGGGCTTGTGTGACGGCTGCACCCTCTCTTCCAGGAGTTCCAGAAGGAGCTGAGCCAGTGGAGGAAGGACCCCAGCGGGAGCAAGAAGAAGCCCAAGTACTCCTACAAGACGGTGGAGGAGCTGAAGGCCAAGGGCAGGACCAGCAAGAAGCTCACCGCGCCCCAGAAGGAGCTTTCGCAGGTCAAGGTACGCGGGCCTCGACCCCAGCCGGGACGGGGCGCTGGGAACAAAATGCCGCAGCCAGAGGCACCGGACAGACCCCCCCCCCAATCCTGCTTTTCTGGCCTGATAGTGCCTGTTCCCTTCACTGCTCACACGGTCATGTGAGCCGCACACCCACCTGCCTGAAGCTCACGGGCAGCAGCGGCGCGTGCTGACTGTCGCCTGCCCTCTCCAAGGTCATAGACATGACGGGCCGGGAGCAGAAGGTGTACTACAGCTACAGCCAGATCAGCCACAAGCACAACATCCCGGAGGACGGGCTGCCGCCGCAGGCCCAGCAGCTGCCCCTGTCCGGCAAGGAGGCCAAGGCGCCGGGCTTCGCGCTGCCGGAGCTGGAGCACAACCTGCAGCTGCTCATCGACCTCACGGAGCAGGAGATCATCCAGAACGACCGGCAGCTGCAGTACGAGCGGGACATGGTGGTGAACCTGTCGCACGAGCTGGACAAGATGGCGGAGGTGCTGGACCACGAGGAGCGGGCCATCTCCAACCTCAGCAAGGTGCTGGAGCTGGTGGAGGAGTGCGAGCGGCGCATGCAGCCCGGCTGCAGCCACCCGCTCACGCTGGACGAGTGCGCCCGCGTCTTCGAGACGCTGCAGGACAAGTACTACGAGGAGTACCGCATGTCCGACCGCGTGGACCTGGCCGTGGCCATCGTGTACCCGCTCATGAAGGAGTACTTCCAGGAGTGGGACCCCCTCAAGGTGAGTCGTCGGGGAGGCGGCCCCACCTCTGCCGTGCCTGCGGGCTGGTCCCGGGCGAGGGGCCGCCAGGGCGCCTCTCAGCTGCCCTCCTCCCTCAGGACTGCACCTACGGCACCGAGATCATCTCCAAGTGGAAGAGCCTCCTGGAGAACGACCAGCTCCTGTCGCACGGCAGCCAGGACCTCTCGGCAGACGCCTTTCACAGGTAGGCGGGACACACACACACTTCCTATGTGGGGGTGAGGGGGCCTTCTGCCCCCTGCTGGCACTGCTGGGGACTTCAGTCCTCTGGGGGGTCATGCGTGTGCCAGGCTGACCCTGGGAGTAAAGCCGCCAGCCTCACTGTTCCCATGGTAACTGGAAATGGCAGACAGTGGATAAGGCGTGAACACACACACCCAGCGACAGGGAATAACGAAGGTGCACACTTCTCTGGGGGACCTTCAATCTGTAACCTAAGGGTGAGAGGTGTCTGCTGGGCAGAGCTCTGGGTGGAAAAGCACACCACACCTTGCGAGGGGCCATGAGCCCCTGTGACCCCACAGCAACCCTGCCAGCAGGTGCTGCCAATCCTAAGGTCCCGGGACTGGGCGGGCGGGCAGGGAAGAGGCGGCAGGTGCAGGTGGGGCCCAGCCTGGTGGTTCTCTGCCCGGATGTCCATGCCGCCGCTGCCTTTCTTACTCCAGAGAAGCGGGCGTGGTGCGCCCTGCACCCGTGACCCAGGCGGTGCCCCTGGCAATGCCCCGTCTCCTCCCGCAGGCTGATATGGGAAGTCTGGATGCCGTTTGTTCGCACCATCGTCAGCCAGTGGCAGCCGCGGAACTGTGAGCCCATGGTGGACTTCCTGGACAGCTGGGTGCACATCATCCCCGTGTGGGTGCTGGACAACATCCTGGACCAGCTCATCTTCCCCAAGCTGCAGAAGGAGGTGAGCCCGGAGCTAGAACGCCTGCGTTAACGGGATGTCAGCACAGCTGCCGCCTGTAGCGCCAGCCGGTGTGGCAGCACGTGTCTCCCCACAGCCACCACTCACAGGGAACTCATTAACTTGGTTTCTTAAAGTTAATGATGCCATTCCTGAGATGCAATACAGTTGCTTGGGGATGTGTTTATTTGGCTGCCTTTGTACCCAATGTGTCCCTCCGTAAGAGACCCCGTGCCCCCCACACATGCAAAGGGCTGGGCCTTGGCCCGGAGCGAGCACTGGCATCCTCGCCATTAACCACACGGCATCGTTGACCCCCCCCCCCCCTCCTGCAGGTGGAGAACTGGAACCCCCTCACGGACACCGTGCCCATCCACTCCTGGATCCACCCGTGGCTGCCCCTCATGCAGGCGCGCCTGGAGCCGCTGTACTCGCCCATCCGCAGCAAGCTGTCCAGCGCCCTGCAGAAGTGGCACCCCAGCGACTCCTCCGCCAAGCTCATCCTGCAGCCCTGGAAAGACGTCTTCACCCCCGGCTCCTGGGAGGCCTTCATGGTCAAGAACATCGTGCCCAAGCTGGGTGAGGACGGGCGGAGACGCAGCCACGCCCGCAGCCTTGGTCCCTCCGGACCCGTTAGCACATGGCCCTTCTCACCGCGAGAGGTGCCGCCTCTGTGCACGGAGGCCAGATGTAGACGAGAGCAGGGCCTTGGGGCGGTGCTGACCACGGCAGGCTGGTCTCGGCTCCTGGGAACAGGATGCCTCCGGTGTCCTGAACTCCATGGGATCTGATTCTGGCTCAGAGGGGAAAGTGCCCCTCACAGGCAGGCCACCCTGGCCCCGCAGGGGAAGCCGCTCTGCGGCGGCGGCGGCTTTGCCTGAGCCCGGCTCTCCTTCCAGGCATGTGCCTCGGGGAGCTGGTCATCAACCCGCACCAGCAGCACATGGACGCCTTCTACTGGGTCATCGACTGGGAGGGGATGATCTCCGTCTCCAGCCTGGTGGGGCTCCTGGAAAAGCACTTCTTCCCCAAGTGGCTTCAGGTACCTTGTCTGGCTTTGGCCGGGGGGGGGGGGGGGGGGGGGTAGGGGGAGTGACTGCACAACAGAAATGAACTACTGGCCGGAGAGGAACAGGTTACACAGTGACAGTGACTGCCATTTGCTGGCCGTGTGCCAGACGCTCGGAGCACTTTATTGCATCCCTCTGTGCACCCAGGAGGCGGAGCCCCGTTTACTGGCCAGGCCCTGGCTTTAGGATAGCAGCAAAGGGCCCCTTTAGCTGTTGGCTCCCCTTTGTTGCCACTTTGGATGCAGGCCTCTCACTGTTCCTCTGGCAGGTGCTGTGCTCCTGGCTCAGTAACAGCCCCAACTACGAGGAGATCACCAAGTGGTACCTGGGCTGGAAGTCCATGTTCTCGGACCAGGTGCTGGCTCACCCCTCCATCAAGGACAAGTTCAACGAGGCGCTGGACATCATGAACAGGGCGGTGTCCTCCAACGTGGGTGAGTGGGGGGCGTCCTGGCTCCGTGGTCTGCACACGTGACAGAACCGGGGTCTTCAGGTCCCTGCGGGCAGCGGACTCTGGCTCTCAGCCACCAGCTCTCCTGCGACGGCGTCTCCCTGAACGGAGGCAGATTTAAGCAGGATTCACACGGGTCACCCCAGGGCCCACCCCTCATACCCACTGCGCTGTAGCCTGCTCAGCCAGCGCCGGGTGCTAAAGTGTAAGCTCACAGCGCAGTCAGGGCATGGTCTGACTCAGACAGCAGTCGCCAACCTTTCGGCCCTCATGGCCCACTGGTGGCCAGCGCTGTCTCAGACCATGTTCTTTACTGTAAGCGACAGCACCTGCCTCGTAGGCGTTACTGAGAACCTAGAGGATTGAGTCCCTGGCAGTGGTGTGTACAGCGCTCGGTAGGCGTCTGCTGTGCCGGAAGCGGCGGCTGGCTGTCCATCTAATACCTACTCCCCTGTTGGGCAGGTGGAGGCGAGCCCCTCAGCCAGGCCTGCCACCGCGCTCACCACTCACAGCACCTATTCTAGCCTGGCTCCTGGACAGCAACAAGGCCAGAGCTGCTTCGGGGCACAGCGCTTAGGAGGGGCAGCTGTGACACGAGAGCAGATTTCCCAGCTTACTTAATTATAACTGCCTAATGGGGAAATACACTCTCTCTACTTGTCCAGGCCCCTCGGGGGCCACTCCACTTTCACACTCTAGAGTCTAGACCTGCCTTCAGCCTCCTGGCTCCTGGCCTGCTCCCCATCTGCCCCCTCCTGCAGCAGCGGGCGCTGTGGCCCTGTGTTAACCCTCAGCACCCCGCAGTCCTCCGGGGCCAGAGGCGGGATAGGAGAGTCAGACATACAGCTAGTGCAGCCCTGTGTTCTCGGGGCTCTGCCGCTGCCTCTTGGGCAGTGTGGAGTGCAAACTCCCAGGCAGGATGGGCACAGCATCCGGCCACTCAGCCCCGTTCTTACGTGGCTGCAGCAGGTGTGCGGGTGCTGTGTGTCTGAGGCACAGCTAACCTCGGAGTAAACCGGTTTAGAGACGGCACCTGGGATACATCCGGGCTTCAGCCCCATTGCAGTTTAGACCCTATGCGTGCCGGACACCTCTCCTCACCCCTGCCCTCTCCCCCAGGTGCCTACATGCAGCCTGGAGCGCGGGAGAACATCGCCTACCTCACCCACACGGAGCGGAGGAAGGACTTCCAGTACGAGGCCATGCAGGAGCGGCGGGAGGCCGAGAACATGGCCCAGAGGGGCATCGGCGCGGCCGCCAGCTCCGTGCCCATGAACTTCAAGGACCTCATCGAGACCAAGGCCGAGGAGCACAACATCGTCTTCATGCCCGTCATCGGGAAGCGCCACGAGGGCAAGCAGCTCTACACCTTCGGCCGCATCGTCATCTACATCGACCGCGGGGTGGTGTTCGTCCAGGGCGAGAAGACCTGGGTGCCCACCTCCCTGCAGAGCCTGATCGACATGGCCAAGTAGGCGCAGGCCCAGCGGCTGCCCACACTCTGACTAAACCTTTGGAACCGTCTTTGCAAGAGCCACTTCTCTATTCAGTGGATCTCCCCACCAGCCAGGCCCCAAGGCAGGCTGTGCAGTGTGGTAAGGTGTTTGAGAGAAGTGCATAAAACAACTTTACCCCAGTTCTTCCACGAGAGCCAGCTGAGGGCTTCCTGCTCTCTCTGGGACTGGCACTGGGGGGGCAGGAGTCCCCGCGGCCCCTCCAATGGCCGCCTCCCCCAGCACTTCCTGCGTCACAGCCTGACCGGCCAGCAGCTGAGGCACCTGCCTGGCTCCTGATGATCTCGAGGTCCTCGCAGTCCCGGTAGTCCGGCTCTTCCCGGGACGCCCAGGTGTCCGCGGGGAGCTGCTCTAGCCTCCGGGCGGGGAACCAGTGCACAGAGGTGTCGTTGAACACGTCCGAGTACCGCGCCGTCTGGGGAAGCGCCCGCTCCTCCAGCCCTCCTAACGCCTGCGCAGACGATCCGAGTGAGGCACGGGGCCGACCTCGGCGGGCAGTCAGCCCCGCGCTGCCTTTGTCACCCCCTCCGCCCCCCACCCGTCAGGCAGATACCTGTGCAACGTAGGCATAGTTCTTCTGCAGAACCCTTGTCAACAACCTGTAAATAAAGAGGTTTTTAGCGCGTGATCAGGAGGTGCAGAGTGGTTTTATCCGGCTGAAGGCATACAGCAGGCAAGGTGACTTAAATATGGTAATGTGAACGGGATGTGGAGAAGGTATTCCGCAGAAAACGAACGTCCCGGTAACTGTGTGCACCCACTTCAAGGGGCACAGGGGGGCATGGGAAACCTGCCCACCCGAGGGAGGGAGGGAGGGGCGCCTGGCAGGGACTCCTTAAGCTGCTTCACAGCTTGGCTCAGCGCGACACCTTTCTCTGGCCTCCGTCCAGTTTCCTGCCTTGGCCACGTGCTCTGCTTGCGGTCACTCCGAGGACCGGGCCGCCCGCAGGCCTGGCGGGCCGCCACGTTCTGGGCTCACCTTTCCTCCAGGCCCCGGAAGCTGTTGCCAATGATGACCATCTTGGAGAGGGCGGCGGCTGACCAGTTGCTCCACAGGAGGTTGTTGTACAGGGCCGTCCCGCAGTGCGGCATGTAGAAGACGGTGGGCTGGCCACGCACGCTCCGCTTCCCCTCCTGGGAGAAGCCGGCAGTGACACTGCTTACAGCGAGGGAGGGGCCGGGCCAGGCCGGCCAGAAGCTGAGGACTCACCACACACACACACACACACACACACACACAGTGTGGCTACGAGGTGGGGGTTAGCCTTACTGTGTCATCATCCTGCAGTATATGGGCATCACACTGTGCACCTTAAACTTAAAATGCTCTCCGCCAGTTATAGCCACACAGCGCAAGCGAACGGAGAGGAGAGCAAATGGAGGTCTGAAGGTAACAATGTGTGTCCCGCAAACACAGAGCACTGGCTCAACGACAGGGCCCCTTGGTCCATGCAGCAGGGGCGTGAGGGTGGCAGTAGTTACTGCCCCGTGCTGGCCGGTGGGCCTGTTTGCAGGTCCCTCCCTCACGGAGCCCTTCCCAGACGCCCCTCTTGAGGACTCCGCAGCCAGGCTCCTGGAGGAAACCCAGGCCGGCGCCGGCTGCCTGGCCCTGCCACCCTGGCCCTCTCCCCACGCTTCATACGGGCAGCGGGCCCTGAACAGCCGGCTCTGCTCGGGCCGCCTGCAGCCCCGGGCCTGTCCCCTGGCAAACCCGGCTGACCCCCAAATCCCAGCTCCGGACCCAGGAAGCTTCCTCCACCCCCCAGAGAGCGGTCTCCTTCCCCTGTTCCCGGCACGTGGCTCTGCCTCCCTGTCTGATGTGGCCGTGGGCGCCCCGGACACAGGACTGGCTCCCGTTTGCCCGCAGGGCAGGCTCTCCCGGAAGCCTCTGGATTAAAGGCCTGCCGTAGGAGCTTGCCAGCACCGGCTAACGGTTCCGTCTCAGCTGGGCCCAATTCCACAGTAAGCAATGAGCAGTTTCTCCAAACAGAGGAACCCAGTGGTTACTTATAATTAATCCCCACGACAATACAGAACCAAACTCGAGGTATTTGCCTCGCATGGCTTCAGCCCTCTGCTTGTGAGATTCCTTCTCCAGGCCTCAGGAACTTTCCAGTCCCAGCGACTTTGGGGGGCTTCATCCTCAGCTCAGCCAGGTGCCGTGGGAACGGCAGACGAAAGCTCCAACGAGGGGGCCCCCTGTCCCCTTTTATTGCCTCCCTGGGAACAGGGTAACGTCCAACCAGAAAACCCACGTTGGAGGCACTGAGACTGTGTGACCTTTTAGTATTTCAACAGCAACAGTAAATACCAACTGAGCGCAATTTCTGGACACACACTCCTCAAAAATGTTATAAACCTAACATTTCTGGCTCATGCCATTTGTGTAATTTACATCTTTCTGATGGACACAACAGTCAAAACGTCAGTAATTGGGCACGTGCACACGCACACACACACACACACGCACCGGGAAAGCAACAGAGAGGAAGCACCGCCTTTCCAAAAAAATTCGCATCCGCGGGTCCGAGCCTGAGGTCAGCCGGCCTTCCCGTTCCACACTCACCTCGTTCTCACGGAGGACCGTCACCCCAAGGGCGGTAAGAACGGCGATTTCCAGCTGGCTGAACAGAGGGTCATACGCCCAGCAGTCACTTCTGGGAATCTGCGGGGGGAGGCGTTATTGCCACCAAATGCCTGTGCGCGCGCCGTGGTGAGGCCACGGGAGGGGCGGCGGAGAGGGGTCCCAAATGTACCTGGCACTTTTCCAGGAGGAGAAGCAGAAACGCTAGCTGGAGCCTAGCCGTGACGCAGGCGGCAAAGCTCCCGAGGCCGTAACACACGCACTTCCAGCCGCGGGCCCCCGCCGCCCGGGGCTCTCCGGGGAGGCAGCCGGGAGCCGGCCCCGAGGCCTCTGGCGAGGAGTGGAGGTGCAGGCTCCCAATGGCTTCCGAGAGAGTCCCCACAGGGGCATTCGCTTGTTCCGGATGTTCCACAAGGCACTGGTTGATGGTTTCTGAAAGGGCAGGCCCCAAACACAGTCACCCAGCAGAGCAGCCCGCAGGCAGGCAGGCAGGCAGGGAGCAAGGAGCAGGGCGGCGGCAGCTCCTCAGAGGGCCGGCCCTCCGCTCCCAGCATCCCCCGACGTGCGCGTGTCCCCGGCGCTGACAGGCTGTCTGTCCCTGGACCCCCGCAGTCCACAACCTCAGAGAAGGGTGTGAGAAGAAATCGCTTGCATTTGGGGCCCAGTTTCCATCTAAAACACTAATGTAAATTCATTCTAGTTTAATAGGAGGTCCCTGGTAAACTCAGGTTATGCCTTGAAATTCCATTTTTTAAATTATAACAAAGAACAGAGGAGCAGAGCTCTTAGTATCACACTATAAATGGCTGAGAGTAGGAATATGTAATGTGTAAAAAAGGGAGGGGGGGCTTAGCCAGTGTGGTTCAGTGATTGGGCATCAACCCAAGAACCAAGGGGTCACTGGTTCGATTCCCAGCCAGGGAATGCTGGGGTTTCAGGGGCTGTACTGGAGGCAGCCGATCCATGTTTGTCTCTCGTCGATGTTTCTATTTCTCTCTCTAAAGAGCAATAAAAACATTTTTATAAAAAGATAGGCTAGAGCTTCTGGAGTAACTAAAAACACTCTCTCTAACCCTCGTAGGGAGGTGGGTGCTCTCGTCTCTCCTTCATGACACTGGTACTGAGTTTATTTGCACAAATCTGTCTGCAGAACCAAACCAAAGCAACAAGCTCTCCGTCCCCACAAGAAGGAAAGGCGGCAGGGAAACCGGCGCCCAGCCCTCCTGGTGAGAGAAGTGGTAAAGCCTTTAGGAAAACCACCAGTCAGTGGGTATCACGTTGGTCCCTGCCTTTCACTGGATAATGCCCTTTCTGGGGACATATCCCAAGAAGATCAACTTAAACTTAATACAAGCTCAATGCAGAAAGGTTCTCATTGCAAACTTGTAATTAAAAAACCAATTAAACAGACAAATGTCCCTCAATAGAAATGCTAACTACTGTAAGACCACTGTTAAGTGCACTCCACGGGTCACCAACAATGTTAGGAAGGGAGTATAACCTCCGGGGGGGGGGGGGGGTGTACATTGCAATCTCAGGGAAAAGAGCCGGATGACACCAATGTCAGCCACAATGACGATGACAGCACAGGCACCATTCTAAGCACGTGACCAGCCTCACGCAGCCCGCACCATCACACCCAGGATATGCTTTAACACCTCTATCTCCCAGATGGAGAAGCTTAGGGTCAGAGGGAGTTACCAGCCAAAAACGCGCAGCAGTAAGGCGTTAGTCAGCATTAGACCCACCTGTTCACCGCCCATTAGAGCAAAATGGCATCCAATGAGGGTGGGGTTCCTTCCTCTGCCCACATTCTGGCCCCCTCCCACACTGTGCCGTCCCGTCATGTGTGTGTGTGTGTGTGTCCCCCCCACACCCCGCTTTGGCGAGGTGTACTCACCTAGTGCTGCACTCCAGAAATCAGAAACACGCAGGTCCTCCCTGTGGAGAGAAAAGAGAGGTGAGGTCATGTCCCCTTCTTCTCAGGGCGGCCCTATCAGTGACCCCCCTGTCCATGATCTGGATGTGGGGAGCATGACGCAGAGGCAGAGCCCACCCTTGAGTGACAGGAGGATACACGGTGAACACTACTGCTGGGGCTCAGAGAGAGCAGCACTGAAGGGTCCCAGGTTCAATTCCGGTCAAGGGCATGTGCCTTGGTTGCGGGCACATCCCTGGAGGGGGAGTGCAGGAGGCAGCTGATTAATGTTTCTCTTTCATCGATGTTTCTAACTCTCTATCCCTCTTCCTTCCTCTCTGTAAAAAAAAAAAAAATAAAAATAAAATCAATTAAATATATAAAAAATAAAAAAATAAAAATAGAGCTACCACGCGATCCAGCAATTCCACTTCTGGGTATTTATGTAAAGAAAGCAAAAACATTTATTCAAAAAGACATCTGCACCCCATGCTCACTGCAGCATTACTTACAACAGCTAAAATCCAAAAACAACCTGCATACGTGTCCCTCGATGGAAAAATGGATCAAGATGTGGCAAAATAAAAAACAAAATAAAAAATGTGGCCATAAAAAAGAATAAAATCTTGCCATCTGTGATGACGGATGTTGGATGTTCTCTGAGGGTATTATGCTAAGTAAATGAGTCATACCGAGAAAAATATAGGTATGATTTCACATGTATGTAGAACCTAAAAGAACAAACACAAAAACACTAAGCTCTTAGAGAGAACAGACTGGTGGCTGCCAGAGGCAGGAGGGTGGTGGGGGTTGGGGTGGGTGTGCAATGGGTGAAGGGGGTCAAAAGGTAAAAACTTCCAGTTATAAAATAAATGTGATGGAGGTGGCGTACAGCATGGAGATTATAGTTAATATTGCATGGTGTACTTGAAAATTGATGAGATTTTAAAGGTTCTGGTCACCAGGAAAAAAGTGTTAAAAAAAATCAATTGGATTTGAACTCACAAGCCCCAAGCCACTGCTCAGGGGGCTCAGAGAAAAGACAGAATTGAAAAAACACCTGCCCAGCCGAAACCGGTTTGGCTCAGTGGATAGAGCGTCGGCCTGCGGACTGAAAGGTCTCGGGTTCGAATTCCGGTCAGGGGCATGTGCCTTGGTTTTGGGCACATCCCCAGTAGGGAATGTGCAGGAGGCGCCTGATCGATGTTTCTAACTCTCTTTCCCTCTCCCTTCCTCTCTGCAAAAAAATCAATAAAATATATATTTTTAAAAAATACAACAAAACAAAACACCTGTCCAGAGCCTGCGCTCGTGGGGGGAACAGCTTAAAGGGACAGACTCCTCTCCATCAGGGCAGGAGGCAGTGCTGTACCTGGGGGTGCGCGTGGGGGCAGGGAGCTCTGGGGGAAACTGAAGAAGTTGAGGAGGAGTAAGGTACATGCAAAGTGCCAAACCCCTAGGCACCCTCATTCCCATCAGCTGCCTCAGATCCTAGAAACAGTCACTGCTGCTTTGTAAAAAGAACCCTCACCTGAGGATTTTCTTTTCATTGATTTATTTTGAGAGAGGGAGAGAAACACTGATCAGCTGCCTCCCGTAGACACAACCTGCAACCTAGTTAGGTGCCGGGCTGGGAATTGAACCTGCAGCCATTTTGGTGTGCGGGATGACCCTCCAGCCAACCGAGCCACCAGGCCGGGCACTGCTGCATTTTTCTCAGGCTCCCTCGCTGGCCGCCCACTCCTTTCTACCTAGTGGTAACCTCTGAGTCACCACCGCCTCCCGACCCTCATTCTGGGGGAGGGGAGCAGATAAAATTAGTCTAATTTCTTTCCTTATCGAAGGCAGTGCTAACAAGAGCTGTTATTTACCGAGACCTTAAAGGACCACAAGCGAAAAAGGCATCACACAAAACAACGAAACTAGGTCATGTTTATGGGGTGTTTCCTCTGTTGGGCACTATCCTAAGCGCCACCTCAGGGAGACAGCAAGGCGTGGGGTGGGGAATGGGGGAAACCGGAATAACGGGGCGCTCTGAAGCACAGATTTTGGAGTTGCAAAGCCATGGGGTTGCAAATTCGGTTCCATGCATTACCTGCGTCTCAGTCAAGCGAGATGCCCCCAGGATCCCAGTGTGGTGGCCCAGAGGTTCAAACTGGTCAAGTGGTGGAGCACGCTTAACCCAGTGCCAGGCACAAAGCAGCCCAACTAACCGATGATGATCCTCGTGAAAATTTACAATCACCCTGTTCGTGTTGCTTTCCAGGCATTTTAGCAACAAAAACCAGCAT
Source organism: Vespertilio murinus (assembly GCA_963924515.1). Lineage (NCBI taxonomy): Eukaryota > Metazoa > Chordata > Mammalia > Chiroptera > Vespertilionidae > Vespertilio > Vespertilio murinus. Next base: position 22,312,942 of record OZ004720.1, on the reverse strand, counting down.
CGGCGTTAACATTAGCACCACAGACACGGGTGCTGCGCTTACCACGCCGAGTGCGGGGGCACCGTTCGAAATGGCTTACATTTACTAACCCACCGAGTCCTCCAAACAAGCCTCTACAGGCAACTTAAATATATATATATATATATATATATATATATATATATATATATAATTTAATTGACTTTTTACAGAAAGCAAGGGAGAGGGATAGAGAGCTAGAAACATCGATAAGAGAGTAACATCGACCAGCTGCCTCTTGCACACCCCCCACTGGGGATGTGCCCGCAACCAAGGTACATGCCCTTGCCCGGAATCAAATCCGGGACTCCCCAGTCTGCAGGCCGGTGCTCTATCCACTGAGCCAAACCGGTGAGGGCCACAGGTAACTTTTCTTTTTTTTTAAGAAGTGATTTTCATATATATATATATATATATAATTGATATTTTAGAGAGAGGAAGCGGGAGAGAGAGAGAGAGAGATAGAAACATCGATGAGCGAGTAACATCGACCAGCCGCCTCCTGCACCCCCCACACTGGGGATGTGCCCGCAACCAAGGTCCATGCCCTTGACCGGAATCAAACCGGGACCCCTCAGTCCGCAGGCCGACGCTCTGCCCACTGAGCCACACCGGCTTCGGCCACAGGTAACTAACTTTAACTGCCCACCTCACAGATGGGAAAACCGAGCCACAGGCGTGACGTGGCTTGCCCAAGGGGAGGAATGACCACCCTTCGGGAGCGCTGACTGCAGCCCGGCCTGGAAGGAGCTCTTCGCCCCCGTCAAACCCTCGCAAACTCCCGCTTTCCACCAGGCGAGGCCGAGCTCGGAGGGTTCAGCGCCGCCACTCACCGGGCCTCCCGGATGCGACGAAGCAGGACTCCGCCGTCCGCGCCGGGATCCGCCTCCGGGCCCCCGGCCGCCGCCGCCGCCGCCGCCGGCCTCTGCCGCGGGCGCCGGGCCGCCGGGCGCCTCCGCCGCGGAGCCGCCGCCCGCCAGAGCTCCAGCGCCGCCGCCGCCGCCGCCGCCGCCATTGGCCGCTGACGTCACGGGAGCGCGGCGCGCCCGGCTACGTCATCTCCGCGCGCCAGCCCCGCGGGACCCTTTAAGGGGGCGGGAGGCGCCGGCAGCGCGTGATCCCGGGGCCTTTCTGCCGCGCGCTTAGGTACGGGATTGGGGGGCTGGGGAGAGGTCGGAGGGTTCGCCGGCGCCCCGCAGCCGCCTGCACTTCGGATCGCGAACCCCGATCTCCGGGCTGCCTGGCTTTTCTGGCGGGTGGGCAGCGCGGGGGACACGGAGGGGAGGGACCGTGCCCACGAGCGCCTCATCGCGGCCTCCCTGCGCCATGGCCCGGCCCAGATGCCCCCCCCCCCCCCCCCATGCCCCTGCGCCGAGGCCAGACACTTCCCCGGGCCCGAGACGGCATTCGATCGCTTCCTGGCCCTCAGCTCCGGCCCCGCCGACCTGCTGAGGCCGCTTTCTACATCACCACCGCCACCCTGGGGTCATAGCTGGCAACTCTTGACTTCCTGGGCCGTTGCTGCCACTTCCCAGGCTGCCTGAGCTTCCTGTGGTCACACTCCCACCCCTGTCCCACCCCAGGGCCATTACCGGGCTCTTCTGGACCTTTCGGAGATAAGAGAGGGGACCCTGGCAGCGTGGGGCCCAGTCCCCTGGGAACAAGGGGATAGGGGGTTTCAGGCTGCTGTCCTTGGTTCCTGGAGCTTAGACGCCTCCCCCCAGGCATCCAGATAGGCTTCAAAGAAACCATGAGCGTGATCCTAGGGAGGCCCACCCCAAGATGTTGAGAGGTGAGGAAAGATTGAGATTGTACAGGCCACCAGTGGGGTCCTCTCTAGTAGGGACATCTCTCTACCTAAGGAGCTTTAAAAAAACTCCATTGTGCTCCCAGAAGGAAGACCGATGGTAAGCAAGCATTTGGAACCATGTCCCTGAGGGCATTCATCTTGGAGAGAGTGACAATAGGCATACCATTTTGATGGACCAAGGGCTGTCCTATGGAAGGAATAGGCCTCGTGTAATTTTCCTCGACGGTGTTATGCAGACCAGTGTGTAGAGGCTATTGGGAGGCCAGGTTAGCTTAGTGGGAGGATCAGTTTAACAGTGCGAACTCCCTATCTCGGGAGGGAATAAGCTGACAGTCCAGGTCGTTTTTTATTGGTTGATTGATTAGAGAGAGAGAGAGAGAGAGAGAGAGAAACACCCACCGGTTGCTCCACCCACTCACGCATTCATTGGTTGCCTCTTGTATGTGCCCTGAGTGGAGATGGAATCCAGAACCTTGGTGTATCAGGGTGAGGTTGTAACCGAATGAGCTACCTGGTTGGGGCCGGTGAGGGGATTTTTCCTGCCCCGCTGACCCACTGTACAGAGATGAGGGTTAGAGTAAATGATGCCAGGGTCCCACCGTTCAGACCCTGCAATCCCCTGGAGGTCCGAGTTGTCTCCTCTTGTGGAAGGAGCTTGAAAGACACTCTTTAACTTCTCACTGCATCTTACGGAAACTTGCCCAGCTCTGGACTTCCACATGTTCCTGTTACTTCTGAGCTGTCATGGGGACAATTCCTTAATTTGAGTCCCATTATTACTACAGCAACTGCCTCATTTGTACCCTCTCCTTAACACTGAGAGCTTCTTAACTGTTTCTTCCATGAGACACCCCTGTTCAAGAACTAAAGGATTTGAAGTCCTGCTTCTCTCTCTCTCTCTCTCTCTCTCTCTCTCTCTCTCTTTGAAACTGTTTCGACTTTCTAGAAAGCTCTTTTGAAGTCTACCATTTGCTTAACCACGCTGGGTCACATGCTCTTTTTGTGGCTTTCAGAGATAATCTATTCCTTGTGTTTATTTTAGGGCGAAGGCACTGATGTTTGAACAGGAAGCTTCAAAAAGTTTCAAAGAGTCTTCAGAATGGCTTTGAAGCACACAAGCTAGAAATCGCCCCAGAAAAACGCATCTCCCCTGTGGCATTGGCGAGCTCTCTAGCGGGGGGTCATATTGCAGAGAGCCAGAGAGCTGATGCTCACGGGGCCAGATAGGCGGCGCTGGCTTTTCTGGTAGAATCCTCTGGCTTTATTATATTCTCTCCCTGGGTTCTCAGAGGCATCCGTGGCACTGAAGGGCTTGCCAGGAAGGGAAGTGGCACTTTCATGTTGAATAAAAACCAAGCGAGGGACAGTGGTGACCGAAAGCACTTAAGACCTCCCGCGTCTGGCCTCACTGGATCTGGGGCACAGAGGGACAGTGCTGCTGGGGAGCAAGAAGCCATATCTGGAAAAAGAAATCCAAATAAAGAGAAATGCCAGCGACTTGAAAGTAAATGGCAGCCTCAACAGAGAGGAAGTCAGCGTCCTGGTGAGTAGCAAGGCCTGCGGTGGCTTGAGTTCCTGCCAGGCTGCTGGACTGGTATTTGGGTTAACTGAACATCCCCAGCCAGATTGTCTTAGCTTTATTAAGGGGAGAAAAAAAAAAAAGCCATTTTCTTCAGAGCAGCTGAGTCAAACATGTGGAGCCATTTCTCACCAAAGCCGGTGTGTTGTAACTTCGCAAGCTTCTTGCAGTGTTGCAGCGAGCCGAGCCGGGCAGTTGCTGCTAGATTGCGCTGAAGATAATCATGGCCGATCATGCCTCTGGCTTTGAGGATAATGTGGGCGTCGGAGCCCTCGCTTTGGAAAGTTAAATGGCTGCGCTGCAGAATTACAGCGTGGGAAGGGGCTTGGCCGGTCTCCAGTGCGGCTGTGGCAGGGTGCTGCGCTATGTCTGCCTGCGGCTCCGGCCCATCGCGTCCCCAGATGGGTTAAGCCTCTCTCTCTCTCTTTTTTTTAAAAAAAATATATTTTATTGATATTTTACAGAGAGGAAGGGAGAGAGAGAACTAGAAACGTCGATGAGAGAGAAACATCGACCAGCTGCCTCTTGCACACCCCCTACCGGGGATGTGCCCGCAACCAATGTACATGCCCTTGACCGGAATTGAACCCGCGACCTTTCAGTCCGCAGACCGACGCTCTATCCACTGAGCCAAACCGGTTTCGGCTAAGCCTTTCTCTTAATCCGGCTCAGCAAACAGGAATGGAGGAGATGAAAGCCAAAGGCCCGGTGTGAATAGACGGAGCAGGGTCAGTGGCTGATGATGTACACATGGAAGTCAAACAGGTGGGGTAGTTCAAAATGACACCAGGGTCGCCTGTGCGCACCTGGAAGAGGGGAGGTGCTTTCACCCCAAGAACATAGGCAAGGGTAGACGGGGGCCCAGCAGTGGGGTTTCTGAGTTGAGTCTGAAACACTTTTGAGGCTTTCTGATCTGGAACTCAGGAAAGGGGGGTGGGAGGGGGGGCCGGACTAGAAACTAAGTTAGTGCTTGTGATCAGAAAGATAAGGTGGGAGCCAGGGAGGGGGTTAGGGAGGGGGTTCAGGGGGAAGAGCACTGGTGAGAGAAGGACACAGCTCCTCCTTAGGCTCTAACCCAGGGGTAGGCAAACTTTTTTGACTCAAGGGCCACAATGGGTTCTTAAACTGGACAGGAGGGCCAGAATAAAAGCAACCTGACCATGCTGGCACTCTCATCTTTGGGCTGCTGGTGAAGGAGCAGAGGGGAGAGCAAGAGAACCCTCCGCTTTTTCGGCTCCTTGGGCTGGATAGAACAGCCAAACAGGTCAGATCCAGCCCGAGGGCCATAGTTTGCCCACCCCTGCTCTAACCTGTACAAGATGTGCTTGCAGAGGTTTGGAAGTAAAACCCAGGCAAGCCTTTGTGGAGTTTGCCTCGTGATCTTAAAGAGGTTGTTATAATTATACTAGAAGCCTGGTGCACGAATTCATGCATGGGTGGGGTCCGGCCCGCCCACCCGCCCCAATCAGAGGGCCAATCAGGGGTGAGGCCAGCTGGGGGGAGGGGGCCATGGGTGGTTGGCTGGCTGGCCCCACCCACTGATCAAACTCCCCGGTTGAGGGGATAATTTGCATATTAGTCGTTTATTATATAGGATGGCAGAGCAGGCTATAAGACTAGGGAGAACAGTGGGTTATGGAGATTGAGAAGAGGGATTCCTCTGGGCATCTGCTGCCATTTGATGAGGGATCGAGTGTGAGTTAATCCTTGCCAGGTTTTGTAGGCAGAGAGGGGCCCGGTGCTTCTCTGTGACCTTTAAAGGGCCCCGCTTTCCCTGCATTGAAACATGCAGTTAATTTTCTCCCTTTATCACCGGGGCCCAGCGCACACCGAGGCCCTCAGCGATATCGGTTAGATGAAATCTAGGAATCTGTGGATCCGTTCGGAAGGGCTAGTTCGGGAGATCGCTGTGCCCAGCAGTTGTGCGGAGTGCTTCTGAGATGGTCTGACTTCCTTGGCTGTCAGGGCCTGAAAGGACAGTTTACCAAACCGTGTGGTTAGTTCACGTCACGTGTCCCACAAGAGGCATCGCTGTGGGCAGCGTCTTTCCTGTCTTCCTCACAGACGGTCTGACCGCTGGGGAGAGGCATATTTTTAGTTCGACTCCACTGCACTGAAGAAATGGCTTTATCTGCTTGTAGCCGCAGGGCTCCTCTTCCGGGGGGGGCCAGCAGGGGCTTTGCAGACCCCGAGGGGTGAGCTCCGAGGGCTGGGAAATAGGGGGCGCGCCTTCGGCTGGTCCCGGATGAAAGGCAACCGCTCTGCTCTGTTCTCTTGCCAGGTGGAATTATTTTTTCCTTTACGATGGTTCAAAGGTGAAGGAAGAAGGCGATCCCACAAGAGCTGGCATTTGCTACTTCTACCCTTCCCAGGTGGGCCACACAGCGTGCCACTGTTGCGTGGGCATCCACAGAACAGGACTTGGGCCTCACCATGGTGACTTTTCAGAAGATTAGGGTTTCCATCGGGACAGTTTTCTGTGGATAACCCAGGCCCTTGGCGCTTCTACTCTCTTAATCTTAGTCGTAGTAGTTTTTAAAAATATATATTTTATTGATTTTTTTTACAGAGAGGAAGGGAGAGAGAGTTAGAAACAATGAGAGAGAAACATCGACCAGCTGCCTTCTGCACCCCCCCCCCCCCCCCCACCGGAGATGTGCCCGAAACCAAGGTACATGCCCCTGGCCGGAATCAAACCTGGGACCCTTCAGTCCGCAGGCCGACGCTCTATCCACTGAGCCACACCGGTTTCGACAGTCGTAGTAGTTCTTGTTCCGGTCTTTAAACTCCCAGGCAGCTCAGGGGCTTCCATCTTACCTGGCTGGCTGTACCACCATGATTTTCTGTCTGCCCCATGCTCCTAATTTTTGATCGGCTCATTACAAAAAAAACAACTTTTATCAAACATGCACAGAAGTATCATGAACCCTTACATGGCTGTCACCAGCTTTAACAGTTATCAACACTGTGCCAATTCTCATGACCCAGCCTAAACTCTCGGCCCTTTTATTTTTAGGGTGTTTTGCAGCAAATCCTAAACATTGTGTTATCTCATCAGTATCAAGTAACCTCTCTAACTGAAAAGGACTTTTTTTATTTAAAAATCACACCTAACAACAGTCACAATAATTGGTAACAATAATTCCTTAATACCACCAGAGAGTGTCTGTATTCATTATTTGCCCGATTACTTGGATGGTGCTCAGACCTAATTTCCTTCTCTCCTTTCTTCCCCTTCTTTTTCCTGATCAGGACCCAATCCAGGTTCCTGTTCCATTTGGTTGTTTTGTGTGTTGAGTCCCTTTTACTGGGTAGCGGTTCTCCCCCACCCATCTTCTTTCCCCCGCTCTATGCATTGAGTTACAAAGAAACCAGGCCAGCCCTAGCCAGTTTGGCTCAGTGGATAGGGTGTCAGCCTGCAGACTCAAGGGTCCCAGGTTCAAGGGCATGTACCTTGATTGCAGGCACATGCCCAGTAGGGAGTGCGCAGGAGGCAGCTGGTCGATGTTTCTCTCTCATTGATGTTTCTAACTATCTCTCTCCCTTCCTCTCTGTAAAAAGTCAATAAAATATATATTTTTTAAAATTAAGAAAGAAACCAGGTCATTTGTGCAATAGAACGTGAGCATGTCCCCGCTCCAGGTTTGCTGATGACTCCCTCCCGGTGGTGTCATTTAATGTCCTCTGTCCGCTGGGTTTCCTTTAAACCGGGGGTAAGGTCCAGAGCCTTCGTGAGGTTCAAGTTCATTTCTTTTAGGCAAGAATTCTTCATAGGTGGTGTGTACATTTTCTGCTCATCACATAATGTTCGGCTGCCCGGAGCTGAGTTAATGCTAAGATCCATCAGGAGGCCTGTAAATTTACTCATGTGGTTCCCCTCTGACTTGAATAATTGGGATTAATCTCGACCGCTCTGGCCACTCTGCAGGGGATTTGAATAGGGTTGAAAGGCTCACGCTTCTATCCATGCCGGGGGTTAAATGATAGGGTATAATCCTAGGAAGAAAAATGCAGTTCTGCGGATCATCTGATGTGTTCTCTGTGGGTGTTCGGGTAGGGGTCCACACAGACTTTGTCTGAAAACAGCTAAGTATTTTAGGCTCTGCAAGAAGCCACAGATGGTCCTCATCACATATTCTTTGTTGTTGTTTTGACAACCCTCAAAAAAAGATTCTTAGTTCACAGGCCATATAAAAATAGACCGCCAAACTGGATCTGGCCTGCAGACCATGTCTGCTCTAAGGAATGGCGCGAGAGCCCAGCAATTTCAACTTCCTGTCTGGGATCTGCTGCTTTCCCATAGACCCTGCTTGACCAACAGGAGTTGCTCTGTGGCCAGATTGCGGGGGTGGTCCGCTGTATCTCTGACATCTCGGGCACTCCTCCCACTCTCATCCGTCTGCGGAAGCTGAAGTTCGCCATCAAGGTGGATGGAGATTACCTTTGGGTGAGTTTGACAGGCAGAACCAGTGCCTCTACCATGAGTCGTTGTCTGGGTCATAAGTATCGTGACGATACGGTTTACAAAGCTTGTGTTGTTCGAGGGTCAACTGTATGAATCCTATATAGTAAACCCTAATATGCAAATCGACAGAGTGGCAGAAAGACCAGAGGAACAACCGGTCGCTATGACGTGCACTGACCACCAGGGGGCAGATGCTCAATGCAGGAGCTGCCCCCAACCCTCAGGCCCAACTAGCAGTGGCAGCAGGGGGCACCAGGCCAGCCAAGGGGGTTCCAGCAGGAGGCCCCCAATTGCCCCACCAGTCGCCCCACCATCCCCATCACCTGCTAGGCCTACGGACCCTACCCATGCACGAATTTGTGCACCGGGCCTCTAGTATTTACTATAAAACTCTTAATTGTTTGGTATGTCAGAAAAAATTCATAATGAAATGTTGGAAATAATACCAACAAAGAGGAATAGCCTTCCTTATGTTTGAACATCCCTTCTGCTCAGGATACTTTAAGTGTAGGCGTGGGGAAAGGGCACTTTTGAGTATACGGTACTACTATATGTAAAGAAATGGCTGTTCTTTTTTTCTTTCTTCTTTATAACGGTTCTTTGAAAGCTGACATACGTGCATCAATGCCTTAGAGTTTCCAGGTCATTTATCCAGTAAGTGTGGAAGTACAAAGACGTAAAGGTGGGGATTAAAAACTCAATTTGCATCACAGAATAAAGAGAATTTCTATAGTTTGGTTTAAGCCTTTCAAAGGAGAAGAAGAATCAACCATATGTCAGAAATGTTTGGAGAGTTCATCATAGGAGTGAAATAATACACATAACGTTCTTCTCTGCAGGCTCTGTCATGCTACGTTAGTGAGATTCATCCATGTTGCATGTATGGGCAGTGCCTTCCCTTTCACTGTTGAACCTCATTCCGTTGTCTGAAGACATCACAGTCTGCTTATTCATTCTCCTTTATTTAAAAATATATATTTTTATATGATTTTAGAGAAAGGGGAAGGGAGAAGAGAGAGAGGAGCATTGAGCCCACAACCCAGGCATGTGCCCTGACCTGAAATTGAACGAGATGATGCTCAACCAACTGAGCCACACTGGCCAGGGCTCATTCTCCTTTTTCCGGACACATGAACTGTGTCCAGTTTGGGGCATTTAAGAGTAAGGCTCCTGCCAAGACCGGTTTGGCTCAGTGGATAGAGCGTCGGCCTGCAGACTGAAAGGTCCCGGGTTCTATTCTGGTTGTGTGCAAGAAGCAGCTGATTGATGTTCCTCTCTCATTGATGTTTCTAACTCTCTCTCTCTCACCCTTCCTCTCTGTAAAATATCAATAAAATATATATATATTTTTAAAAAAAGAATAAGGTTCCTAGGAACATTCCTATAGGAATCTTTTTCATGGACATAAGTCTTCATTTCTAGCGAGTAAATATCTCCATCTGGAATTGCTGGGTGTTGGGGTAGGTACATGTTAATTTTATAAGAAACCACCAGCCCTTTCCCCAAAGCGATTGTGTCATTTTACATTCCCTCCAGCGACGTGTGAGAATTCCGGTTATTTTACATCCTCGTCAGCACCGACGTGGCAGATGTTTAATTTCAGCCATTCTGCCGGATGTGCCGTGGCAGCTCATTGTAGCTCCATTTGCCATTTCCCTAATGACTAATGGTATTAAGGCTTTTTCATGGGCTTAAGGCCATTTGTACATCTTCCTTTGCGATGTGTGTACCCAAAGCTTTTGTCCATTTGGTAAATTGTTTATTTCTTAATTGAGTTGTAGGGCATATATATATATATATATATATATATATATATATATTCTGGATACAAGTTCTTCACCAGATACCTATTTTAAAGATATCTTCCCCCACTTTGCAGTACTCCTATTAATTTTCCTATTGATGCCTTCTGATGAGCAGATGGTTTTCATTTCAATGAAGTCGAATTTATCAGTCTTAACGGTTATTGCTTTCTGTATCCTGTCTAAGACCGTTGCCTACCTCATTGGAGAAGATGTTCCCAGTTTGGGGGGAAGTTTATAGTGTTTGCTTTTAAATGCAAGTCTGCAGTCCTTCTTGGATTCCCGTTTGTGTCTGGATGTGAAGTCGAGGTCAAGGGCGCTTTCGTTCCATACAGAGACTCAGTGGTTCCAGCACCACTGTTGCAAAACCCCCGTTTCCTATTGGATCCTTCCCTGTTCGGCTCCTCTGCCAAAGGTCAGGGGCCACGTAAGCGAGGCTGTATTTCTTGGATGCCTGTCCTTCCATTGGTCTCTTGGAAGATCTCAGAGGGGGTAGCACACCCTCTTAAAATCAGGTAGGGTAAGTCTCCCTACCTTTTCCTGTTGCCAGTTAGCTTTGGCCATTGCCGGTCCTGTGTGTTCCTGAATCAGTTTGCCATTTTCCAAAGCAAAGCTGGTGCGGTTATGATCAGAATCACAGCCGATCTCTATGGCTCGGCTGGGGAAGCAGCAGGCTCTTGATCCGGGCCAGTGGGGGCACATCGGGGAGGATCTAACGCTTGGGTCACATCAGGAAGAAAACCAAGGTCCTTGCCCCGGCCGAGCATATGTTCAGAGGGAGTCTTTAAATTTTCCTCCTGCCGGAGTTTGTTTGCTCCTGTGTCTGAGTGTCTGGTGATTCCCTTAGGAAAGATTCCTCGGGGTAGAATTGCTGATTCTAAGGCCATGAACTTCTTTCAGGCTATTTGGACATATGGCAAGATACTTTCTAGTGGGGCCCGTATTCATTTTCGTGGAACGACGCTGCACCCAGCATCCGGGAGCTCTGGGAGGCGTGGGGGGTTGTCAATGTCGGTTCTCAGGGCCCCTGGTCCAGCTTGGGAGAGGCAGGCTCTCGGGGAAACAGTTTCAGCCCAGGGTTCGCAGTGAAGCCGGATTAGACCTTCAGTGTCCAAACAACGGGCCTAAGACTGCGCCGGGTCCCAAGAGAGGTCAGCGTTGGCTCGGTGGTCAGGGCCAGCTGTGTGGAGGGGCTGGCGTCCAGGACGGGCGCTGAGGGGCTGAGGGCCCTGGGCAGATGAACGGGAGGGAGGGCATTTCAGGTTGGGCGATGTGGCCATTGCTCTCTGCGGAGGCCAGCTTGGCCGGCGTGGAGGGGGTGGGCTGGGCGGTAGGTCAGTTTCCGGGCTCTGGGGTCTGGCTGTGGCGAGCCCTGGATGGCAGGGATCCGGGGCCGGGAGTCAGTACAGGGAAATGCCTGTGGTCCGATTCCGTCGTTACAGGCGCTGGGCTGCGCGGTGGAGCTCTCCGACATCAGCTGCCAGCAGTTCCTGCACCAGCTCATTGGGTTTTTTAACTTTTACAACGGACCTGTTTCTCTGGCTTACAAGGTACCAAGGAGCCTCCATGTGGCAAAACGATATTGCCAAAACACAGCCCTTACTCTAGGGCAGGGGTGGGCAAACTTTTTGACTCGAGGGCCACATGGGTTCTTAAACTGGACCGGAGGGCCGGAACAAAAGCAACCTGACCACGCTGGCACTCTCCTCTTGGGCTACTGGTGAAGGGGTGGAGGGGAGAGCAAGAGAACCCTCCGCTCTTGTGGCTCTGCGGGCCGGATAGAATAGCTGAACGGGCCGGATCTGGCCCGCGGGCCATAGTTTGCCCACAGCTGCTCTAGGGTCTGTTCCATTCTACACAAACAGTGTCCGGCCACCAGGTCAGGGACCCGGGAGCCCCTCTCAGATGCCTCTGTTCCCCAGTGGCGAGGGTCACGTTCATTCTAGGGGTTTACCTCCATCTCCTCCCCCCGGGGTAGGGGGAAGGAGCGGGGCCCCGAGTCTGAGGTGGGGAGGCTGTCAGGTGGGAAGTTCATAGGAGGCTCCCCTCCCTCTGCCGGTGTCCGCGTGGGGAGTAAGCTGGTGGGAGTGGGATCCTTAGCGAAGAGGTGCCTCTCAGAACCTCGGCTCCCGAGCTCAGGCCGTTTCCGTTTCAGAACTGCTCCCGGGAGGAGCTGAGCGCCGAGTGGGACACCTTCATTGAACAGATCCTGAAAAACACCAGCGAGCTGCATAAGATCTTCACTTCCCTCTGGGACTTGGACCGGACTAAAGTAACTCCCCCCTCCCCTTGTCCTGTCACGTGTGGGACTCGAGCTTGACACCTTTGTCCTCTCCCCCGGAAATGAACTTCACAGGGGGAGGTGATGGAGGTGTCATTTCTCGGTCAGAGCGGTTAAGACCTGCACTAAGTTCCACGCTGCTGCTCACCAGCTACGTGAGCCTGGACAGATCAAGGCGCCTCTCGGAACCTCACTCTTCCTATCCATAAAATGGGGTCACAGGACCTGCCTCCCAGAACTGTCTTGATGATGAGAAGAGATAACACCTAAATGACACAAAGTAAATACCCAGTCACGGCGTTACTATTATTTTGCTAATGTCCCAGAAATGTTGAAAGAAGTCATCCGAAAGTCCCCTTCTCCCTTGATAATAACATCTGATGTAATTCTTCTCACCATTGGAAGTGCCCAGTGCTAACACTTTATGGACAAGGCGCCACGTCTGGGAGGGAGCGGCGGAGAAGGGTTTCGCCTCTGAGCCACTCCGTTCGCCACTGACGTCCAGTGACACGTAGGCTGCCTGCGTGGCCGGCCTGGCCGCCTGCGCTGTCTGCAGCTTCTGTGGCCTTGATCTTGGTGAACGTCACATCCTCACTGTGCAGTGTTTTCAGGGACTGTCCCGGGTGAAAGCCGTGATGTTTTCACTTGATGTCATGGAAGCGAGTTCTGGGCCCCTCAGACATCCAGTCATGTGGTCCCGGGGGGCACGTGCTTCAGAGGGAGGGTGGGGGGTGGCGGTCACCTGGTACCATGACCTGCACTTGAACCTGCAGACCTCCTGCCTGCTGCCTGCTGGTGTCAGCATGGATAGGCGGGGTCTCCTGGTCAGTCCATGTGTCCCATGCACAGCCACATGCTCTATTCACTGTGCCCTCCAGGAACTTGGCATTTAGTGGTAAAGGGATTTTACTAGGTGGCATGGTCTCCTTTCTTCCAGGCTTTGGGTTAGGACCTGCCCACATTCTACAATCCCCTTCCCTTCCCGGAAGCTTGCTAACTTGTGGGCATGCTTCTTGTCCTGCCAGGTGGAGCCCCTGCTCTTGCTGAAGGCGGCGCTCATCCTGCAGACCTGCCAGCGCTGCCCTCACGTGCTGGCCGGCTGCATCCTCTACAAAGGCCTGTGAGTACCATCCTCTGCTGCAGCCTCTCGGCCTGTCATGCCGCCCCAGGTCGCAGGCGGGAGCTCCGTCTCGGGCCAGTTCCCAGCTGGCTGGTTTGGCAAGCATCAGGTAGATCAGACTGGATTGAGGCTGTGTACCTTGTCTTTGAGCAAAGCTGGGGCACTGGACACTGTTGTGTCCAGAAAGCAGTCAGGAATAGAAAAGCCAGCCATTCATTTATTTATTGAATTTATTGGGGTGACATCGGTTCACAAAACCGTACAGGTTTCAGGTGCACAACTCAGTAAACCATCATCTGCACGCAAAGTCTCTTTCCGTCCCCATCCCCCCCCCCTTTGCCCATCTCGACCTGCTCCCACCCCCTCCCTCTCGGGCTATCCCTACACCGATGTCTGTGTCTGTGTGGTGTGTGTTTGTTTTCCGGCTAATCCCTTCATCTTCTTTCCTTCCGCCCGCCCTCCCCTCTGACAGCTGTCAGTCTGTTCCACGCATCCAGGAGCAAAGGCGCGTAAAGAGATCATATAATTCTCAGGACGGGGCATGCGCTTCTAGTTGTCAGTCTCTGGGTGAAGGTAGTGCAAAGCCCCGAGGTCACCAGCAGCGTGTGTCAGGGGGGACGGGGGGGGGGGGGGCGGGCCCGCGGCTTCCTCCTGCGACTGCAGCTCGGCTCTGCAGAGCGGTGATAGTGCTGCTTCTTCTCCGATTCCTGCAGCCTCTTGGCTGGGCCGTCCCTTGCGTGGCTCCGAGATCTCGGTACTCTCACGCCCTTGGAGGGCCCCTTCACCAGCCTGAGTGCCCAAGAGGCCCTCCACGCGTCTCCCAGCGCCTCTCCTCGTGGAGGGCTCGCTCCCACAGCCCAGGGCAGGCAGGCTGGGCCTGTGCCCAGAGCTCTCTGATGGCGGAGGGATGTGTGGCTGGGGTAACTCTCCACGCCCCTGGGGACCCGGGCCTTCTAGGCTGTGTTCCCAACCGTGAGATTTTCTCAGTCCTTTTGGTCTGCCTCATAGTAAGTAGCTGCACATTTATTAGTTAATTTTTTAAAAATACTATTAGTTAATTTAAATATAATTTAACAACTAATGAATAGTTAAGTGATTAATGTAACTGTTCTCTTTTTGATGGAAATTTAAATTGTTTACCCACTTTTTTTTTTAACGATTTTATCTTTTTCCTCTGTGATGAAAATTCTTCTGCATATTTCTTGGTACAAGCCAGTCAAAGGGTTGGGACATTTAAAATTTTAATGGAAATTGCCAGAGTGCCCTCCGCGAGGGCTTTACCAGCTGACACTTGCACCAGCTGTGTCCCCAAGATCCAGTCCACCGTGGGGTGTGAGGGGTCTTTTCAGTTCAGAGCCCTGCGGCCCCTGCGGCCAGGGCCTCTCACGCTGTCCTCGTTCCTGTCTGACGCCCAGGATTGTGAGCACCCAGCTGCCACCCTCCCTCACGGCCAAGGTCCTGCTTCATCGCGCTGCACCGCGGGACCAGGTAAGGTCAGCCACCCCCTGGCTGGGAGCTTCCGCACCAGGCAGCCCCGGCAGACTGGTCCGGGGCGTCTGGGACAAACTGACTTTATGAGCCGATGGCCTAGTCAGGCCCGATGGTCAGCGAGGAAGAGAGTGGTACCCAGCACCAACGTGTGTGTGTGTTTCCTTTCAGAGAATACTGCCCGGAGGGGATGCCCAGCAGGAGCGTGGTAAGTCGGGAGGGCAGTGAGGATGCATCCTTTACTGCCCGTCCCTGGACAGTCCTATGAACGGGTCCCAAATGGCATGTCATCTGCGTGGAAGATTAGGGAAATGGATGGAACAGAGCTTCGAGTGCAGAGTTAGCCATGGAAACCCTAATAGCAGATAGGGCTCGTGATTTTAGGCGCAGCGCGCCTCTTTAAAAATTAAAGACATTACTGGGTGATGTCGGCTAGTAATGTTAACCACTGGTTAATAAGTTACAGTTCTATAACAGGTTTCTGTATGCCACGCTCTGTGGGCGCACCTGTTAGCTCCCGCTTCCAATTCCTCCGTAACTCACTGTAGCGAGACGGCTCCGACAGGTTCCCCCGGAGGGAGAGGGGCAAACGGCCGGTGCCCAGAGGACCTGCACATGCCCAGGAGGGTTGTTTGTGTGTTTTGCTTTTAAATATATTTTATTGATTTTTCACAGAGAGGAAGGGAGAGAGATAGAGAGCTAGAAACATGTATGAGAGAGAAACATCGACCATTTGCCTCCTGCACGCCCCCTACCGGGACGTGCCCACAACCAATGTACATGCTCTTGGCTGGAATCGAACCTGGGACCTTCCAGTCCACAGACTGATGCTCTATCCACTGAACCACACCGGTTTTGGCCTTTGTGTTGTTTTGAGGCATAAGTTAGGGCACATTCCCTCGGCCAGCTGGAACTGCTTTTCCCTGATGTGTGTCTGAGGCGCCACTACATTTCCCTCCACCAGCGCGCCTTCTCCAAGCGGGGAGCAGTGACCCCGTGGGCTCTTCCTTGGCGACCCCAGAAATCGTGGCTGCCGTTTGGTGTTCTGTCTGGGCTGAGGAGCGTGTCACAGCTCTGCTCTCTGACCCGGCATGTTGGGGTGCATGTGTCACCCCAAGGACGGTCACTCCCCCTCTCCTCTGGTCCAGGGGAGCCTCCCATGTTGCTTTGTGATTCCAGGAGCCGCCCTGCCCCCGAACGTCCACGTCATGCCTGTTTTCGTGACGGAAGAGGAAGCCGCCAGTCTCCGCGAGTTCCCGGGGGAGCCTGTGGCCAGGTAGGGGAGCCCCGGGTTCTCCTTTCGCCACGCCTCAGGGGCCCTTCCACGGGCGCCCCATCCTCCCTCCCTCCACCTTCTCCGCTCTGGGACGTCAGCAGAGAGACGAGGCGGCGGCGTGGTGACACGAGTGTGGCTTTCAAGCCCCCGATCTGTGGCTTATCTGCTGTGTGACCTTGGGCAAGTGCGTTCACTACCTGAGCCTTAAATTTTATAAACTGGACCCAGGAACACCTACTTCCTGGGCTCCTGGTGAGAGCTGAAGCAGCATTAGCATACTGTGCGGTGTAGGGAGACTTATACCAGACCCCGGATGTAGATGATGCTGGCATCGCCTCGTCTTTACGCCTGTGGTTTGGCCTCAGGCTCTGGGCCCCAGTCCCCCCAGTCCCCCCAGTCCCTCCGGTCACCGGTGCAGCGTGTTAGTCTCCCGGGGAGGGGCACGCACCCCGTTTCTCACTATGTCCTCATATCTTCCCTCTTCGCCAGCCCCCCCGCATCTCCAGCCGGACTCCAGGGGCGCTCGGCTCGGCACCCTCCGAGGGGTGGCAGCCCCTCTGCCCCGGAAGAGGACGGGCACGAGGACGCCGTGGCCTGGCCGTGGGCAGCCGCCCCTGAGCCCAGGCCCGCTGCCGCCGCTTGGCCACGTGGCAGTGGGGAGCGCGGCCGCCGCTCCAGCCGGGACCCGGGGGGCGCCCGGCCTGCAGAGCCACGGGCCACAGCCAGGGACCAGGGTCCCGGCCTCCGCCGCGCCCCGGGGCCAGTGACGGGGAGCGAGGAGCTGGACTTGTCTGAAATCCACATTCCAGAAGCTCGGGAAACGCAAGCGGCCTCCGGTTCCCCTGCCTTCTCCAATGGGCGTGTCCCCCACGGCAGTGGTTCTTGTCCCGGGAAATCTGTCAGCACCCCGGGCCCCCCGGAACCCACCGGGGCCCTGCATACGGGCACAGCCAGCGCCGGCCTCTCTCCCTCAGCCCCCGACGCCCTCCCCCGGAACGGAGCCCCCGAGCAGCACGAAGGCCTCTCGGGGGACAGCACCCGCGCCCCCGTTCTTAGGGGAGACCCCCTCCCCAGAAGTACATCCTCATCGCCTCGCCCGGATTCGAGGCAGAGAGGAACTAAGCTTCCGGAGCGGGGAGAAGGCACGGAGCCGCCTGTGGATGGGGTTCGGGAGAGCCCCCCAGCCCCCGGCCTGGGCTGCCCCTCGGGCTGTGCGGACCTTCCCGACCGCAGCCCCTCCGAGGACCTCGCTGAGCCCGGGGTGACCCCAGCGCGCCGGGGCGAACTGGTGCGCATGAGCCTCTACACTCACAGCGTCAAAGGGCTGGTGCTGGCCCTGCTGGCCGAGGAGCCCCTGATGGGAGACGGCGCCGCCATCGAGGAGGTGGTGAGTGCTCCCTGGGAGCGCGGGCCGGGAGGTGCTCCCTGACGCAGAGCAGGACGGGCTGGGCTCCCTGCTGCGTGCCCTGGAGCAGAGGCCCTTGCTGATTGGGAGGGGGGGGGATGGGATGTGGGGGTGAGCGAGAGCAGGCCCAGGGCACGGCTTGTTTTGCGACAGGCCTGCTGTTTCGGACAGCGTGGCCACGCGCACACGGCGTTGTCGGGCCATCGCCACCACTGTCGGCCTCACTTCTGAACCTCGGAATCATCTGGAGTCTGTCCCTGCACGGTCACTTCAGAAGCTCCCCTCCCCTGCTCCTCCCCCCCCCCCCATTCCTCACCACTGTACCCCGTGAGCGGAGGCTCCCTCCTAGATGGCCTGGGCCATCCAACAGCCTAACTGGCTCAGAAGTTCCTCTGAACTAACGGTCCCAGCCCTGCCCCACTTCCAGCAGTTCCTTCTCCGGCCCGCCCTGGAGATGCAGTTGCTATAGCAACGGCCTACTGGCGTTGGCAGGGAAGTGGTAGCAATAGGAACGGGAGGTTGCAATTGCTGCGGGGTGCAAGGTGTCCCGGGGCTGGCCTTGTTGTTGTTCTTAAATCTCTATTACTCTAAGCCGGTCTCATTGGCATGCAGGGCTGTGAGCCCTTAAAGGAGCAGTCGCCTTGCTGCTCAGAGGCAGAGAGAAGGCAGCTTCCTGGTTCACAGCCCCGGGCAACCGCTCCTCTGCGGACCTGCCTGCTTCTCTCCCTCCTTTCCTCGGACCCTGTCACCCGCGGTGGCTCCTCTGCTTCCAACCTCCTTCACCACAGCTCCCAGCGCCGCCGCCCCTCCTCTAACAACACAGGCCACGGACTACTTCCTGCGAGGCTTGGGTTTTCGTGGTCTTTTCTGCTCAGTCTGGAGCTATAGACACATCATTTTGAAGGTCTAGTGTTTGGATGCAATAAGGTAGAGAGGACAGCTCTTTTACCTTCCCCCACAAAAAAGAAAAGGAAAACCAGTTCAGGCTGCACTTGAAGAAGGAAGTAAGATGTATCCTGTAGACTCAGTGTGTGCTAACCACCTGACATCTATCCGTTAGCCAGGCTGTGGGATGGATGATTCTGGGGCAGACACTAGAGCTCCCATTTTACCAGCAAGAAAACGGGCCTTGTTGAGATAGAGACCTAATGCAAGTAGCGGGCCCCGAATTCTTGTTTCTCCTCCCCGACCCCAGCCACTCTGTCCCCTTCTGACCTGGCCTTGGAGGGGTCGGTGGGAAGGGGAGGAAAGGGAGGTGCCCGCCTTCTGTGGCTCTGGAGAACGCAGCCTCCTGAAGACGACGCTCTCTTCTGAAGGGGGTAGGGTGCGATAACTGATGAGCTTGCTGGTGTGAGACTGGGGTGAAGGCCCAGACCCGCAGGCTGCATCATCATTTTGGGAGAGGGCCTTTATTGCCTTTTTGCCCCAGATCTGCTTTCCGCCCGCTGCAGTCTAGAAAAGCCAGGCCCTGCAGCAGGGTAAGCTGCAGCTCAGATGACAGCGAGTGCGCACACACACACACACACACACGCACACCCCTCTCCGTGGTTCTGTCACTCACTGGCAAGGCAGCCTGGTGTCACTTTGCCATCTTGTCTTTCAGCGGATCAACTGCCAATCTCTAGGGTGGGTGGCGGGGAGGTGGGTGGGAGGGGATGAAGGGGGAGGATCAGCCAGGAGATCGGATCAGTTCAGAGGGAACAGACTAGACTCCCACCAGGGGGCAGCACAGAGCTGCTGATAGTTCCGGCTCAAAACGCAAAGGACTCTCACTGACCTTCACATACAGGGATCACACCAGTATTTCATGACTGCATGGGACACGGAGCTGTCTGTGTGCTGGGGTGAGCTTGGGCTTGGGTAAGAGTGAGATGTGGAGGTGCACCCCTCCCCGTGAGAAATGTGTCAGGGCATCGCTGGTTCTGCACCTGACGGCACTCCCACACCTGAGCCCCTCGCTTTGCGGTGGACTAGAAGCGGGAGGAGCCAGGAGTTAGGCCAGCTCCGTGTCTCCAGGGCCGTGGTGAGGACTGCATGTGTGTAGCATGTATCAGGGGTTGGCCGACTTCTAATGCCAAGGAACACACAGCCGATATTTTCCACTCTGCACAACTCTTGAATTCTGCTGTGACGGCTCACAGCCTTAGACAGTATGTAAACAACTGTGTCCCAATAATACTTTGTTTATAGACAGGGAAGTTGGAACCTCAATAATTTTCATGTGTCATGATATTAATCTTTCGTTTTTTTCCCCCTAACCATGTACAAATATAAAAACTCAGCTATTCTTAGCTCTCGGGCTTCACAAAAACAGAATGGGCTGGATGTGGCGCCGGCCGTGGTGTGTAGGCCCGGCATGCGTGGAAGCACTGCGTCACTAGTAAATGATGCGCGCGTCATTGGATGACTCACTTTATGGCCTCCATAAAAATGCCTTCTTCTCAGGGTCGAGCCTTAGAGTTTACAAAGGATTTTGAAAAAATGTATTTTTATTGATTTCAGAGCGAGAGGGAGAGAGATATAAAACACCAATGATGAGAGAGAATCAGTGGTGGGAGGGTGGGGGGCCGGGCAGGGTGCTGTGCAAATGGGCAGCCTGCGTGGGAAAGTGGTAGCTGGAAGGAGAGGCGTGAGGGCCAACAACAGTGGCTATTTCTGGACGGTGGGATTATGGGCTATTTTTCTTTGCTTTTTCCTTCCTTTTAAAATGCATTTTTCTAAACTTCTATAACAGCATTAAAACATTAAGGGCAGACGTTAGCACGTCTCTAGAAATGGGCGAGAACGTTGGCCGGAGTCCTTTCGGCCAAGTCACGCAGCCACGCAGGGGTGGTTCGGCTGACCGTTTGGTAGGCGCGGGGCCTGCGGGTTAACCGCAGCGTGGTCCGGGCCCCTCCGCAGTTCCACAGCAGCCTGGCGTCCCTGAACGGCCTGGAGGTGCACCTGAAGGAGACGCTGCCCGGGGACGAGGCCGCCTCCGCCAGCAGAACCTACACCTTCACGCACTACGACCGCGTCCAGAACGTGCTGACAGGTGAGGGGCCGGCAGCGTGCGCGGCGTGGCGGCTGGAGCACCGCCTGGAGGGGGTGGAGGTTAGAACGGGGCCCAGCGAACGAGGATGTCGGATGTACAGGAGCGAGGCTGCTGCATTTAGAATTTGCTCCATGCACACCCCCTTGCTGTTTTTGGCTGTCCCTCCAGTGTCTGAGAGAAGCACACACATTCAAGTATCTGTGATAGGATTCTGCCTAAGATGGACACCCACAAACCGGTGTCACTTATGATGGGGGACAGCGCCTGCGCCGCTGCTGGGTGGCAGCTGTGAGGGCCCAGCTCCCTGCAGGCCTCTGACCCTCCCCCTGGGCGCCTGCACTCGTGTCCGAGGCGACAGGCCTGGGTCGGGGAGATCGGGGAGGGAGTCCGCCACTCACCGCTCTGTGTCCTCTCTGGAAGCCAACCTGCCCCCGGTGGCCACGGCCCAGGACCGCCGCTTCCTGCAGGCCGTCCGCCTGATGCACGCCGAGTTTGCCCAGCTGCCCTCCCTGTACGAGATGACCCTCAGGTGAGCCTTCCCCTCGCCTCCTCACCGTCCTGCACAGGAGTCACCTTCCGGGGGCCCGGGCGGAGGAACATTCCAGTTACTGCCTTTAGGGTCTTCTTTTATCCTTCCTGGTGGCTGCTGCCATCTACTCGCATGCTTTCCTGTGTCGTGTACTTTGGGGTCCCATTGTGGGGCTCAGACCTGCTGTAGACATCGGGGGACAACGGTGAGGTCACCTGATGTCCTCACCCGCTCGGAGCTTTCATTCCCTACTGGGGAGGAGGGTCTCCATCTTGTCAGAAATGATGCTGCGCAATGTATGGTCTCCTGACCTGTCACATCATGAGCTCATTACGGTCCTCCGTCTTCTCCCAGGTGGAGGAAGTAAGCATCCCCCTCACCATCAGCAACCCAGAGACACCCTTTGTTGTTAGTTTGGTGTATATGACTCCACGTCTTGTTGTTTCTTTTCTTTTTTATATGAAATACAGGCTATTAATATTTTCTGTTAATTATTTTAAGTCTTCTAGAAAACAGGATCATACTAATGTTCTGTTCACAAGTTCCTTTTCCATCCCATCGCATGCCCTAAACACCTCCATGCCAGTCACAGCTATCTCTTCACCATTATTATAACCTGCGTATGTAACTGAGTGAATTCTCCTTTCTCCCCACATGCTTCTCCGTGAAACCGGTAGCAGAACATAAGGCAAGTGGGAAGGTCCGAGGGGAGTGTCTGCTGTGTGACTAGCATCCCGTTTAGTCCTGGGACGACCTGGACATGTACATTTTCCCTGTACAGATGGGGACATTGGAGCACAAGCAATAGCAGTGACTCAGCCCGGGGCACATTCTTTTAAAGTGGCGGGGCCAGGCTTCGAACCCCCTTCTCCCTGACTCTAACGTACATGCTCTCTCCCCACGTTTCCGGTTTGGGGGGCCTCTGGCAGGCACACACACACAGTCTGTGTGGTCTGAGATCTGCTCCGGCGGCATCGGGCTGTTATCTTCTCTCTTCGTCTCCTAGAAACGCCTCCACGGCCGTGTACGCCTGCTGCAACCCGGTCCAGGAAACCTATTTCCAGCAGCTGGCATCGGCCACGCGGAGCTCCGACTTCCCCAGCCCCCAGGACACCGCCTTCTGCCTCCCGGGCAAAGCCAAGCAGAAGCTGCTGAAGCACGGGGTGAACTTGCTGTGAACCGGGCCTCGGAGACAGCTATCCATCGCGGCACCCCCCGAGGAAGCGCGGCCTTCTCACACGGAAGCACCCCGTTCGCTGTCCTGGGAACGCTCCTTTTTAGGAAGCTACGACGTTTGCGTGTTGGATGGATGCTCCTTTACAGATTGGAGGGGACGGGGGAGTTCTTCGGTCCGCAGGCCTGGAGCGCGTGACAAAGACCTGATTCAGGGGCGGTGCTGGGCCAGACCGGTGCTTCGGGAAGCACCTCGTACCCAAGAGGTTCAGGGCCGGTTAGATCGTCACTGGGCCGAGGCGCCTGGCATCTGCTGCTGTTCCAGGCCAGCCTGAACCCGGGCCACAAATACAGGCTGCATGCTTTCCAGAACGCAACCGTCCCAAGTGTTTCCCAGTCCTGCCTGCAGGGGGCGATATGATGAGTGAGCGCAAGGAGAGGTGGCAGGTTTGTTAGCAAGCTGCCTGGAACACCACTTCCCAGTGGGATTGTCTTCCGAGCGAGCGAGCGAGCAGTCCTCCTGGGAGGGCGGGCTGGGACAGTGGGGGAGGGGGAGGGCACGGAGCTACCTTGTCTGACGTATCCTGGAACCGGACTCCAAACTTAAGAGCCCGGCCCTGGCCAGTTTGGCTCAGCAGATAGCGTGTCAGCCCGTGGACTGAAGGGTCTCCAGTTCGAAATTCCAGGGTGCAGGCTCGATCCCAGGGTGCATGTGGGAGGCAACCAATCAGTGTCTCAGATCTGGGCTTTGCACCGCTTCCTCTTGAATGTCCCCAAATGGGAGTTTCCAAAATGTTTTGGGGCAAAAGCAGACCTGTGCTTCCAGATGACTGTGTGTGAAGGAACCACATTCGTTTGTGTGTTTCATGTCCATTACATCACAGTCAGACGCGTATGATAATGCGGTGCAGATCACAGGATGGAGCTATTCACCAAATTCTCTCAACGTGTACTGGAAGATTCCATTGGAAAACTGCGATGTTAATCATTGCATCTGATGGTCGTGGCACGGGGTCTTTTTCTTGAAACGAGTTTCCAAGGGCTAAAATAAAATAGCCAAAATTGCCGTTGAGTTCTGATTAATTAAAGAGCAACGTTTCTGGTGACCAAGTTAAGGTAGGGCATGGTATTTTATGTGCGTGCGTGTACGCACATATTTTGCGTGGACACGTTTCTCCTTTGCGTGCCTGGCGCAGGGTGGCCAGGGTGGAAGGTGCACATCGGAATGGTCTCTGCGTGGGCGCCAGCTGTTCCCAGGAACACCAGCTTTCGCAAGGCTTGCCCACAGCCCCCTCCCCCTCCCTCCTGCCACTGGCTGGCCCAGACGGCCATCTTCCCCGAGGAGGAGGATTGCACTTCCAGCTACGATAAATACCCACTTCCCTACTTCTCTGCTAAGTTACCCGAGAAAAAACTCATCACAGGTCTCCACGCCAACCACGCAGGGAACCTTTGGGACTGGCTTACACAGGACACGCTGCTTTTCCTTTTCCTTGGGGGCATTTTGAAGCCGCCAGCTTTTCCTCCTGCTCCAGAGCTGCCGCCCCCGCCCCCGGTGGCTTACAAGCTGTCGTGTGGTGAAACGGGGACGGTTTGGAGCCGGGACCCACTTCCGTCCGCCCACCGGGAGCTCAGCGAACCGTCTGATTCAAGGGCCCTTCACACGAGATGTTTCACAGGAAGATCGCCGCTCGGCCTTCCTCCGTGGCAGATCTTGTTTCGCATCCAGAAGCCTCTTCCCATCCGATTTCCCAGGGCTGCCATCGAGTTAGAAGTGCTTTTAATACAAAGTGCTCTGGTGTCGGAGAGTCAGTGCTCAGGTGCTCCCCTTCCGGGTGAGTCTGCACAACCCGGTGAGGAGCGCCCAGGGAGGGGTTTGGGGCCCCGAGCCGAGACCCAGTAAGGCCCGAGGGCGGGAGGGGGGTGACAGGAGCCACCCGTGTGCCGGGAAAGAGGCACTGTGTCTGAACAGACATCCTTCGTCTCCATCCGGTTCTGGCGGCTGCAGGGCCTGCGGGCTTTGGTGTCAGAGTCCTGGGTTCCAGTCCCAGCTCTGCGGCGCACTGCCCTGGACACTGATCCGAGTTACTTCGTTCCTCTCAATCCCAGGGTCACGTTCTTTAGAATGGAAAGGAAGTCGCGGTGTATTTAAGAGCGTGGCATCCTGGGGGCGCTCTCTGCCAATGGGCGCAGCGTGGGTGTCCAGGAGGCAGAGGCCTGAATGTATAGACTGAGTTCAAGGTGGCTGAGTGTACGTGGCTGCCTGCTTTCTCGCTGCCCCTGCCCTCCGGCCACCGCGTGGCCTTGGTCACGTCAGCTGCCCGCGCTGGGCCCGTTTCTCCTGGTCAGTGTGCACAACCGCCCCCCCCCTTACCCGTGTGGCTGTCCGTGTTCGTGTGGAAATACTGTACGTGGAGGGATCTTCTGGAGTGCACGGTGCTCTGTGCTCAAGGGGGAAGGCCCTCGCCTTGAATCGGGGTGGCTAAGGCCCCGGAAGTGTGGAAACACGGGGCAGGAGGGGGTAACTAGAAATCAGGACCAATGTGTGTGCCTGGGAGGGAGGCAGAAAGTCAGTCAAACCCGTGTGTGCTGCCTCCTGCCACCTAACGCTACAATCTGTCTGAGTATTCTCGCTGCCATCTGTCAGCAGCTCGGGAATATGTGGCCTTATTCTGTCCCGCTCCCTGCGCTCACATCTGCTTAGCAAGGCTCCGCTGGGGAGGTAAACGTTGTGGGGGGTGCTGGCGGCAGGCCTCGGTGGTCCTTACGAACAGCATTTTGTACTCGCCTTTGCTTCTCGTATTTACATGTTAAAAATATGCATGGAGCGCACCCAACCCACCCGGAATGTGACATGATGTCTTAAGTCTGAAAGTAGGCATTGGCCTCACTTTATAGATGAGGCTCACAAAGCAAAGGAGGAGCCGAAACCAGTTTGGCTCAGTGGATAGAGCGTCAGCCTGGGGACTGAAGGGTCCCGGGTTCGATTCCGGTCAAGGGAATGTACCTTGGTTGCGGGCACATCCCTAGTGGGAGGTGTGCAGGAGGCAGCTGATGGATGTTTCTCTCTCATCGACATTTCTAACTCTCTATCCCTCTATGTAAAATCAATAATAAACACACACACACACACACACAAAAAAAAACCCAAAGTGAATGAGGACTTTTTGGTGGAAAGGGATAGAAACCACGACTCAAACTTGGCTTAAGAATAAAGGGAGATGCTCAAAGTCACTGATCATCAGAGAGATGCAAATTAAATCAATGAGGTATCACCTCACACTGTCAGAATGGCTACCATCAACAAGTCAACAACCAGTAAGCACTGGCGAGGCTGCGGAGAGAAGGGAACTCTCCTGCACTGCTGGTGGAATGCAGACTAGAGCAGCCACTGTGGAGAACCGTATGGAGTTTCCTCAAAAAACTAAATATGAAACTGTCATTTGGCCTGGCGATCCCACTTCTAGGAATATATCCTAAGAAACCTAAACCACCAATCAGAAAGAATATATACACTCTACGTTCATAGCAACGCAATTTACAGTAGCTACGATCTGGAAACAGCCCAAGTGCCCATCAGTAGACGAGCGGATAAAAAGGCTGTGGTACATGTATACCATGGAATACCATGCGGCAGCAAAAAAGAAGGATCTCTTACCCTTTGAGTCATCATGGAGGGACCTGGAGAGCATTATATTAAGCAAAATAAGCCAGTCAGAGAAAGACAAGTATCACACAATCTCACTCATATGTGGAATCTAATGAGCAAAATAAACTGATGAGCAAAAGAGATCCAGAGTCATAGAAACATGGAACAGACTGCGGAACCTCAGAGGGAAGGCGGGGGAGGGTGGATGGGAAGTGACCAACCGAAAAACCTGTATGCATATGTGTATAACCCATGGACACGGACAATAGGGGGTGAAGGCAGGGGCAGGGCGGGTAGAAGGGGTCAATGGGGGGGGGAAGGGGGTCATATGTAATACTTCCAACAATAAGGATTTTAAAAAGAAAAGGATAGAGGGGGAAGCTTATTAGCTCATGTAACTGAAAAGTCCAGAGGTAGAGCTGGTTCCAGGAAAACTTAGTTAGGCTCAGATGATCCCCAAGGTTGGGGTGGATTGGGGGGGGGGTCTCTTTTTCTCTGTGGCTTTCACTCAGATTTTCTTTGCACTAGATCCCCACATCCACCACTGACAAGTTGCCTCTCTTTCTCAACAGTCCCAGCAAAAGGATTTGAATCATATGCCCAGCCCTGGTGCAATCTCTGAATAGCCAAGAGCTTGGAAGGCTCTGATTGGTCAGTTCTGGATCCTAAACAAACCCCTGCAACTGGGGCTGGGTCACCTCCCGGAAGCCCAGGACTGAGAACAGGGGTGTTACGGTCTTGTGAGGGGCTCGCCAGGGTGCTGCCGGAGAAGTGTTTAAAACACTGCCCGTCCCCTCGAGGCCGGGGGGGTGGCCTGCCCGTCGTCACACAGGGGCCCGGCCCAGACTCATCTCCAGCTGGCTGGTCCAAAGGCTTTCATACGTTTGCTATTCAGAGCAGAACCCTCGGTTCCAGTCCCGCATGGGAATCAAGGCAGGTAAAGGGTTACAACAAACACCAGGACTGGACCGCACCCCCTGACCCAAGACACTTTGGGCATCGGTATTTCTCAAAATACTGACTGTATTGTGCAGCCAAGGTCAAGAACCCGTGGATCAGGCGTACCGCCCCCTCCCCCACTCTACGCTGTAGGGTCCTCATTACAGGAGTGGTCACTGTCGCCAAGGGGCTCAGAACCCAGAGAATCTGGATGAGTTTGGGGATGATGAGCAGGTGCCGGGAGACCGGGATGTGACCGTGGGCAGCGGGCCTTGGGGCCGGGGCAGGCGGCCTCGGGGTAGAGCGGGGCTTCCCACCTGAGCTGGGCGGACACGCTGCCCCTTTGTTGCCCTGAGCGTCCCAGGCTGGGGCACAGAAAGGACTCCAGCAGCCGCCTCGTTGGCGGCGCACCCCGGAGAGAGAGACACCGCGGTCTCCGTTTGCCGGGGCCGTGGGCTGGGGACGGGCTTGCGTGGGAAAACACCTGGCAGCCAGACTGCTCCTGGGGTCCCAGGCCACCGGGACCATCTGTCCCTCCTCTAAGTCAGAGGGGAAAATTCTCCAGTTGTGGCTACTGAGGGACCTGCTTCTACAGGTATGCAAAGGAGCCGCTGGCCACCACCCCTGCCCCCCTCCAGATCAGATTCGTTCTTCCACCTCCGCCTCACCCATCCTGCTCCTCCCCCGTTTCTCCGGAACTGCCTGGACCCACGGCCATGGCAGGAAGGGAGCCAGCTCCATGGCTTTGCTGGGGACCATCCCTACCCACAGCGCGACCTGAGGTTCCCAGAGGCTCCGGGACGGGCCAGAGGTCACGTGGGAAGGAGACCTGGCACTGAGACCTGGCACCAGCTTTCCTTACGCCCGAGTCCTTGTTCTGTGCCAGGGTGACCGTGTGATCCCTTAACCTTTTGTAGGCCTGCTGTCGTTTCTCCCGCCCCGCACCCGTTATCTCGGAGCATCCTGCTCCAGCCACTCTACGGTTAGGGTCCCGCCCGCCGCTGCAACACCATCCAAAGACCAAGAGCCTCCAACTCAGACGTGGGCCCCGCTCAGGGCTCCCGCCCAACAGACGACGTCGCCATCGCGCCGTGGTTTTCAGCGAGACCCTTTATTGACCTCCCGGTCCCCATCACATCACACGGCCACGGGCAGCCGGGTGCCCGCGCGGGCTGTTGGCTTTGTAAACGCAGAGCGGTCGGTGTGTACAGAAGTCATGCGCCTCAGTGGCTCTGGAACAAACACAAGTAGAAAGACTTCGGTGTTTTGGAAGGTCTGCCCTCTCCTGCCTCCTGATCACTGGGAAGTATCTGGCAGGCATTTTACTCAACCTCGGACACGTCTTCTTGGCACGCTGGCTAGGATCTGCCAGTGCACTGCAGGTCGCGGTCCCTTCCCACAGAAGCTGCTGGCTTCCGTGTGGATGGGAAGCCGGGCCCGCACGTGTGACAGGCTGGTATTCGTACCTCGCCTCAGCCTCACCGGCCCCATGATGCCATTACCCGTGATGCACACCGGCATCTCGTGTGGATGGGGGAGCTGCCCTCCACACCTCCTAACAGGACGACGTTTCTAGACTCAGCGCCCCCCACCCTGGCCGTGCCCTTCACAGAAGATGGAAGGGCCAGGCCAGCCCCGGGACCAGTGAGTGTCCTTTGGGGCTGTCGGTCTTCCGGGGATCCCGTCTCACACGTTCGCTTCGGCTGCCGTCACTCGGCTCAGCTCGCGCCTTTGCAACAACAAGGCCGCGGGGCCGACTCTCCCGCTGTTTCGGAGTCCGGCGTTTGCACATGTATGTACAGACAGCTAAAAATGGAAAATCATAGGCAACAGAACTCCAAACAGACACTTGGGTCACACCCAGAGCCCCGGGTCTGCCAGGGGATGGCTTCTTCCCAGATGTCACCGGCCCGCCACAGCTCCCACGGGCCAACCGGGTGGTCTCAGAGGTCATCGTCAAAACGGCTAACTCGGGGACTGTGCGGGCCCGGGTGGCAGTGGGGCTTCGGTGGGCAGTGAGGTAAGTGAAGTGCGCGTTCTGCGGCGGCCGATCCGCGGGCACCCCGCCCGAGGACCCCGGCCTCGGCTCCGAAGGAGAGCCACGTCGCAGAAGAGCCTCGGGTCCCGCGGCCGCACGCTCTCCGCCATCGGATGGACAGGGTTTGCGGGTGGTGACATTTCCCCAGGCCGTGCGTGTCCCCGACCATGTCCGCCCTGCCCATGCAGCTGGCCAGGGGCAGGGCCTGCAGCCTCCCCTGCCTGAGGGGGTGGAGGGGTCCCCCTTGTGGCGGTGACAGCAGCGGAGGCCACGTTCTCCGGCGCTCTGGTTTGCAGCGTTTTTTATGGTGACCACCAGAAGCTTTACGTTGTTACATTCAGACAAAGAGTCACCTGGTCACCGAAAAGAACAAGTGGCAGCGTGACACTGCCAACAGGGGCACAGCCTCTGGCCGCAGCGCGCGGTACCGCGCCGTCGGGTGGAAACGAACCGGAGAAGCAAACGGAGGGGAAAAGACAGGCGGAAATTTCCCACTGACGACGGAAGGAGAGAGGGACCCCACACGGTATAAAAACCCCGAAAGGAGCGCTTTTCTGTCGAGGCAGGTTTCTGAGCACGGAATCGTCACACGGGGGCGCCGGGCCGTCCCCCCCCGGCTGTCTGTCCAGGCTGGCCCCATGCCACTCTCGCCGACCCGGAAGTGTTCTCATCGGCCCGGGGCAAAGATGAAATCCAGGGCCTGCCGTTCCGCCGCGGCGACATTCGGGTGCCACAGATCCACCATGAACACCACCCGCGGGCCATCCTCCGCGGCACCTGGGAGGGGGGCGAGAGAGGAGAGGTTCGAACAGCCCGAAGGCAGGACCACGGTTAGCTTTCCAGCTCAGGTCGGAAGGGTTCCTGCTCTCTGATTGGGTATGTGAGTCTGGCTTCCTAGCAGAATGTGTAACAGATGCAGGCAGAGGGAGAGGGGCATGTAAGAGCACAAGACAAATGGAACTGAAGCTGTTCCGTGTGATCCTGACATGGTCTATACGTGTCATTATATGTTTGTCAAAACCCACAGAATGTTCAACACAGAGTGAACCCTAGTGCAGACGTGTCACTATGAGCTCATCAGTTGTAACAGATGCACCACGCTAAATGCCAGATGCTAACATAAGTGGAAATTGTGTATCAGGATGAGGGAGGGTGCTGTGTACTTTCTGCTCCATTTTTCCGAAAACCTAAAACTTCTCTAAAAATAAAGTTCATTTTAGAAGGGCAGCAATACCCAGGTATTTTATGCTTCTGGTTGCTATTGCAAAAGGAATGGTCTTTCCCATTTCTTTCTCTGGAGTTTTGTTGTGAGTATAAGGGGAAGGCAATGGATTTTTGCACATTGATTTTATATCCTGCAACCTGTCTGCATTTGTTTATTGTTTCTAGTAGTTTCCTGGTAGAGTCTTTAGGGTTTCCAATCCGCAAAAAGTGACAGTTTGACTTCTTCCTTCTCTATTCGAATGCCTCTTATTTCCTTCTCTTGCCTTATTGCTCTGGCTAGGACTTCCAGCACTATGCTGAATAAGAGTGGTGAGAGTGGACATCCTTGTCTTGTTTCTGATCTTAGGGAAAAAGCTGTCAATTTCTCATCACTAAGGGTTTATCATATGTGGCCTTTATCATGTTGAGGTAGGAGTAAACTTAACAAAGAATGTGAAAGATCTATATACTAAAAGTTACAAAGCATTACTAAAAAAGATTGAAAAAAGACACAACAAAATGGAGAAATATCCTATGTTCATGGATTGGAAGAATCAACATAGTTAAAATGGCCATATTACCCAAAGCAATATAGAGATTTACTGCAATCCCCATCAAAATCCTACTGTCATTTTTTAAAGAAATGGAACGAGAAATCATTAGATTTGTATGGAACCACTAAAGACCCAGAATAGCCAAAGCCATGCTGTAAAAAAAAAAAAAGGGGGGGGGGGAATGTAGCTGGAGGTATCACAGTACCTGACTTCAAATTATACTATAGATCTACAGTAATCGAAACAGCATGGTATTGGCAGAGAATCAGACACACAGATCAATGGAACAGAATAGAGAATCCAACTATAAAACCACATGCATATGGACAGATAACCACATGCAGCAGAGCCAGAAACACATCTGAGTAACGGCGGTCTCTTCAATAAATGGTGCTGGGAAAACTGGAAAACCACACGCAAACCGGACTGCAGTGTGTCCCCACGTACACAAATTAATTCAAAATGGATCAAAGACCTACACATAAGACCCAAAACTGTAAGTTACACAGCAGAAAACATAGGTACCAAAGTTATGGACCTGGGTCATACAGGACATCTTATGGACTTGACCCTCAAGGCAAGGGAGGTAAAGGCAAAAATAATGAATGGGACTATATCAAACTATAAAACGTCTGCACAGCAAAAGAAACCAACAACAAAACAAACACGCAGCCAACCCGATGGGAAATGATATTTGCAAACAGTTGCTCTGACAAAGGTTTAATTCCCAAAATATATTTTAAAAATTCATAAAACTCAACACCAAACAAACAATCCAATGAAAAAGTGGGCAAAGGACCTGAAAATACACCTCCCCCAGGATACATGAAAAGATGTTCAACTTCCCTGGCAACGAGGGAAATGCAAATCAAAACTACAATGAGGCCACCTTACACCTATCCGAGTGGCTGTTCGGAAAAAAAAGACAAATAATAACAGGTGTTGGAGAGACTGTGGGGGAAAAGGGAACCTTCATTCACTGCTGGTGGGAATGCAGACTGGCAACACCACCGTGGAAAGCAGTTCCGGTGATTCCTCAAAACATTCAGAATAGAGCTACCATATAACCCAGCCACCCCGCTCCTGGGTACATACATGGAAAACTCAAAATCATGCTATTCACAAAGACTCAGCGCCCCTGTGTTCACTGCAACATTATCCACGGCGGCCACGACACGGAAACAACCAAAGTGTCCTGCGACAGAGGACCGGGTGAAGATGATGCGGTCCATATACACACACGGGAATGCTGCTCAGCCATAAGCAAGCGTGAAAGGGCGCCACTTGCAACAACGTGGATGGACCGTGGGAACATTATGCTAAATGAAGTAAGCCAGACAGAAAAGGCTGAGAGCCGGATGATTTCACTGTGGGATATAAAACTGAAACGTATGAGCACAAAAGCAGAGTGGTGGCTGCCAGAAGGAAGGGGGTCCTAATAGGAGGTGACAGATTTGACATTGGGTGGTGGGCACGCGGTGCAATAGACAGATCTGGTAACATAAAAGTCCACACATGAAAACCTATATGTTCATGTTGACCCATGGCACCGCAGTCAATTTAATGAAGTAAATAAATAAAAGAGCGACGATAGGGAGGACGGGCACTCACCTTCATGGAATGCGGTGTGTAGGAAAGAGTCGTCAAAGAGAAGGCAGCGGCCTTCTGCCCAGCACTGGGGCTCGCCCCCCACCACCAGCTCACAGCCACTCGGAGTTTTCAGACCTTGGGGGGGAAGGGGGGCGGGGGGAGAGAAGGAGAGTAGAGAGTGAAGGCGGGCGGGAACTGGCATGGCCGGAAGTCAGGGTGGCCGGAAGTCAGGTGCGACCGGAAGTCGCGGGGCCGGAAGTCAGGGGTGGCCGGAAGTTTGAGGGCAGGCAGCTCTCAACTTACAATCTTTATCCTCGTCCCTCGGGGCCTCTCTATGGGGAGGGGGGTAGTTCAATAGGGCAAATGCGGGGTAGGGACCCGGACCCTCTCCGTCCTCCTTGGGAAAGCTCATTCCTCCACTGGCTTAACCTGCTCTGGGTCCTGGGCTCCTCTGACGACGCCGGGAACCGAGGCTTGCCCTAGGCTAGGACCACGGGAGACTGAGGGCGCAGGTTCAGAACCCCGCCTTTCGGTAATCGTGTTTCCTGCAGCCCCACCCCTAGGGCTGCTCCAGGTGAGGTCCAAGACGCCAAGGCTCACACGGTGCCCCCCTCTTTGGCTTCCAGCCCTTCGATCCATTAGGAGGCCCGAGGATGGCATGTTGTTGATGGAGGTTTCCCCGGCTCCGTTCTGAGACACCCGCAAGAGAACGCCCAAGCTTTGGGAGGACGTGGAGTGACACCTTGTGCGGAGCCACATGCTTAAAGCGCCGGCGGCGAGGCCCGGGTTTGGTGCCCGGCCCGGCGCGGGTCTGCCGGAAGTGCTGCCGCGCATGCGCGTTCACGTCCCGTCGCCAACCCAAAGGCCTGGGGAAGCTGGGACCGTGATGCTCTCATCCATCCTCAGTGACTCACTGTGACAAGCACGCCCCTGAGCCAGTCGGCAATGTCCCTGTGACAAACAGGAGACAGCCTTTTCTCTCAGGCAGGGTAATTTTAATGCACCGCCGGAGCCAAAAATGGATGGTTCCGGGAAGCGTGGACGCAGTGAGAATTCTAACACAGGCCGCGCGGGGCCGGGGGAAGGACAGGGGCCCTGGGATCAGATCGCTGACCCTGACTGGTATCTGCTGTGTGACTTTGGCAAGCACTCGCTTTCTCTGAGCCACGGCATCCTTGTCTGTAAAGAGCGGTGACTCGTATCTGCTGTGTGAGTTTGGCAAGCACTAGCTCTCTCTGAGCCACAGCCTCCTTGCCTGTAAAGAGGGGACGTTAGCATACTTACCTGCCAGTGCTACTCGACCACTGTCCTTGCCACTAATATCTGAAGACTGACTGTGTGCAGGCTTGTGTTAAATCGACACTTGACTGACCTCACTTCACCTCTTCCCAAACGGAGCAGGCGGACACTGAGACGTTAAGGGACCTGCTGGAGGTCACTATTCAGTCCTGGCAGGAATCCAAATCGGAATCCAAACCGTCTGGCTCCGAAGCACAGGCTCTTATGACACTGGCCAGCGTGAATGCTGGCTATTCCATTAGTAGCAGTGGTAGGTAAGCGGCTGCTGATTTTCCTGCAGTTAATGGTAAGTTTCAACCATCAACAGCACGTTTCATTGAATCAGCTGAGACGGTCTGTTCTGACTCCGAAACCGGGACCTGCCGTGACTGTTAACAAGTGCTGGGGTCAGGGTCCGGCCGCTGGCTCAAATGAAGAGGGCCCCCCAGCCATGTCCCCTTCACGCGTGACCGCACTGGCTGGTGCAGGCGGAGAAGGCCTTTAGGGTTTCAGAGAGAAGCTCCCCTTTCTCTGAGACACTACATGGCTGATTGCCATGCGCCATGGTAAGACAGAAAAAGGGGGTGTCTTGCTGGCTTGCCAGCCCCCTGCTCCCCCCCCCCCCCCTGAAACACACACACACTCTGCTCCAGCCTCCAGTGGCCCACCATGCCTGCCTCTTGCTCACAAACCAGTTCAGGTGGCAGAAGTAATCACTATCCCCCCAATGAGGATCCAGGTGGCTCCTGGGGTTGAGACACAGGCCCAGGCCTCCCTCTGGCTCAGGGTTTGCCGCCTTCCCCACCAGCCGCTGACCGAGTCCGGAGCGGGTGGAGAAAAGGCCCTGCCCACCAGGCCCGCTTCCCAAGGCTGGCGGCTGACCCTGGGGGTGGGCAAGGCAAACACGGGCGGATCTGCTGGCCCCGAACCCTGACGGCATAGCCGGGAAGCACACGGGGAGTCGGGTTGTGCTTATTAGTGAGAATTTGCTGAACGTGCGTTTTCATCTACCCTTTCCCGAGGGTTAGTCCTTTGGATGAGCGCCCGCCTCCCGGGTGACACCTGCCGGGTGATGGTCAGAGGCTGCTTCCTAGAGGTTTGTGGCAGTGCGGGCAGGACGTCCCAGCGCCCCCTGCACAACGCTGGGGGGTGGCCAGGCTGGAGCTGTCCCTGGTTCTGCACGGAATCAAGGCTGAGTGACATCCCCTCTGGACATAGCGCAGGACAGGGCTCAGCACGTGACTGGGCACGTGAGGAGCGGCGGCTGGAGGGGCAGTACCACCGGTCACAATGCACATGGCAGGCGGGAAAGGAGAACTTCTGAAACCACAAGTACCTCCGCCACGACAGCCAGGTACCTGGCACAGGCATGGCCACCAGGCACCTGTCCTGCTGGCCCTGTTTCTGACCTCGGTCTCTGGCCTCCCTCCCTGCCAACCCCCAAGGTCACGTGACTCCAACACACCCTTATTTCCTCCCTGTGTGTGAACGTGGCATGGCCGTGGAAAGAAGGAAACGGTGAGCAGAGCCTGGCCTCGGGGACGAGCCACGCCCCAACGGGACGCCGTCCAAGGTTCCTACCACGCTGGGAGCAGGACGTGGCCGGCTTTTTCTGGTGGGAAGGACAGGTCATCAAGGGACCCGTGTGGGTGTGATTTACACACACACACACACACTTACACACACTGCATGGATGCACAACAGGCATTAATACACAGGAGGCAAATCTTTGGTTCTCGCCACCTACTCAGCCCTTCCCACTCAGCACGCCTACCGGGAGTTCCACCTCACCTATCCTCAAACGCCCTTCCCTGCACCATTTTGAAGTTTCTGGAAAACGTAAAAGGAAGCCTTTTAAAACAACAGCGTTGTTCCCCATTGCCCACAGCCTTAACACCAAGCCTGGTGAGGGAGCAGGAGGAAGCTCTGTAGTTTGCTCCCACCCGACCTCTCCACCCTGGCCTCCACCTCTGGTCGCCCCAGCAAGCCAGACGCGGCTCCCCCACCCCCAAGGGAAGCCTCCTGCCCAACTGCACCCTTCAAGGCCAGACCACCTGCCCGAGCAGCCCGCCTGCAGCCCGCTCGTCCTCTGACCTCAGAGAGCACCCTGGGGCCTCGCACAGGGATTTCACCGATCATGACCCGTCCAGTGGATGGCCAGCTCCGCTCTTAGGTTACCCATGGCCCCCCTGACCTGCCCGCTCTTGACCTCCAAGCACGTCACGCTCACAGCACTGCCAGGCCTCCACCGGCCCTCAGGCGGCGAGCACTACCTCCACTCGAGAGGAGAGCACGGCGGCTCCAAGGTCGCTCAGCAAACAGGGCGGACCAGTCAGCGTCCAGGCGCATTTGCCTCCGCGGTCTGCTCGTTCCCCACTGTTCCCGAGGGCAGAGGCCGTGTCTCCCGGGATCTTTATCACACGGTCCAGCCCGGTGTCAGGTCCCCAGCGCTGCCAGCGACTGCTTATCCAGTGCAGTCACGTGCTGCCAGCGACTGCTTATCCAGTGCCGTCACGTGCCGGGCACTGTGTCCAGCAGCCATAGGAGCTATTATTTTAACCCTGTGAGGTAAGTACCGTCTCCCCATTTCACAGATGAGGAAACTGAGGCACAGAGAGGCCCACGAAGCCAGGCCGCCTCGACCCTGCTCTGCCTGTCTTCTTGAAATACCCAAGATGTGCCGAAACCGGTTTGGCTCAGTGGATAGAGCATCAGCCTGTGGACTCAAGGGTCCCAGGTTCGATTCGGGTCAAGGGCATGTACTTGGTTGCGGGCACATCCCCAGTAGGGGGGTGTGCAAGAGGCAGCTGATGGATGATTCTCTCTCATTGATGTTTCTAACTCTCTATCCCTCTCTCTTCCTCTCTGTAAAAAAAATCAATAAAATATATTTAAAGAAAAGAAAAGAAATACCCAAGATGTCAACTGCTCGAATCCCGTTTCTTTTGCTTTTTAAAGCAGTGAAGCCCTCTGTTGAAGCCACACTTTAGTCAGAATCCCCAGAGAGAGAACAGGAGAAACAGAGGGCTCTGGGTGAGTGGAGGGGGGGACATTGGCATGTGGGCCCCCCAGTGCACCCCGAGGTTCCTCAGTGGGAGTGATTATGAGCCCCGCTCTAGCCACATTGGTCTCGTGTTTCTCCTCATCCTATCCCGATGCCCCGGCAGCGCTGCACACTCCCCAGAGCTGGGCCTGGCTCCTGGCACACTCCCCCAGTCTGGGATGCCAACCCGAGGTGCCATCGCCCCAGTAACCGAGCCATTACCATGACTCACCAGGAACGAACGAGGCATTCTGGGGGACTGACACCCCATTTGCCACGCTGTTTCCACGCCCGCCTTTAGCAAGCACTCCCTCTCTGTCATGCTCGGCGTGAACAAATGCTTTACAGCACACAATCTCCCCCCCGGATCCTCCGAGGGACTCTGTAGAAGACGATCTTCCAAATGAGGAAACTGAGGCTAAGAGGGGTGACGTCACGTGCCCAGAGTAACACAGCCAGCTGGAGGTGGGGCCGGGGTGCAAACGCGGGCAATCTGACTCCAACCCTGTCCTCAAAACCACTGCGTCACACGATGCGCGCCTTCCCCTCGCCCCTAAGATCGGAGCAGCCTCACCACGGAGCATCAGTGTGTCTCTGAGTACCAGGAGGCGCTCGGCGTCTTTCATGGACCCCGGCGACCACTGTAACTGGCTCAGGCTCCGCATCGCCATTGCCCGTCAGCCACTAGCCCAGGGGTGGGCAAACTTTTGGACTCCAGGGCCACAATGGGTTCTTACACTGGACCGGAGGGCCGGAACAGAAGCAACCTGACCATGCTGGCACTCTCCTCTTGGGCTGCTGGTGAAGGAGCGGAGGGGAGAGCCAGAGAGCCCTCCTCCGCTCTTTTGGCTCCGAGGACCGGATAGAACAGCCGAGCGGGCCAGATCCGGCCCCCGGGCCGTAGTTTGCCCACAGCTGCACTAGCCAAATGCTGCTATTTAAATTTTAATTCAGATTACGTTAAAAACTGAGCCTCTCAGTGGCACTAACCACATCTCAAGTGCTCGGCGGTCACGTGGGGCCAGCGGCTACCGTACCGGACAGCGCGCACGGAGACCCTGCCCATCAGCACAGACAGCTCCCTCTGGACAGAGCTGCTGTCACTATCAGGTTCTCACTGGTCACGAGTGTCTTTTTTTTTTTTTTTTTAAACCCAAATTTGATGTCAAACTGTTTACAGGGGATTCATCGATTTGTGAGAGAAGCAGCACAGCGCAAGATGGGGAAAAGAGCATCCTTCTGGCTACTGAGCTTTCGGGGTGTCTGGATCTCCCCCACCCCCGGAAGTCGGGACAATGCGCGCCGGGGACCCCGGCCCCACCACCCCACCACGTACCTAAGTGGCACCGGATGCGGATGTTGGTGGGCCCGTAGTGCTCCGTGATCACAGTCCCAGGGCTCAGCACGGAGATGCACGCGTTCCCGAACACATTGTTCCCGATACAGGTCCGGAGGCTGCCGAGCAAGCGGTACGTCCGTGGGCACCTCCTGCAGTTCCTGGGCACGCACACGCCCTGGTTGACCAGGTAGAAGGTGAGCCACTCGCCGCTGGGCGTGCTGTTCAGCTTCCAGCCCTGCGGGAGGCTGCAGTTGGAGAAGCCCTTGGCCAGCGCCTCGAACTCGCCCAGGACCGTCTGGAAGCTGCGCTCCAGCAGCTCCACGTCGTGCCGCTGCGCGTCCCGGGAGAAGTAGGGCGCCGTGGGGAGGTCGGGCAGGAAGAAGACCTCGGGCTTCTGGATGGAGGGCCGGCTGCTGAGGTAGCGGCCCTGCTCGCGGATGCCCTTGTGGATGCGGCCCATGCCCGACCACGAGTAGCGCTTGGCGTACTCCTGCAGGTTGTGGTAGAGCTTCTGGTTGAGGCCCTCGTTGTGGGTGCAGCGCACGCACTCGGGGGACTGGCAGTACACGTACCCGTTCTGCAGCCCCGTGGCGTCCGCGCCCGGCAGGAGCGAGCCGACGGAGGCGTAGGGCCACGGCTGCTCCCGGCCCACGTGGTAGCAGTACCACGTGAACAGGACCAGCAGGCAGGCCACGGTGGCCACGGCGGCGGCGTCGCAGTCCCGCACGGACTGGATGCCCGCGGCAATGCAGTCCCGGAGGCCGTCCAGCGACCAGCTCCAGGCCGCCAGCCACTCGAGCGACATCGTGGGGGGGGGGGGGGGAGCTGCTGGTTGGCGTGGGGGTGTGTGGCAAGGTCAGGTTAGTCAGTCCTCCGGGGTCCCGAGGGCACCCACGCTTGGCGGGTTAGCGCGGGGCAGCGGGGGCGGGCGGAGGCATGGCGGCCCCTGTTCCTCGGATCCCGCCAGGGGTGGCATCGACAGGCCAGGCCGCCTGTGCCCACCACCCCACTCCAGGCAAAAGGGACTGGGCACAGTAGGACGAGCTGCTTTCGGTCACATCAGCGAGTGGCGTTGGTCACTATGAAACGATATTTTTAAGTCCAAACCTGGATGGGAAACAAAAAAGACAAAAAAACAGCATACATTTTTACACCGGCCGGGGAAAATCCTCACGTGAAGTGCAAAGCCCCAGATCATTTCGGAAGGTCCCTGTTGGTGGGGGACACACTCCTCGGACTTGTGTATTCTCTCTCCCGCCTCACCACCACCCCCATTCCCCAAAGGCCAGTGGTGTTCCATCTGCATCGAGCACTGTGTGGCTGTGACAGCGGTCCCCTGCGTTTTCCTGCACCCCTGGGAGCTGCGAGAGCTCCCATTTCACAGACGAGGACACTGAGGCCCAGAGATCCCGCAACTCCCCGAAGTCCCTGCAGCCACAGCGGGGACACAGATCCCACGTGACTTCACAGTGGGAGCCACCCATTCTGCTATACTGCCGTTGTAGCTATTTAACAAATGCCCCACCCCCTTCACCCTCTGTCCCTTTAAGAGAGACGTGGGCTCACAAAGCATTTTTAAAAAGCGGCGAGGGCGCTTTAAGACGGCCTGTTTCCCAGGTCACCGTTTTCCTAGCCCGCCATCGCTCTCATTTCACCTCTCCCGCCCTCCCGACGTGGGCTGAGCTTCAGTGGGACCGGAAAGGGAAGGGGGCTCCCCGCGGTCCCCACGGGGGGCGGACACCGGGCAGTTCCACCTCTCACTCGGGAGCCTCCTTGCTGGCCTCACCCAGGAGGCCGTCTCGC
This sequence comes from Vespertilio murinus, assembly GCA_963924515.1. Classification (NCBI taxonomy): domain Eukaryota; kingdom Metazoa; phylum Chordata; class Mammalia; order Chiroptera; family Vespertilionidae; genus Vespertilio; species Vespertilio murinus. Next base: position 22,273,526 of record OZ004720.1, on the reverse strand, counting down.
AACAGAACCCCGGGATTCCTGAACGTCAGCGTGAAACCGTCACCTGCACGGCAGCAAGCAACTTGGACAACAAGGGATTCCCCCCATCGCTGAGCTCAACTCCGAACTTGTAAACGCCCTCTCTCAGGAGGAGAGGTTTCCTGAAATGTTCTCCGAGTGAGAGGCCGGTAGTGTGACAAACACCTGTTAAGTGTTAGTTCCCCATCAGCCCTGCTGAGCCCTAGAGTTTAAGTCAATCAAAATGCAGATGTGGAGGGCAGGGTAGAGGAAGGAGGGATCGCTACCCTGAACCGCCCCCCCTCCTCCTGCTTCCCCCCTCCTCGGGGAAGCGCCATCCCGAACAAGGACAGAACGTGCAGATCGCTATAGACTGAGCCACAGACAAAAGGCAACAGCAGATCCTGACCCCCGAGCTCCAGGCCCGGACCCCGTTCACAAGATCATCAACAGCGCTTGAGCCGAAGTTGCGACTTCTCAGACCCGTCCCTTACTTTTACCCAAAACATGCAGCCGGGGGGGCCCCCCGGCCCAGAGGCGGGCTAACAAGCTGACTCTAAAGGTGGCCCTTGCATTTGCAGGGTGATTGGCAGGTGATTAAATACCGGCTCAAACATGTGACCCTATGGCACCCAGTGACAAAGCCGCATCTCCCATGGATCCCCCCTCCCCCTCCCCCCTCCCCAGCTCCTGTCTCAGTGACCACAGTAACTTCCGGCTTCCTTCACACATGGGTTCATTTGCATGTTTCGTTTCTGTCCTCGTTAGGGACGGGGGACACCCCACTGCAGCTCTTTAATAACAGGCAACTCCAGATCTTAAAGGACAGTCCCTTTGGGGGAATCAAGTCCACGTTCATGGCCAGTTGGGGAGCAAAGTCCAATCCCCGTATAACTTCTGATACAATGAACACCTGGGGGGGGGGTGGGGAGGGCAGACCTACAGCTCTGACACCTGGTTAACCCAGTTCGCATTACCAGTCAAGGGGCTGCCCGAGGCCAAAAGGCTTTTCTGGTCCTTTTTTTAGGGTGAGGCCAGGTCACCCCAGAAGCTCCCCAGCAGCCCGGGGGGCAGGGTGAGCAATGCCCGCCGCCCCTCCAACCCAGGAGCCAGGAGCTGCTCTGGGGCCAGCCCTCCCCAGTCGGGGGGACCCGGAGACCTTCCCTCCCCACTTTTCTGGGCCAGCTTTTCCAGCACCCACTCACTCCGGAGACCGAGGGGGGAGAGGGGAGAACAGGGGGTTGGGTTAATACAGATGGTGACCACCCACCAGGAGGCCAGGGGAGGAGGGGGATGGACAGGAAAAGTAGGCAACCAGCTAACGAGAAGGGAACGAAGCTCGTGCTGATCCCTCGGGGGGCAGGGGAGAGGGTCGCCCCGGGGAATAACGGGAAGTGGGTGAAGCTCAGGGTTGGGGGGGGGGGGAGGGGAGAGCAAGCGAGGAAAGGGATCCAGGAGGGTCCCCGGAGAGGAGGCAATGAGAGGGGTGGAGGGGGTGTCACACGAAGTAGGAGACCCGACCGCGATGGGACAGGGGCAGGCGGGGGGTTGATGCCCGACCCGGGGCCGCGGACACAGACAGACGAGGAGCACGTAGCGGGCGCCGGGCAGCTCGGGCCCCTCGCCGGGCCGGGATGCGGGGCGCAGGCGGGCATCTCCGAGCATCCCCGGGGCCCGCGGGCCTGCAAGCCGCCCGGCCCCCGCCTCCTCCCCGCCCCGGGGAGCGGGGTCGGCCCGGCAGCGCCGCCCTCCCCGCCCCGCAGCCCCCAGAGACCCGCGGGCTCACCTACCTGCGCCCGGAGCGCCGGAGGCAGGGGCGGCCGCTGGCCGGGGCCGGGGCCGGGGCCGGGGCCGGGGAGACTCCGCCGCCGCCGCCCGAGGGCGCGGGCGCGCGGACATCCCCTGCCCGCGCCGCGCAGCCACCGCCGGGCCGCCGCCCGGCCCACGCCGCGGCCCCCGGGCCGGAGAGGAGCTGGAGCCCCGCGGCCGGTGCCGACGCCGCGCGCTCCGCGGGGCCGGAAGGACTACAACTCCCACAATGCCGCGCGCGCCGGGGGCGGGGCCAGCGGCGGGGCGGCGGCGGCGGGCTGGGACCCGGACCCCGCCGGCGCCCGGGGTCCTCGCTGGAAGTGCGCGCGGTGACCCCAGGACCCCCCCGAATCGCGCCGCCGGCTCAGGTGGCTTTTCGGGGAGCGGCCGGCGCCCCGGTGCAGCCGGACGCCGCCCGCGCAACCCGAGCTCAGCGACCCGATCGGGGCGGCGCGCCTTCATTCATTCGGTCCTCCCTCCCTCCCTCTCCCCCCCTGGGCCCCTCTTTTCCTCTCCTCTTTCACTTTCTCGCCCTCTTCTTTGCTCTCACTTCCTCCCGCCCTGACATCCTTCTTCCTCTGCCCATCAGTTCAGCCTGCACTTAGAAGGCCTGTCTCGGGCGCTTGGGATGGAACCGCTAATCGGGGTCCTCGGTCTCTCACACGGAAACCTCGTTGGTTCAATGCAAACAGTGGTGACCCGGCACCCTACCTTCCTGTGCCCGGCCCGCGCTCTGCGGTGAGCCGGGCAGACCAGGCCCCCGCGGGCAGGGAGTCTCAGTGCAACCAGGAGGAGTCGATGTGCCCAAGTAATCATGGGTACACCAGGTGTGCCCGTGAATAATGCGTGTTTTTTTTCCCACTAGATGGAGTTGCACATAGGTCGATATAGATGCGATTTGATAGGTCTGCTATTCTGTTGTATTGCTCCTTTCAGATGACCGCTTGTTCCGATCCAATCCATGGCGCACCCACTTTCTGAGCTGCACTTCCAAACGTAGGAGGAAGTGGAAATTGGGGGGGGGGGGAGGGGGTCTCTGAATGGTCTGCCTCAAAACAAGAAAAGTTCTACTGGGACGGTCTCCACAGATGACCTGAATGATGGGGGAAATGTGTGGCTAGCGATGGACATTACTTTGAATAAAGCGCTTTTGTTGTTTCTCTTGAAATTATCGTGTTTTCTTTGATTACAAAATCTGCATTTTTAACCGGTATCCGCAATTTTTAACCGATTAACAGCTACTTATAGCCGGTTACAAATTACGATACCGACTAAAAATGCGGATTAGCTATGGACCAGTTAAAAATTGCATAGGTATCAACATATGTGTAACCCCATCTATTGGAAAAAGTCCGAATTTTTAATGGGTACACCTAGATTACCTGTGATCACAAGCTGGGCCGAGTGGGAGAAAGAGAAAGCATTGGGCAGGAGAGAGAAGGGAGGAAGGAGGGTCATGAGGGCATGGAGGCCACAGGGGGCCTCTCTGAGGTCGTGATGTTTGAGCTAAAGCCTGTGTGTGTGTGGGGGGGGGGGATAAGCGAACAGTGACGTGGGACCTTTAAGGGCTCCAGCAGCACTATGCGTGGCCAGGTTCTGGGAGCACTACCCATGTGTTCCCATCCCACAATCCACTGGTTGCTTTCCCAGAAGCACCCCCTCCCTGTCCCAGAACCCACCACTACCGTGTCCAGAATCCACCTGGCCCCTGATCCAAGACCCACCTCTGGGATGAGGTGGATTCCACCAAGTCCCGGAATCCACCCTCACCCCATCGCAGAACCCACTTTTACCATGACCCAGAACCCTCTACGGTATCCCAGAATCCACTTCTCTCCCCTGTCCCAGAACCTACCTCTGTCATGTCCCAGCATCTACCTGGTCTCTGCCCCAGAACTCACCTCACTTGCGGCTCAGAATCCACATCTACTGTGATCCAGAGTCTACAGGTCCTAAGACTCGTCCCTTTTCTCAACCCACGGCCGGAAGGACTCGGATTCCCTCTTTTATTCTGCTGAAATAAGCCCAAATGCCTACGGTGCATCAGGAAATCCTAACATGCATCCAGATTTGCTCAAAATGGGGGCGATCCTCCGGCATTGGGTTCAGAAACATTTAAAGGAAACTGTGTCACGGTCAGCCTCGGGGGTTGAGCCTGGGAAGGGTGGAGAAGGCGGCAGGCATTCTTTGACTGGTGCATTGATACTGCTCTGTTCTCGTTAAGAGTATTCATTTGTTCAACGGTAACATTACCACGCACACGTCTTGCTAGCCTTGCTTGTCCTTTCTTCCTCTGGGAGCCCCTGGGACGTGCGTTCCCCCAGGAAAGGGAATCCGGGCATTCCGGAGGGGGCTTTGGGGTGAGAGCTCCAGATAAAGTATCGCTGCGCTAATGGAGGATGCCAAATGCATCTGAACTGTCTGCCTGCAGCTCAGCTGCCACCCGCGCCCTCCCCCTCTCGCTGTCTTCCCGAGGGCAGCCGCGGCCGACCCACTCTGAGGCTGCACGAGCTATCATCATGCCATCCCAGAGACTCATGGGGCCTCAGTCTCCTCCTCCCCCCCCCCCCTCCTCCTCCTCCTCTGGATGGAGTCACAGAGAGAAAGCCTGCTTTGCTCACTCAGGGTCACAGCTAGTCAGCAGGCAAATGTGAAGACCCTTGAGGTAATGCTTGATTGGTGCATGAAAGAACCTATAGAGTGATTTGGTAGTATTGGTTATAACAACAACAAATGTGGCCCTACCCGGTTTGGCTCAGTGGATAGAGCGTCGGCCTGCAGAATAAAGATCCCAGGTTCGATTCCAGTCAAGGGCATGTACCTTGGTTGCGGGCACATCCCCAGTAGGGGATGTGCAGGAGGCAGCTGATCAATGTTTCTCTCTCATCGATGTTTCCAACTCTCTATCCCTCTCCCTTCCTCTCTGTAAAAACTCAATAAAATATGCCCGCAACCAAGGTTCATGCTCTTGACCAGATTTGAACCTGAGACCTTTCAGTCCGCAGGTCGACGCTCAATCCACTGAGCCAAAAGGATCTAAATGCTCCTGGAACACAACCTCAAAAAGGACGGATGAGTTACTGGGATCACCTTTCTCCCCCATCCTTTAACCACTGGGTCCCTTTCCTGGAGACAATCCTTATAACCAATTTCTTATGCATCTGCCCAGGAAGATGCTATGCACCCGCATGGAAATGTTTTAACTTCCAGCAAGGAAATATGAGTATGTTCCTAATGATATTAACAATGGATTTAAAGCCGGTTTGGCTCAGTAGTCGAGTGTCGGTCTGCGGACTCTAAGGTCCCGGGTTCGATTCCGGTCAAGGGCATGTACCTTGGTTGCGGGCACATCCCCAGTAGGAGGTGTGCAAGAGGCAGCTGGTCAATGTTTCTCTCTCATTGATGTTTCTAGCTCTCTATCTCTCTCCCTTCCTCTCTGTAAAATATCAATAAAATATATATTTTTAAAAATGGATTTAAAAATTTAATTTAAAATTACATTAAAATTATTTTTCAAGAATGAAGACTTGTTTAACTCCAGAAACTCTTGATAGGATGCATCGCATGAACAAGTTAAGGGACAAGAGCTGCCCACTCCATAGATGCGGAGAAAAGCATTGGACACAATCTAACATCCACGATTTCAATCCACGACTGAAAACTCCCAGCAAAGAAGGAACAGAAGGGAGCTCTGTCCGTCTGATAAGGAACACCTGTCTCCACGGTGCCCCCGCTTCGGGGTTCCACAAGAGAAAGGGGCAGAAAGGGGGCTGGCAGGGGCTGAGGGCTTCTCTCGTTTGCTTCGCTCGGAGCAGCTTGCCCTTTATCAGCTTGACCTCTTGGCCCTCTGGAATGCGGCCTTCTGAAAAAAGATCCCGAGACTGAAATAAAAGACTGTAAGCCAGATACATGCCGGGAAGTTTTTCTCCGGGAAAGATCAGGGTGAGCCCGAAATTCAAGTCACAGGCCTGCATGCCTCCCCAGAGGCATCCGCCACGTGGGACGCCACGCTTTGGTTGGTTGGCACAGGCGACGGGTGTGTCATTCCGTCTACCCAGCGAGCAGAGTGCCACGTTCGCGTGGTCTCCGGGCTGAGCGCGTTCCAAGAACCGATCTGAATCACCTTGAGCTGATCCCGTAAAGGGCTGCTAACAGCTCCTGGGCATTGGAACAGATGGCGAACTTCCTGCTTCCCATGCAAATGGGCGGGGCCAGACGGGAGCCTGTGTGTGTGTGTGTGGGGGGGGGGGGGCTTGCTTCACCCATTAGAGTGAGCGAATGAGTTAGCCTGGCCTCCCTGAGCCATCACCTGTCTCTGCCACTGCCTTCCCCAGGGCCACCCCCACCCCACCCCCTGGATCTGGCTCCTTCATTACCTTCATCTCTGGAGGCTCTGGAATGGCTTAGGGCGGGTGTGGGAGGTGGGTGTGAGAACCTCCAAGTCTCTCTGATGGGAAAACAGACATGAGGACCATGGCCAGGCTCCCAAAATCTTTACAGGGAATCGGCCGCCCGCTACCAAACCAGGGATGGAATTCCACCCCTAAGAGAACCAGGTCACCTTTTTTAAAAAAAAAAAAAATATTTTATTGATTGTTTTTTACAGAGAGGAAGAGAGAGGGATAGTTAGAAACATCGATGAGAGAGAACCATCGATCAGCTGCCTCCCGCACACCCCCCACTGGGGATGTGCCCAAAACCAAGGCACACGCTCCTGACCAGAACAGAACCTGGGACCCCTCAGTCCACAGGCCGACGCTCTATCCACTGAGCCAAACCAGGTAGGGCCTGTGAAGGGTTTTTAAAAACTCCCCAACACGTAAAAGTGAGGAGACAGCACCTAATAACCTGGATTTGCCGTTTCTCTTGAAAAAATGGCAAACACAGGCCTCCGTGGGCCAGATTTCTGCAAAGCAGCCAATTGCTGGGAGGGGGATCGTCCCAGTCTCCACCCACTTCCCATCGCTCCCCGACCCCAGGGGTTGTCACTTGCCACAGTCATTGACTCCAGGCTGTGTGCCTGTGTGTGCCTGTGTGTGTGTGTGTGTGTGTGTGTGTGTGTGTGCCTGTGTGTGTGTGTACAGTAAGGAAACGGTTCTCTGCTTCCAGGTCTCTGCCAGAGCGGGACAAAGGCCAGGCGGGAGGCTGAAGGAGCTTTATTGGCCTTGGCCGCGCGCCTTGTTTACGTTACCTGACATGGTCCCCGCAGGCACTTGACTTTGCAGCTCCCGGAACAGGATGGTGCCAAAAAATTAATAAAAACACGGATGCCCGCCTGGGAGAGTTTGCAGGAGGAAGCCGGAACGTGACAACCTCAGAGAACCCCCTCTCCTCGCGCCCACGGGCCCTCGTAGCGAGCAGCGGCTGAGAAGGAGGAACCAGCTGGGTGTGTGGAAGCCCGTGGGGCTGGGGCGGGGGGGGGGGGGAGAGGAGGGAGCATGAGGGCGATGAGTCTCAGGTCTTTTCAGCTGAGGGAAGGAGCTGGGGGTTTATTCTATTCTAAGCGGCCTCACATGGGTCACCCTAGACACCTGCAGAGGCTCCGGGAGGAGGTGTGGGCAGTTAAAGGGGAGGTTAGGGCGGCGGACCCAGCTGGGGGGAAGAGAGGCAGGTAAGGCCGGCTCTCAGCTCAGTGCTTACATCACTCCATGCCCAGAATGGCACACTGCCACTGGGGCATTGAGGAGGGTGTAAGGAAGGGGTTGAGAAGTGTAAGATGCCTCTAGGATGGTGCAGTACCGAGGGGGGTGGGGGAGAGAGAAAGAGAGAAAGAGAGAAAGAGAGAGAGAGAGAGAGAGAGAGAGAGAGAGAGAGAGAGACTGACTCTCCTCTTCCTGTAAGGGACAAAGATGGCAGGTGGGACCCTGCAGAGAGAAAGCTGGCAGGAACGACCTCACTTTCACCCTACCTGCTTGTCTTCCCCCTGGACCATCTCCTACTGGACATCAAAGTGGAGGGAGGCCCCAGCTGGTGTTGTTCAGTGGATAGAACATCAGCCTGTGGACTGAAGGATCCTGGTTTGATTCCGGTCAAGGGTTGTGGGCTCCATCCCCAGAAGCGGGTGTGCAGGAGGCAGCTCGTCGGTGATTCTCTCTCATCATTGATGTTTCTCTCTCTCTCCCTCTCCCTTCCCCTCTGAAATCAATGCACACATATCAAGGGAAAAAGGAAGCGGAGGAGCCCGTGGACGGAGAGGCCACGTGAGCCACCCTCCGCAGGGAAGGACCGGAGGAGCAGGCCAGAGAGCAGGCCTGGGGGCCAAAGGGCAGGCAGGGGCCTGGCTCACCTCCAGGACTTGGGGAAAGACGGTCACCCCCATTTGGACTCGGGGGCCACACCAGGTGCAGCGTCCACGGACAACAGAGACCACCAGACTCCAACTCCAGCGCAGGGCACCCGCCTGCTTCCGGAAACCCCGGGCCCGAGGCGAGGGAAGTCTCCGGATGGATGCGGTTTGGAAGAGAAGCTCTTCAGAGGCAAACTCAGAACGGCCGGCGGCGGGAGAGAGGTCCCTGATCTGCTATTACTGGAATTTGCAAATCCTGGGTAATGCTGTGGGTTTGGGGGGGTGGGGAGAGGGGGGCATGACTCACGGAGCCCATGTCCAATCCTCGGCCCCACAGCTCACCATCCTGCCCCCCAGTCTCCTCCCTCTTTCTGCAGCTGCAACTGGAGAGGCCTTTGCTCGCCCTCCCCCCCAGGGAGGGCCCCGGGCCCTGGCGCCAGCCTTTGCCTGGCCAGCTGCCGGCTCACCCCGCGGGTCACCAGGGTTTCCTGGATCCCAGGGAGAGAGAACCGGCGTGCTGGCAGAGAGCAGACAGGCTGGGTCTCCTGGTCACACAGGCCGCGTCCCTTGGGGCCGGGAGAAGGTGAGCGCCCGCCGGCCGCAGCGGGAAGTCGCCGGATCACTGTCTGCAGCTCCGGCACCGCGGATGGATGGAGGACGGCTCCATGGAGCGGAGTCATCTCTGCATTTCTCAGTAATTACTTTGGTTTCTATGCATCTGGGAGTTTGCAGCAGCCCGAGCCAGATGCATGCCTCTGTGTGTGTGTGTGTGTGTGTGTGTGTGTGTGTGTGTGTGTGTGCCTGTGTCCCTTTTGATGTCTTTTGGTCCAATCTGCCCCTTGCGTATACCCGTCTCAGGGTCCAATCTGGGGGCTGCATTTACCAGCTGCTCAGGTGCAGCAGAGGCGGATGTTTTGAGGACCACACTGAGAACACTGGGCTTCGCTTACAGAAGCTGACAGATCTCCCCCCAACCATTCTCCCTCGTGCCATGGGCCTCCCCTCCTCACTCGCCTCGGCATCGCTCTCTCATATCTGAACATTTGGTGTAACAGCTTTGCACGTCGTTATGCACGTTGCCCGGGTGCGACATGCCCGGAAGACCTCGATGAAAAAAAAAAGGAAGCGAGGCCAAAACCGGTGTGGCTCAGTGGATAGAGCATGGGCCTGTGGACTGAGGGGTCCCAGGTTCGATTCCGGTCAAGGGCATGTGCCTTGGTTGCGGGCACATCCCCAGTAGGGGGTGTGCAAGAGGCAGCTGGTGGATGATTCTCTCTCATCAATGTTTCTAACTCTATCCCTCTCTCTTCCTCTCTGTAAAAAAAAATCAATAATATATATATATATTTTAAAAAAGAGGCCTGTGCCCACAGAACGAATGTTTAGATGGACACAGAGAGATGGGACGTGGCAAGGAGACCAAAGAGGGACCTGACCCTTTCGCCTCCGTGGATCCACCTTCGTGGACGCAGGAGCTGGCAGGACACGTGGCAGTGGCCTTGGGAATCTGTGGAAATGGCACCATCCCCCTGGGCCCGCCGCTGTGACAGAAACAACGGTGGGAAAATGAAAGTGAAGGCCTCCTACAGCCCAAACCCAACTCACAGGCCAGAATAGGGTGTGGCTGACAAGGTCTCATTTTTTAAAAAAATATTTTTTTTATTGATTTCAGAGAGGAAGGGAGAGGGCTAGAGAGATAGAAACATCAATGATGAGAGAGAATCATTGATCGGCTGTCTCCTGCACGCCCCCTACTGGGGATTGAGCCCACAACCCGGGCATGTGCCCTTGGCTGGAATCGAACCTGTGACCCCTCAGTCCGCAAGCCGATGCTCTATCCACTGAGCCAAACAAGCTAGGGCAGCCGTGGGCAAACTACGGCCTGCGGGCCAGATCCGGCCCGTTCGGCTGTTCTATCCGGCCCGCGGAGCCGAAAGAGCTCCACCAGCAGCCCAAAATGAGAGTGCCAGCATGGTCAGGTTGCTTTTGTTCCGGCCCTCCGGTCCAGTTTAAGAACCCACTGTGGCCCTCCAGTGAAAAAGTTTGCCCACCCTGGGCTGGGGCGAGGTCTCATGTTATTCAGAGAGAATGTTTTAGAAGAAACTCCGGTGTGTCTGATGACTTTCTCAACCTACTTTAAAGATGTAAGTGGAATGCTTTCTCCAGGAGCTTAAAAAAAGAAAATGTCATCTCGTGATGCCGATCTGACAGCCGCTGAAGGGAGCCATTGTCTGTCACGTCGTGCGAACGCCTTCCAGAGGGGATGGAACGAGCAGATCCGGAGCCAGGAGCTCTCTCGCTCTGAGAGTAGGAGGCAGGCTGGCGGGTGGGAGGCCTGGGGTTCACCGAGCGAGCGGCGAAGGCGTGAGTCACGCAGCCGCCCTGTCCTCCAAGGCCGTCCCCGGAGCGGCAGGGGGCTGGCCGGCCGTAACAAGATCACGCGAGAAGGTCGAGTGGGTCTGCTTCACGCGTGATCTCCCTTGTGCTGCTTCTTTTCTTGGTGTTGGTAATCCTCACCTGAGGATATTTTCCCCCCATTAATTTTTAGAGGGAATGGGAGGGAGGGAGGAGGGGAGAGGGAGAGAGAGGGAGAGGGAGAGGGAGAGGGAGAGAGAGAGAGAGAGAGAGAGAGAGAGAGAGAGAGAGAGAGAAACATCGATGTGAGAAAGACACATGGATTGGCTGCCTCCTTCTTGAGCCCCCACCTGGCTGGGAATAGAACCTGAAACCCAGGTGTGTGCCCCTGACTGGGAATCGAACCCTTGACACCCTTTGGTGTGAGAGCTGATATTCTAACCACTGAGAGCCATCGGCCAGGGATGCTGCTGCTGCTGCTGCTTCTCTTCTTCTTCTTCTTCTTCTTCTTCTTCTTCTTCTTCTTCTTCTTCTTCTTCTCCTCCTCCTCCTCCTCCTCCTCCTCCTCCTCCTCCTCCTCTTCCTCCCTCTCCCTCTCCTTCTTTTAACTTAAGGATTTTTAAAATTGATTTTTCTTAGAGAGAAAGGGATAGGGAGAGAGGGAAAGGGAGAGGGAAAGAGAGAGAAAGAGAGAAACATCGATGTGAGAGCAAAACATCATCCAGGCATGGAGTCTGCAACCCAGGCATGTGCCCTGACCCGGAACAGAACCCGCGGCAACCTCCCGTGCGTGGGACAGCACCCACCAATGGAGCCACGCCGGCCAGGGCTCCCTTGAGCTCGTTCCTGAAAGGACAGAATGCGGGCAGGATGCTGGGATCCGGAAGCGCTGTCCGGCCACGCTTCTCACCAGGCCCCGTCTTCTTGGCAGGGTCGTGCTACTGCTTCTCTTCCGAAGCGGGGCTTAGGGACCTATGTTGGGGGTGGGGGTGGGGGGGCTCCGGGACCTCTTGAAACTCCCAGCAGCTCCCTCCGTGTAAGTGCCTCTCTGTTTCCATGGAGACCAGCAGTGTTTTGAAGAGGCGGTGACAGGTTCTGCACACGCCAGCTACCCCGGGGCGTGCACGCCCGTCAGTCTATCGGCAACGTCAGTGGCAAATCACTGAAGATGAAGTCACTTCCGCCCCCCGGTGTTCCGGGTCTGGAGACTCTTTTTCTCTCCGTCCTCGCCAAGGTTTCAGCTCCTCTTCCAGCGCTCCCAGTGCCAAGCCACCAGCCGGGCAGATGCGGCGACTGCCGCCCGCCAGGCACGTGCGATCACGGGGCTGGGGAGCCGAGGAGGCCCTGGCACGGCATTCCTTCCGGGAGGCGTGAGCTCCCGGGAGGCCCAGCCTGTGGTTAGGAGGTGTCAGGTTGGGTGAGCAGCTTTCAGAACGCACAACGGCCGAAACTGGTGTGGCTCAGCGGATAGAGCGTGGGCCTGCGGACTGAAAGGTCCCAGGTTCGATTCCGGTCAAGGGCATGTACCTTGGTTGCGGGCGCATCCCCAGTAGGGGGTGTGCAGGAGGCAGCTGGTCGATGATTCTCTCTCATCGATGTTTCTAACTCTCTATCCCTCTCCCTTCTTCTCTGTAAGAAATCAATAAAATATTTATTTAAAAAAAAAAAAAGAAGAGAAGAAATGGAGGACGACAGAGACAGGTAATGGAGACAGAGATACCGGGGAGGGGGCAGATGGCGAAGGAGAGAGAGGGGCAGAGACAGAGTGACGGACAACAGAGCAGCAGGGTCAGGACAAGGGGGCCGTTCCTGGAAGTCGTGGCATCCGATTCCCTCCTTTCACGGACGGAGAAAGCGGGCTCACCTTAGCATCTGCAGGAGGGGCCGCACGGCCTCCGGGTCCTCCCCTTCCTCTGCGTCTGGGTCCCCGGACCCGAGGGCTTTCATCGGAGCCCCATCTGGTGGCACAGGTGGCAGACAGCCCGGCAGGGAAGGAACGCCCGCTGAGAGCAGCCCTCACCCAGTGACTGATGGGAGCCGGGAGACCGTTATCTGCGTTCTCACTTCGAACGGGGAGAATGAGATGCACCGGGTCCCAGGGCTCCCCGTGGGATGGAGCTCATCAAACGCAAATCGCAAACGCCTCACTCGCTTCCTGCGTTTCTTATCTACCGCCTCTCTTTCCCGGCCTCGGTTCCCTGCGAACCTGTGGCTAGCTAGTTCCAAGAGGGCTTTTTATACATTTACTTTTATTTTCCCACCGATTTTTTTTCAAGGTGAAATTCACATAATGTAGAATTAGCCATTTTTAAAAAATATGTTTTTTTTTGTTTTTAAAATATATTTTTATTGATTTCAGAGAGGAAGGAAGAGGGAGAGAGAGATAGAAACATCAATGATGAGAGAGAATCATGGATTGGCTGCCTCCTACATGCCCCTTACAGTTTGCAGTCTGACGTTCTATCTACGGAGCCAAACCAGTCAGGGCTCAATGTTGAACTTTTTGTTTTTCTTTTTTATTTAATATATATTTTATTGATTTTTTTACAGAGAGGAAGAGAGAGGGATAGCGAGTCAGAAACATCGATGAGAGAGAATCATCGATCAGCTGCCTCTTGCACACCCCCCCACTGGGGATGTGCCTGCAACCAAGGTACATGCCCTTGACTGGAATCGAACCTGGGACCTTTCCATCTGCAGGCCGACACTCTATCCACTGAGCCACACCGGTTCGGCGTGTTGAACTTTTCGAACAATCGCCCACCTGTTCCCATAGCAGACAGGCAAGGGTCCCCACCTCCCCACGCCCTTGCCAACACTCACTCTGTTTTAAAAATCATGTCCATCCTGTGGGTGCAAAGTAGTTCCTCATTAGCTATCTTTTCCTGGGCTTATGTCCACCAGTTCAAACAAAAGCGAAAAGGTGGAAAAAATAAAAGGCAAAAAAAAAAAGCAAACACCCGAGTAGCCTCTTGAAGCACAGTAACCTTCATCAGGTGTAAAAATTGCTGTTTGCAATTTAGCTTGGCTTCTGTACCTATGCATGCTTGCTTCGGTAATAGGGAAAATAAGATGGCTCCCGTGTCAGAGAGGCCATAAACCAAACCCCAGACAGAGCTGTCCATGCTGGCGCCAGGCTAGGCCCTGAGAGATGGTCTCGTGGCCCCTTCCCAGCCCACGGGGCTTCTTTCTCAGAAGGTCCGGAAGTCTCATTCCAAATTTGGGGGGCAAAGGCCTGGGGGGAGTATAAAAAGGGAAGCCTTCCTTCCTTTCGGGGGCCCAGACTTTGAGAAGCAGTATTCCTCTGCGCCCGAGAGTGTAATAAAACCCTCCAAATTAATTCGGCGTCGTAAGGCGTTAAGCTCGCTGACTTACAATACGACACCCAGTTGGAGAGTCAATGAATACTTTGGTTTGTCTGAGTAATTCCTTCACCAGGGTCTCCTAGCTTTTTTGTTTTTAAAGTATATTTTATTGATATTTTACAGAGAGGAAGGGAGAGAGATAGAGAGCTAGAAACGTGGATGAGAAACATCGACCAGCTGCCTCTCGCACACTCCCTACTGGGGATGTGCCCGCAACCAAGGTACATGCCCTTGACTGGAATCGAACCCGGGACCCTTCAGTCCGCAGACCGACGCTCTACCACTGAGCCAATCCGGTTTCGGCAGGGTCTTCTATCTTAAGAGCTTTATGTGGACCAGAGGTTCTGTCTCAAAGCTTGAACAGGTTCAGGAGAAAGTTCCAACGTAGCAGTTACCAGGAGATCATTGTTACGCCTACCCATCCTCACCCACACACTCCAAATGACTCTGGGTGGAGGAGGCAGCCCTTTCTGTCCCCCCAGAATCCCCACCCTCTCCTGGCAGCAGCGTTTTTAAGGCCAGAGAGAGGCACGTGACCTGTGATGGGCCAATAAGAGCCAGCGCCCGAGCTTCCCGTGGTCCACGGACTAGAAGGCAGGACTTACTGTGCCTGGATGTTCACCGAAGGAAGCGCTGCCACGTGACCACGGAGGGGCATCCTTTGTCAGCTCCTGTGCAAATGTGAGAAGAAGAGAGTGTTAGATGGCCGGCCATCTCGCCCTGCCCAGGCCAGGGTCTGTCTGGAGCGCTGAGCGTGTTTCCCGGGAGAGCTGTTTATAAACTCTCCACACCTGCCCTCACCGGTTTGGCTCAGTGGATAGAGCGTCAGCCTGCGGACTCAAGGGTCCCAGGTTCGATTCCAGTCAAAGGCATGTACCTTGGTTGCGGGCACATCCCCAGTGGGAGGTGTGCAGGAGGCAGCCAATCGATGTTTCTAACTCTCTATCCCTCTCCCTTCCTCTGTAAAAAAAAAAATAAAATAAAATCAATATATTAAAAGCAAAACAAAAGTCCACACCCTTTTGCCCCCTCTTTGCTGCCCCAGAGGTGTGCCCTGGGAGGCTGCTGGCTGGGGCTCTGGATGCTCCAGAAACAGACCCCACCTCCCCCCAAGACTTGCTGAAACTGTCTCATCCTCACGTCCCTGTCTCCCTTAGCAACCAGAGCTCTGCCCGTGAGGGGCAGCAACAGAGGCACCTGCACGGCTCCCCAAGTGGGTCTGTGATAAGGTTGACCAGACGTCCCGATTTTCAAATTCGGGACTGCCCCGCCACAAGCGGGACGCCTGGTCTCCTTAGCCTGCGATGGATGAGAAATTCCCTTCGGGATGAGGGTGGTGGTCAGGCCTTGGGAGGGAGGTCGCAGGGACCACCAGCCCTCAACCGCCCGCAGGCACTGGGCCCGGGATCAGACTGTTGGAAGGGCGGCCGCTTAGCTGTGTGACATGGGGCCAGCGACCCAGCCTCTCTGAGCCTCCGCTTCCTTACCGATAGGGGTTTGTCACTGATAGGACGGCTGGCGGGGTTAAAGGAGACCCTCTCTGTGGAGGGAGCTTATCGCTGGGAACGCTAAGCACTTGTTAGCTGTCTCCCTGCCAAAGATTATCCGGCCCTCGAGTGTCCGGCCTGTCTTGATCCCTAGGATGTCTGGCTCTGCTGTATGTTCTTCACACCTCCCCGGGGTCTTTTCACAGCTCCTCCTGCTCCTCCTCTCCTGTCACCCTTTGAAACCTCACGGCTAAATGGTGACAAAAGAGGGATTTGCGGCCAGGGCTCAGCGGGGTTGGGAGGTAGCGGCCGGGCAGCCTGCTGAACACTGGAGACTCCAGGAAACCAACCATCGTCAGCTCAACTCCCCCCGGTGCTCACAGTGCGTGTGGTGGGGGGAAGCAGTGGAGGACTGGGGGTGGGGCAGCTCCCCCTGGGGCCTCCAGGAGCCTCCACACCCTGGGGCTGAGCATCATTCAAAAACACAAAAGCAGCCCTGACCGGTTTGGCTCAGTGGATAGAGCATCGGCCTTCGGACTGAAAGGTCCCAGGTTCGATTCCGGTCAAGGGCATGTACCTTGGTTGTGGGCACATCCCCAGTAGGAGGAGGTGTGCAGGAGGCAGCTGGTCGATATTTCTCTATCATCTATGTTTCTAGCTCTCTATTCCTCTCCCTTCCTCTCTGTAAAAAATCAATAAAATATATTAAAAACAAAACAACAAAACAGAACAAAACAAACCCACAAAGCAGTAAGAATGAAGTTCTTGTTCCTTAAGGTCGTACTATGCTCTTTTTGTTGAAGGTCAAAGGTCTTTTGAAACAGAGAGGGACACAGGTGAAATTGAGCCAGAGAATGAGCGTGGCAGGCTTTAAGGCAGTCCACAGCGTGAGCAGCTTGACCCTCGGGCCCTGGGAGAGGGAGCTAGACGGGGAGAGGTGAAGGGGGGTGGGGGGGCGAGGAAATGGAGAGATGAGACAAACACAGAGGAAAGGAAACAGACACCGTGAATCAGGGAGAAAGACCGTCAGAAAAGAGACAGAGACACACAGAGAAAGACAGGGGAAGAGACAAGGAGACAAAGACCAGGAGGGAAGTGTGGACGGGACGGGGCCGCCTGCTAACCGGACTAACCCAGGGAAGGCCTGCGCGGTGGCCTCGCCAACGGAGACCTAACGTAACCCCAAAGGATGGCCCGGATGTAAAACCTTTAGCTAAAAGGCAGTTTGTCTGCCTGCGGACTGAAGGGTCCCAGGTTCGATTCCGGTCAAGGGCATGCACCTTGGTTGCGAGCACATCCCCAGTAGGGGGTGTGCAGGAGGCAGCTGATTGATGTATCTAACTCTCTATCCCTCTCCCTTCCTCTCTTTAAAAATAATCAATAAAATATATTTTTTAAAAAAAGCAGTTTGTCGTGGGTAGTCGTGTCCTGGCTAGTACCCTCCCCGACAAAGCTTCTCTGAGCCCAGTGTCTTCTGGCATCTGAGGGGACATACCTGTGGGGTGTCAGGGCAACTGGTGACTTCCCTCCTCCCGACCCCTCAGCGCGCAGCCCCGGCGCCCTAGGGTCCCCCGGGTCCCCTTGCTGTTAACGTGGTCACTGCTGACTGCTGACCTGAACCCACCGTGTGAAGGAAGCACGTGTCTATCATTTCACTTTCCATCCAATCCCAGAGGTCGCCCCTCCCCCGTTTCCTCCCACCTCCCTAATCTACCACCAACGGATTTCACGTGACCCACTTGCGCTGCCTCCTTTGATAGCGAAGCACAAAACAAGGTGAAAAACAGCCCTCTCCCCAATTGTCAACAGTTTGGCTCAAATAAACTCACAAAAATCCTTTACAGATTTGAATGTGGTGTCTCCCCCACCCCCCACCCCTCCCTCGCTGTTAACAAAAGACAGAAAAAGGAAAACTGAGAGAGAAAGGAAGGAAGGAAGAAAAGAAGAATTGAAACAGAAAAAAGGGATGACCAGGAGAGAGAGGGGCAGAGGACTGTGCTAGATCCACAGAGCAGAAGTCACACTGTTGACATAAAGAGCAAGAAAAGATCTTAGAGAACGGTATGTGTGTGTGTGCTTGCAAAGGAGAGGGGAAACTTGAAGAGACAGGAAGCAGGGGGAAAAGGGGAAAAGGAGAGAAAAGCTGACTGTAAGAGAGAGAGGAGGCGGGAGGGACCTCCTTAGCCAAGATGCGCCTGGCCCTGCCCCTTCATCATCTCTCTCAGGCAGCCCCCTCCCCCTGGCCGAGGGTGCAGTCAGCAGGATTCCCCGCCTGGGGGAGCCCGGAGCCCCAGTCTGTTCAGCTTTCCTCCCCACTAGACCCCGTCCCCACACAGACCCTCTCCCGGGTTCCGATGCTCCTTCCCAGGCCGTGACTTTGGGAGCACCCTGCGAGATGCCCACAGCTGGCCCCTGGCACTTGCTTTGTGGGGCAGCAGGAACATACGAGGCCCCTGGCTCGGAGGTGGAGACTCTCAGGACAGTGACGGAGCACGAAACCCAGTGTGGGGCTGTGTGGAGCCCAGGCACCCATCGCCCTCACTCAGATCCTGCAGACGGAGAGGGAGAGGCAGGGACCTGGGCCCCGGGGACGCCCCTACCGTGTGGTCACACACCAGGCCAGGGTCCCTTTCCCGGGCAAGAGGGAGGGACGATAGCTAACTCCCCAAATGGAGTTCTGCTGTGTCAGAAACCACCCATTTCCTCCGATGACTGTGTCCAGTGAAGATGACCCTGCGAGGAAGCCAAGTGTGACTTGGGATGGGGAAGGCCTTGCCATAGACCAGGCCGAGACTGCCCTCTGGTGGCTGAAAGGGGCCCCGCACCCTCCGGGCACTGACCGAACAGCACATCCGGGGCTGCTCTGTCTGTGGATGTTCATTCCTCCAGCAAACGCTTGCTGCCCACGACGTGCCAGGGAGCCACAGTGCAAACAGCGGTGATATCAGCATGGTTTCGGAACGGCGATTTCTTAGTTTAGTGCAAACAGAGGCATACTGAAAATGTACGGAAATAACTAGGAAATCTAAAACGATTCCAAAATAAAAAAGTGTCTAAAATGTCAAAAAAGGAGTATTAAGCCAGTTGTGATTATTATTGTTGTTACTGTGTTATCTTGACAGGGAGGAGAAGGGGGAGAAAGGGGGATGAGGAGAGAGGAGGAGGAGGGAGAGGAGAAAGAAGTGATGGTTTTGTCTTTCTCTGCCATGTGAGGACACCGCCTGCAAGCCAGGAGGCGAGCTCTCATCAGGATCCCAATCAGCATCACCTTGACCTTGGACTTCCCAGCGTCCAGAGCTGCGGGAAAGAACCGTCTGCTGTGTAAGCCGCCCCGGTCTGGCGTCCCGTTAGGGTGGCCTGAGCGGCCGGGCAGGGCCTGGCCGTGGTCCTGTCTGGTCCACACATTGCCAGGATGTCCCCGCAACGGTTCCCAAGGTGGCAGTCCTGCTCCGGCACCCCAAGGTTCAGTGGGTGCCCCCCCCCCCAGCCTCCTCCCCAGAAAAACCACCTCCCCACAGGCGTGGCTCTTTTTCATTTGTTTTATTAGCATCAATATATACAAAGTGGAAAATGGTGTCCTTTCATTTTTCGGCTTAGAAAGTTGGTTTTGCTCTTCGTTGTTTGGGGGAGAAAATGGAAATGAAAACATCCCAGGAGGAAGCCACAACTTTGATGACCCACCGTGACCTCGAAAGGGCACAGGAAGTCATGCTCTCTGGACCCGCCCCAAAGAAAGGTCATTTGTACCCTAGGCTTACGCTCCACCTAAACCGACCCGTGTGTTTGCCACGTCCCTTCCGCTCACACAACCGCCCCGATGGCGCAGCCACTTCGCGCTCCGCACGCACGGCTGTCTGGCGGTTTCCAGAGCGACCAGAGCGACGTGCATTCTCAGAGGTGCGAAATCCCTGTAAACGTATTTCCCCGCCGCATTAGAAACAAAGAGTGGCTTTGGGGAAGGTCCCGGCGGTTCTCGAGTTTCTCAAGATTGCATCCTGTTCAAAAACATCGATCCCAATGGGTTTTCATACTGATCTTATAAAAACAGACACGCGTGGACTGCAGTGAGATGCCTGCCTGGCACATTTTTGGCACTAGGAGGACGATTATCTTTACCTTTACATGTTACAAATACACAGTCAGGACAAAAAACAGACACCAACCTGTCTTTGCAATCACGCTGTGTGCAGCGTCCAGCCTGCGCGCGCGTGGCCCACCTTCGGGCTAAAACGAACGTTTAAAATGTGGTCCCAGATGCTGTGCTGCTAAGACAGAACCAGGACGCTGGTGTCCTGGAAACCAAAACCCAACACCTCGTCTGTCCCTCCCACAACCGATACGAATCCCTGGGCCACGGCGTGGCCAGTTCTCGGGGTCAAGGTTAGAATAAAGATTTTACATGTCGTCAGTCTTTGCGGAAGGCGAGTGTTTCGTTTTCACGGAACCCCAGCCGGTTCTACAGCGAAGAATCATTCCTAGAGTTCTTGCCAGATGCCTCCGGGTTGGGGTTAGAGTCATCGTCGAACGAGACATAAAAGCAAAGATTGGGTTCCTTCTGCCTCTTGAGAAAAGGTTGTTATTGGCATTGTGGTCCTCCAAACATGGCATCACTCACTAAGGGTGCCAGCGCTTCGTCTCTGGTTCTCCCATTAGACGGGTGGGCTCTGGCCTTTGATAGTCTCTTGCTGAGCGCCACGCGTGCAGGCCGTAGCAGCTCGGTCCTTCCTGGCAGGGAGAATTCTTCCAGCCTCGGACCTCCCAGACCGAGCCGGGTGCACGCTCCCTGCTGGAGGGGGGCATTGCCTGTGTACAAAGCCCAGGACCCTCGGCTGCCCCAGGGGCTTCCAAAGCCACCGAAACACAGTGCCCGGATTCTCCCAATGGCATGGCGGTCTCCCGTTTGAAAACCAGTTGACTTAAAACCATTCTAGAGAGCGTGCGTGGGAGCCTAGGAGCACCCCAAAAACACTGAACCTGTGTGCCATCGGCTATCACTAGGGAGGGGACTGACAGCCCCATATTCCTTCCCGGCATCTGCCCCCCCCCCCACCCCTTTCTCTATACCTGTATTTAGGAAAGACTCTTACGGGATGGTTATTCGCTCACCAGTCCCACTGGGTTGGGATGCAACGACCCTGGTAAAATACAAGGATGCTCATGCGACAAGTGAGGTGCTTTACGAATTCCTTTCTGGCCTGAAACTCCTCCATCCTTCTCATTGGGGTTCAAATTGTTGGATGTGGATTCCTTAGTGATTTTAACCCCCTGGTTCTGTTTCTTTCCATCACCCCCTTTTCAGCATCTGGGCCAGAGTAGGGACAATAGAAAAACAGTTTCTTCTCATAGAAACCTCCCTTCCCCCAAAATACCTGATTGCAAATATATTATGAAATTCCACCTTTAAGAGAAACGGGGCACTGGAGTCTCCCCATTTTGAGAGCTCAGGCATCCCAGCACCCCAGGAGGAGAGCAGGGCGCACCCCGACCTCAGGACGTGGCACCTCTCCTCCAACACACACCCTTAGCTCTGTGGGCGAGGTCCCTGCCTCCCAAGGCTGCAGACCTCTGATCACCGCTGGAGGGCGGCAGCCTCGCTGAGCAGGTGACGGACTGGGACCCTGTAGCCTGAATGACCTGCTCCTTCATTGCTGACCGAGTGTCAAAGCGAAACCTTTTATTAACTCCGTTCCCACGACCATGTTCTCCTTGCCCAATTCTTCGTGGGAACGCTCAAGTCTCCCATCCTCCCTGAAAAACTTCCCTTGTCATTTACCAGTCTTCTAGAAAGAAAACATTTTCTTATTTTGCCGGACCCCGGGGAGGCCAGGTCAGTAAAAGAGAACGTTTAGGCAACCCCTTTGCGGCTTTCAGAAGGGGCACGGGAGGGAGGGAGTGTGGCCAGACCTCTTAGAAGCTGGGGGAACTGGAAGAGGAAACACACAGGATTTGTCTGAGCGCAGACCTACGGAAGTATCCACAGGAAATTCCAACCCAAGTTAATCCTACAAAGAATACCCTCCCCCACCTAACCTGGGGACTTCGATTTGTACTAGACACACCACGGGCACGGATCCCAAAGACGCATGCAATTCGACGCAGCGGTAGAATGGCATTGCTGGCGGGAGAAACGAGCTGGTTCCGCTGGTTTCCCCTCGACTGCTGGGCCGGCCCTTTCGCAGATCTCCCGTCTGCCTTCGGAAGCGACAGAGGCCGGGACACGAATCTGACTGCAGCGGCAACACATCCAACCACACCTATTTCCATTTTAAATATAATAAATACAGTGAAGAAAACAGTACGTCCTCCGTTGGGAGTCTAAAGAAAAGACAGCCGACACTCTGGGGTGCTTTGATCAAATGCCACATGGTCTCTGGATGAATGTCTCGAGGAGGTTGTAGTTGAGTTCATAGCTGTGAGTTCCCTTCTCAAGCGTAGCTCTCTCTAGATGGAAACTTCGTACTCTCTGGTTTCCTGCAAGAGAGAGAGAAGTGTAGATCTATTGACGCTTGTGCGGCAGAGAGACGCGCTGATGGTCCTAGCTCTTCATCCCTCCCGTGTCCACAGCGTTGGCCAGGCCACGTGGCCATGCCTTCTGCTCTCACCTTGACTTGCTTTGGCCAAGGGGTTCTAAGGAGATGGGTCACGAGAGGGGCCTGAAATGTGCTTGTGTGTTTCTGCGTGTGCCCTGCCCTCTGCCATCACCAGGAGCAGAGCATGCCTTGGCAGCCATTGGTCCCAGCCGAGAGGTGAAGGACATGGAGGTGAAGGACTGTCCCCCAGCCAGTGACTAGCCAATCCCAGATGTGTGAGTGAGCACAGGCGAACCAGGGCTACCACCTCGCGGAAACCAGCCGGAAACGCTGCCTCGCAGACTGATGGGCAAATGAACGTGTTGCCTTGAGCAGTTGAGTTCTGGGATTGCTTGTTACATAGCGTGATGATAGTGTTAGGAAACTGATACACTATTCTAATAAGTATTGACAAGGTCTGGTTTCTAAAGGACTGGTTTTTCATCAGCTTGATCTTTTTAAGGTTTGGGAAACAAGCTACATGGAATACAGAATAACACCCGACCTCTTCTGACCAGGTCATATCTGAAATGACTGAGATATATGGGTAGCAGCTAGTTCAATTTCTCTGATATTCACGGAGTGTGTGTGTAATGTTCTCCAGGCCCCCAGGGTTCTCCAGGGCACAGGAGCGGGGAGCTATAAGGAGCCATGGCTTTGACCTGGAAAAGGTCACTGTCACATGCTTTAATGGAAATCTATTGTTTTTTTTGACTCAACATAGATAAACAATCATGCCTGTGCTTCATGGTATATGGAGTGTGGTGGGCAGACAACCACCTGCAAGGAGCTAAATGCTGACAACCCTGTGCGCTTGGAGGGGGATCCTTCCCCAGTCGAGCCTCAGATGAGACCGTAGCCCTGACTGACACCATGGGAGCCCTGAAGCAGAGACCTAGCTAAGCTGTGCCTGGACTCCTGGCCTACAGAATCTATGAGACAATACGTGAGTGCTATTTTAGACTCTAAAGTTTTCAGTAAGATTGCTACAAATCAATTAATAACTAACACAGGAGGTCAGAAGAAGAGGTGGGTAAGGGACCATCAGTGAGGACGAGGAACAAGTCGAGCTTATGCTGCCCAAATACTGGGAGGTGGCTGTACATCATTACACAGTGAACTTGAAGGGTTGTGGTTTTGCAAAGTCATGACCAACCTCTGGTTCCTCCCCTGTGCCTCGGGCCTTTGCATGGGCTCTCCCTTCTCCCTGGCATTTTCTATAACCACCATCCAAGTTCTACTCCCCTTACATGCCTTAGCCTTACATCACTGCCTCAACGATGCCTTCCCCATCACTCCTAAGTGTCTCCCATCTTACATTCTTGTAGCAGCCTCTCTAATCTCCTTCACGGTCCTTAAAAATAATGACCTGTTACAATCAAGACATTTATCGGCATATTTGATCATGTGAGGCTGCAAGGAGGCGAGACAGTGTAAGGAGTAATAGCACCGGGTAGAGTTTGCATCCTGACTCCAGACTGTGCCTTCCGGTGGCCAAATCACATTTATCTTTCTCTGAACCTCGTTATCCTCATCCATCCACAATGCAAACTGCAGAATCCATCACAAGTAGCTGCAAGGACTCATGGGGCACATGCATTTCAGGTGCCCAGCCCATGACACTTATGATTGTTGTTACTGATAGCTGTCACCTTTGCAAGACCATATGCATATTAGTGGCTACATCATGCATATTGGCTCACGATGATGCCCTTAATACCCAACACCAGGCCAGCCACTCAAATATGTAGGTTGTTGCACACTGCCATTCATGAAGGCGTGGAGCTCGGTAAGGTGTGTGCCCGTCTCAGCCGTCTCTCCATGGGTATTCGGTGCAGCCCCTTCTTTCTGTGCTCCTTCCGCCAAGAGCGAGCAGTGCTACAGGTGTGTCCTCGGCTGGCATGGAGAGCTGGGTGCTCTCAGCAGTTAGCTCCATCAGGGCCCCGGGGGATGAGATAGGAGCCTGGCCACACCTCCCTGCCAGGGGCATCGTGAGCAAAAGCCAATGAAACCTTCAGCTTTGATGTCAGGGGATTCGGAGCAGGCAGAGAGGGGGGTGCCCTGGAGGGAGAGAGGGGAGACCTACTCACCCCTGTCTCGTAAATGGGGTTGTCAAACTCGGTTTCTACGGTGATCTGGCTGTAGGGGTGAGAGTACATCAGGGGCAGGCGGAGGTTGGAGTAATAACGACATCTGGAGAAGGGACGAGAGAGAGAGAGAAAGAGAGAGAGAGAGAGAGAGAGAGAGAGAGAGAGAGAGAGAGAGAGAGAGAAGTTACTCCTCGGGGACTGGGAGACACCTTCCTGTACCTAAGTATAGTGATGTGCAACCTTTTTCATCTCGTGGCACACACAGCCTGATTATTAAAATTCTGTCACACACCAACAAATATGTATTTTGCCACTCTGATAAAAAGTAGGTATGATTTTGATTAATGTATGAAAAGAAAAATGAATTACCTATCTTTTTTTGTTCCAAAGTGACTTAAAAAAAAATCAGGTGCCTATACTTGTACTAGTATATAAGGATTTCTGGTACCAAGAATTAGCCAATCAGACACAACCTTGTTATGCCACGTGACCGATAAGATGCAACTCTATTACATGATCTATATGTTTATGGTTCAAGCGGGGCATTCACAATGGAAGGCTATGGTTGTGTTGGCTGTTGTCGCTTGTAATTTGACGACTTAAGGCACACCCGTTGAAAATCTCTGCCTAGGGGAACAGTGGGTGAGACTCTCTGAGTACCGGCACCTCCACAAAGGACGGGGTGGATGTGTGGAAACAGCTTCTTATGGGTGAGAATCCGAGTGGGGTGAAAGCTGAGATCATAATTGCCCTCCACTTCTAACCCAGTCAGCGGTAACAGAAGCCTCGGCACCTCCTCTGACTGTGGAGCTTAATTTGTTTTCACCTGAAAAGTGACTGAAGTCCCTCTTTAAGGCAAAGAGCAACCGTAACAGCCATGAGCATTCACTGAGCATCGTGAATACTGTGCTGCCTCAGACCATCAGGTTAAAGGTGGTTCCTCCTCTGCTGCCACTCCTCCCGTCATTGTGTTTATGCAGCTATTACTAGTGTATTTCCCCTCTTCCTACTAGACTGTAAGCTCCAGGAGGGCAGGGAAAATCCCTGAGGCGAATACCTGCCTCAGGGCCTTTGCACATGCTGTGTTTCTTATCCCAGGCTTGCAGAGCTTAGCCTTGCATTGCTTCCAAGTCCTTACTCAAATGGCATTTCACCCAAATACCACTGTCCTTGGGGGTGCCGAGGCTCAGAGAGGTGAATGCCCAGCCCCTCGGGACACGAGTGCTTGGGGGGATGGCAGCCCCCATCTCGCTCTGGAGCTCCCTACCTGGTGATGTAAATGTAGGCTCCCCCGAGCAGTAAGGAGATGATGAGGACCGGGATGAAGATAGCCAGCGCCATAGTGCCTCCTTCCAGTGAGGTCTCCGCTGCCGCTTCTGCTACTGAACACACAGCCAGTGAGGCCCACCCGAGTCCCGCACCACCCTCCCAGTCCCACACCCACCCTCCCAGTCCTGTGCCCACCCCATGTCAGCGAGCCTTAGCCTCTGGAGAACCATCTCCATGGGGGAAAGGGGCGGAGCCTAGAGGAGTTCGTGCTGGTTCTTTGCAACTGATCCACCCTTGGGTGAGGTGGTCAGGTTCAATTACAGCCCTTGAACCCTGGTCATACCATGCCCATTTCTCTTTGGTGAGGGGTACAGCGGAAAGCTGGTTAAAATCCAATTCAAGGGAAGACTTGGAGAAATCCCAAATGTGCAAACCAGGAAGGCAGATTCGCTGGCATTCCGTGGAGTGGAGGGAGCTTGCTGTACCCAGACTGGCGGGTCCCTCCCAGGGCTGCTCTATCAGCCCCTCCAGGAGAGGGCGCTGGCCAGCTGGGGCCGGCCTCAGTATTACAGACCCGATGGCATCCCAACTGTGAAGACCCGGTTTTGATTCTCAGCGGCCGTGGCTGCACATTCTCTCGGCCCCCAGGTCCCCTCTGCTATCCCCGCTGCCATGCCCAGCAGCTAAGCTGCACATCAATCCAGAATTCATTACCTGCCACTCTACGGAGTGTGCAAAAGCGACCCTAACGCCCACAATAAACGCACGAGCACAGAGCAGTACATCAGCGCTGTCATGTCTCCGCTACCCCTCACGTCTGAGACGTCCCCACGGTTCACTGGCTGGCAAAGGCGGAGAAGGGATGGCCCGAAAGGCACCAGCGCCACCAATGTCCTCTTTCCCCAGGAGAGTGACTGATAACGCGCTGTTCTATTTGAGCCCCGGCTCTGCTCGGATTAAAACATCATCTGTTACTAGGAAGAGGGACTAATGGCGTGGATTCTGAGGGAACCGCTTATGGTCAGGAGGTTAAATGGCTCCTAAAATAATAATGGAAGCGGTTCCACTGGTCACAGCTTTAAAAACCAACACCCGTCCAGCGCCATGGCCCAGGCAGAAGGATTGGAACTGAACGGAGAGGACCCAGAATGGCTCTTTAGGAGCGGGGCTGCGAGGGAAGGAGCCACCAAGTGCAACGAAAGTAAATCCTGGATAGCTGTCAGCATCTGTTGCGCACTAATAAATCTTACTTGGAAATTCCTCATAAGAGGAGGACAGGGACCAAGAGGGCAGAGGGACAGAGAAGTTGGGGAAGAGGAAGACCAAGGGGAAAACAGACCTCAGACCACCCCCCGGAGCCGCTTCCCTCCTGAAACCAGGAGGATGCTCAGGGTAGGCGGTCAGGCGCCCTGGGACTCAGTTTCTCCAAAGGTACCACGTGGCTGAAAAGTTTGTCAGGCAGAGGGACTCTCAGATTTTTAACTCTCGCGAGCACAACTGGCGTCAAATCCCTTCCGGGTCACCGTTAGGACCGGAAGAGGTCAATTCAAGGACTTTCTCTTTGCAGTATCACTTGTCTTGAAATCCCCTCCAGCAGGAGAAGGAAGATGTTTTGTTACTGTCTGTGTTTTTGTAAGCGCCTGGACCAGGACGGCTTAGGATCTGCCCTTGTGTGTTTTTTGCTATCAGCTTGATTTATTGGATGTTTTCATTCTGGGACTCACCTTCTAACGCGTGTTCAAAGCTGTCTTGATTAACTGCGAGAGAAAGAGAAGGCATTGGTCAATGTCAAGTGCATTCGTCGTGCATGTTATGGGGCCAAAAAGAATCGGAGCAAAAGCCCATGGCACACTCTCCTGAAGTTAGTGTTACGTTTTATTTATCGGGGGCTGCTGAGTTTGGTGAAAATTCCTAGATGCTTTCCCTTCCCCATCCTTTCTATTCTCTCTTTCTCTTTCTCTCTCTCTCTCTCTCTCTCTTTCTCTTTTTCTCTCTCTCTCCCTCTCCCCCTCTCTCTCTTAAAAAAATAAATCAATGGGAAGAATATCCTTGGGTGAGGATTAACAACAACACAATGATGCTAAGCAGGGAAAAAGCACTGTGGCATAGTTCCATTGAAAGTGATTTTTTTCCTGCCAAAACTGGTTTGGCTCAGTGGATGGAGCGTCGGCCTGGGGTCCCAGGTTCGATTCTGGTCAAGGACATGTATGTACCTTGGTTTCGGGTACATCCCGGTGGAGGTGGTGGGGGGTGCAGGAGGCAGCTAATCGATGTTTCTCTCTCATTGATATTTCTAACTCTCTATCCCTCTCTCTTCCTCTCTGTAAAAAAAACAATAAAATATATTTTTTAAAAAGTGATTTTTTCCTTTCTCGGCGGTGCAGGAAATAACGGTGGTGTCTTAGACTGGATGAAATGCAGCAGCTCAGCTTTCTGGAGAAGACCGAGAAGTCCTGCCCGCGGGTCCTGACCCTCCCGCTCCCTCCGTGCCGTGCGGGTGGCGCAAGTTCCTTACCTTTGCAAACAGGCAGCGGCCCGTTCCAGTGGGAGGGCTGCCCCAGGATGCACCGGATGGTCACTTCGCCCATGAGCTCGAAGCCCTCGTAGCACATGAAGGTGAGGGACTCTCCCGGCAGGTAGAGGCGCTTGTACAGGATTTGGTACCCGTTTTCTGGAAGCCCTGGGTTGTCACACGCCAGGGACTCTTCCGCTGAAACGCAAGCCGAAAGGAGCTCAGGTGAGAGGATGCGAATCTCTGGCGACTCCTACTCAGAGCCTGCCTGATCTGGCTTCGGCCGGTCTCTGCAACATTCCCCCTGTACATCCCCATCCGTTCCTCAAACTCGCCTTTTTGTCTCCTGCCTCTGGGCATGGGCAGACTGTACTGGGCTGTGGAATATGGGTTAAATCTTGGCTCTGCTACTTACTAATTAGCTGTGTGAACTCCAGCCACGGACAGATTCTGAGCCTCAGTTTCCTCATCAGTAAAATGGGACTAATAGTAGTACCTGTCTCATAGGGACTTGGAAGATGAAATAAGATTATGGAATATAAAATCCTGTTGGCATGTCCCAGATACTCTATGAATGATGGATGGTGATGTTAGATGATCAAACATTCCTTCTGCTTCTCCACTCACACCTCCACTGCCCACCCAGGCTGGATCAGTCTTGTCTTTCCGTTCTCATTCCTCATTCCTCCACCTCCAGGAAGTCTTCCCAGTTGCCTCCTAACCCCAATTCAGTCACTAGTCTTTGCAGTTCTTCTTCCACCCCAGCAGTATTTATTTAATCACTGTACATCAATTTCCCTCATTGGTAAGGCTTGCTTGAAGCTCAGGGTAAGAAGGTATCTAGAAGGAGCATCATAAACGACCCCAACCTATATAGTAGGAGCATCATAAATAACCTCTGTGGGCACTCACTTCTCAGAGCCTCAATGTCCTCATGTGTAAAATGGGCCATGTCAGAGGGCTGCTGGGAGGATCAAGTGAGCACACGCATGTAGGTGAGCAGCACAGAGTGAGCACCCAATCAACACTGGTTATTGGTGCGGCCTTTACAGTTTCTGGTGTCTTCTCATACCACGTGTACTATCGTTTACTTAATACTTCTTATTTCTGTTGATTTGCTTTTCCATTGAAATTGTGCAATACAATTTAGCCTCACCCCTATTTCTATAATCACTGGTTTCCAATGTCAGTTTCCATCTCCTTCATAAAATAAAACATCAGAGAGTTAACCTGGGCACCGTCTCAAGCCACGTTGGTATCACCAGGGGTGTATATAACTAACACTCCTTGGGAAACGCAGCCCAACGCACTTCACTTAATAGTTCATGAACTCCCTTACCCCACCCCTGAGTCCAGAATTCACTCATTTGGAGGGAGGGTCCAGCAGGCACTACTCTGCCCCTCTGTGCCAGGTTTGTGCCAGGAGATGGGTGTAGAGTGCAGAATTAGGAAAGTGTGGTTTCCATTTGCCCAGAAGTCAGTCTAGTGGGTGAGACAGAAGGCTGGTCAGGTGACTGCAACCCAGTGCAGCCACAGCTGTGACAGGAAGCACAGAGGACAAACCTTGCCTGACGGGTAGTGGGCTGGGAGGTCAGGGGTTTGCAGAGGAATCCTGGAAACCATGCTCTACTGGGAGAGGAAGGGCTCAGGGTGCGGGTGGGGGATGGGAGGTGGAAAGAAACGCCCATCTGATTCCTGGCTGCTTCCCTCCCCTCTGGGTGGAGGGGAAGTGAGGGTCCTTATATGGCCAATGTGTGTATTACCTGCAATGTAGCCAAGTGGCCATCAGGTGGCCGTGGTAACGCAGAACAATTTCCCCACACATTTCCCTTCATAAATGAACAGAGCAGTGAGGAGCACAAATACTAACTGAGCACCTCTTACTAGTACAACAATAAACAAGGTAGCGTGGCCCCTGCCTTCATGTGACTTAACGTTCAGGCGTTCCACAAATATTTTCTGGATGCCAACCCGGGGCCAGGGACTTGAGTTTTGGTGATGCTCAAGACAGCTGTTCCTTTAAGGCAGCTGTTTATGACCCTGACGGGCAGTGTCACTGCTGCCAACAGTCTCTCACCCCCTGGTACGGGTACGGCGTGGCTCCTCCCTACGGCACGCGCTTCCTTTGGGCGATGACTCTGACCCCTGGTGCACATCAGCACCCCCGGGAGCTTGAGAACCCTCAGGGCCCGTGGCACCGCGGTCCCAGTGAGCGGGCACACCTCCCGGGGACACCAGGCGCAGTCAGGGCCGAGCCTCCCGGAACGCCGCTCTCCGATGAGCAGCGTGACCGTCCGGTTTCAGGGAGACCCGAGAAGCCTTTTTTGAGTTTTTACGATCAAGAAACCCAAAAAGGTGTTTTTTGCTGTTAAACCAAACATTTGCTTCCATGAGACCAAACAGAGCTTACATCACCCCAGTTAGTCCCTGCGGACTGGGACTGTCTGGGTTAACTGGCTGTGTGGCCTGGGCAATGAATTCACCTCTGGACCTTCTGAAAGTGGAGCCAGTGATGCCATACTCACCAGGCCACCGGGGGAGGCGGAGGGGCCTTTGGCAAAGGACTTAGCGCAGTGCCTGGTGCATTTACGGTACATGCTGCAGCACCCCGCTTTCAGTGCATGCTAGTCCTGGGATCGTCATAATAATAACACGCACTCCCAAAGGCGGGGGGCCTTCCCTGAGCACCCCGTCAGTGTTCCTCCAGGACTAAGAGGAGGTTTCGTTCGGTCAATAAGCAGCACTCACAGACGCAGTGGGGCAGGCGGGACGTCCAGATGGGGGTGCCGGTCTCGCGGCTGTAGCAGGTGAGAAGCGAGCTCCCCTCCAGCACGAAGCCGGGCTCGCACGTGTACTGGATGGTGGTGCCCACCAGCAGCACGGGGTCCGAGATCAGGCGGGTCGAGTGGTCCACCTCTCCGGGGTCGGTGCAGTACATAACTACGCGAGACGAAAGCAGACCAGGTGTGCGTTAGGGCTCTCGGTCACCGCAGGTGAATGACAGAAGGATCTAGAAAGGTTCCTAGCTTAGCTGTTTTCCCGCTTGGAAGATAATGCACCTCGGGCGCACCAAAGGTGGCTAGAGACTAGGCCGGGAGAAAAGAGATTTGGATGTCAAACCACTTTCAGGAATTTGCCCAAGATATGTTTGCTTTGCATGAGGGCCCAAAGACCTATGTATGATATACAACCTCATACACCTCCGAACATAGCTCCTCCCTCTGCTACCCCTTTTCAAGACACCAGATCCGGCTGCCACCAGACATGGCTGGCCCCACGCCTGAGGGGACAGGCAGGAGGAACCAGGACACTGGGCCGGATGCTGTGTGGATGAGGTCAGACACCTACTATAGGGGTTTGAGCTGGGGCTCCACAGTCCAGCTTAATTTGTTTTGCTTGGCTACGACCCGAATTTTAAAGAGCTGAATTTGAATGATGTTTTCACACAGGCTACATACATTCCCCTTCGCCACAGTCCATAGCAGTCCCTATTGTCTGACACGAGTCTATTTCACTCATTCACTCTACCTGCCAGGCTTCTGAGGGCACCTGAGTGTGCGACCCCTGCCCTAGGCCTACAGAACGACATCAGTGAGCAGCACCAATGAGTTAGTGGAGTAGAAGGGAGGCCAGATTCCACACTAAATAACTCCACTGTTTCCATGAAAAAACAAAACAACAAAACAAAACAGGAAGAAGCCAGCGAGGATTCACCACCCACTGACCTAGAAGAAAACAGGACCATGCTTACTTTTCTCACAAAACGGGGGATCACTGCTCCAGCTGAGGTCCCACTGGCAGGTGAGGGTGTCGCTCCCCACGATGTCGTAGCCGGGGTCACACTGGTAGGTGATTCTGGCTCCCCTCACGAGCTCCGTATGGGAAGTGGTTTTCCAGCCGTTCTGGATCTCGGGCAGATCGGAGCAGGAGTCATTCCTTGACACCTCTTTAAAACAAAGACGTCATCCTCACCTGGGGAGGTGGCCTTCTGCTTTAGGAATGTCAGAGGAAAGACACGTCTCAACCCCCCCAAAAAGAGTAAGAACTCTTAACCGTGAGATTTTACAATGACTCTTCCTGTGGGTCCCTGAACTCACGCAACCGTTCTCTTGGTTTGATAAAGTTACGTTAGTACCAGACAGAATCCTAACTCTGCTACTTACTAGCAGTGTGACTGGGCACAATCACTTCTCTTTGTGTCCCATGCCAACATTTGCATTGACTTGCCAGCCACAGCAGAGAGCCACTTTGGAAGAGGAGCCCCAGCTACAGTCGAACCTTCAGATGACCACAACCCCGGTTGACATCTTGATTACAGCCTCACGACAGACTCTGAGCCCAAACCACCCAACATTTAGCTCCTGAATTCATGACCCACAGAAACTGTGACAAAATAAATATTTATTGCTAATTTTGGGAGGTAATTTGTTACACAGCAATAGGTAGCTAAGAATGTCTGTAAATCCATGGGTTTGATGGATTAGGTGATATTTTTGTGATACAGGCAAATATCAATACTTACCTACAAAATAAAAATAATTGTCAGTGCATTCTTCAAATCATACTGCATATCATGGGGTGCATGTTATCAAAGGCTACATGCAACTTATTATCACAGTATTTCCTCTGGCATAATTTTGTTCTTCTTCAGCAAACTCTCATTACTAAGGTAGTCATCCAAAGTCCATTGTTACTCTTCTTGCTTCCAAGTGCCCACCGCCCAGATTGCGAGAAGAGCTAATTATGCTGTATAATTAATTTGCAGTTCTTATGTGCTTCTGGGGAGAGCAAAGCACTTGCACTGTCTGCAGGAAAGTCATGCGGAAAAACAAGCGATGGGTTTTCCTGGGGCTTCATTGTGGTTTTATGGGGGGAAGGGAGAGCTCCCGGCTATATGCAAGAGGAGGGGAGGGAGAGGGCATCTAGGACTGCTTGGTGGGGAACAGGAGGCTCTATTTTTAGGTCTTTGAAGAATTGGCCAAGCCCTGGATTTAGGACGCAGCTGCAAACGCTGGAATTCTGGTTGAAAGGGGTGAGATGGGGCAAACACTGGATGCGAGGTCTGCCTTGTGCCAAATGCTTTGCTGAGAAAGGCTTGCTTGTCTGACTTTTTTGATGTGAGCCAACATGGCTGCACATCCCTGTGAGAACCCGGTCTCCTTGTGGCATTCATCACATTTGCGACTCCTCAGCTGTGGCCATGATGCAGCAGAGCCTTGACTTAGATCGTGGCCCCATTGTTGACACATTCAGTGGCCTTGGCTAGGTCAAGTAGCCTTCCTCTTCTTCAGTTCCTAGACTCCACTCCCAGAGACCCTGATTCAGGACTCTGAATATTCATCAAACACCCTGAGGTGGAGGTTCTAGAATGATCTGTCCCTATGGGCCCCTCACTCTGCTAAGAATGAGAAAACTGGCCTAGCAGTGGGAGGGCTTCCCTTCTCGTCCTCTTTATGTCTTTTAGAAGCTGTGTGATGCCCGTCACATCAATGAACATCTCTGAGGTTCATTGTCCTCAATCCTAGATGGCAACACAAGTCACAATCCTGTCCCTAAGGGCAATGTGAATGCCAACCAACATGTCGGTATGACAGGAACACTAAGATGACTTACATAGAATCATTCATTTGTTTGACTAAGATTTTTTTGTGAGCATCTCCCATATGCTAGGTACCAGGAAAACAGGCATCTGCAGTCATGTTTCTAGTTTTTATGGTCAATATCAGCACCATCGTCTAACTTTTGGGCAAAAGAAATATATGCCACCATTTGCTATCTGATACTCATGACAGACATCACTAATCAATCATAGCAATCTCCTTCATTGGATCCAGCAGAAACCCTCCAGTCCTCAACATAGCACTCCAGGGAGCCACTCACTGTATTTTGATTGGAGCTGACCGACAATATAGAGCTTATTTGTTATCCTAGGATTAGTGATGAATATCTCTTTGAAAAACACTGATTACTCATCTCTGCTTTTTTATTTATTCCCTTCCCTCCCATGCACTTGGCCAAAGACACTAGCAAAGCACACGAAGCAATGATGAGAATGGGTATTTGCTTCTGTTTGTGCAAAGGAGGTCAGAACCATGTAATCCAGAGTGTTCCTGTGGAAGGTTCTGGTAACTGTCACAGTAGGTGAGCCATGACCAGCTCCCAGAGCTGGGGGTTAGGCCTTGAGATCAGTCTAGGAGCTTCAAAATTCTCTACAAGATCATAGAAACCCCTGACCCTTCGTCTGATTCCTCTACTGAATGGGAATTGCACCTATGTCTGGTTAAATCTAGACTTATGATAGCAAATACCTAACCCATGCCATGGCAGACATCACTAATCAACCATGCCATTCTTTCCCACCAACATCCAGCATGACCTCCTCGGAATTCTTTTCAACATGGTCTTCAGCACTGGTGTCACCAGCAACTGATGGGCATCAGAACGAAATACAGAGGCTCACTTGCCTTCCCTATAAAATGAACTGGGTGTTTCTTTAAGAGCCAAAGGGACGCTTCTCTCTTTTCTGCGTGTTACCCACATTCCCCAGGCTGCGTGTCCCCTGGAAGTAGTCTCTGGAGCTCTGCGCTTGCTTCTCCACAGCCTCACTAACGGTCCCGACAGTGCATTATGAACAGACCCCCTCTTGCATGTTCACTTGGAGATGAGGCATTTGAAGATGGAATAAAATAACATGTAGAAGAAAGAGTGCTTGCCAACTTCAAATTGCCACACACATCTAAGTTTCCGCTTCGGTTGACAAGAGCGCCTCCTCCCCAAGATGCTGCCAATGGAGCCTGGGCCAGCGGCTCCGGGCAACCTTCGGGGAGCCTGGATCGAGTCAGCTTCCTGCCGCCGAGCTGGATGCAGACCAGGGAGACTGACTCAGGCACCAGAGGAGAGAGAAGAGCGAAACTATGACCTCATCTTCTGGCGAGGAAGGGGGAGCAGTCTGAGGATAGATCGAAGCCAAGTCTCCAGACACTCTCCCTCCAAAGGCAGCTGATGCGGGAAGCCAGCAGGAGCCACCCCCTATGCCCAGGGCACCCCCCAGGGAAAAGTGGGACAAGCATGCACAGCAGCAGAAATAACACAACATAACACAGTTCGCAGCACAATCCAGGGTAAAAAGGCCCCTGAGAAACATAAGAAAGAGGATCAGCATCTGTGTCTGCCGCTCTGACGGCTGCCATAGAGCAGGCGGGGATGAGAATGTCCACCAGCTGGAAGTAAGAACAGGCACTCACTGCCCCGGCCGGTGCGGCTCCGTTGGTTGAGCGCAGTCCCGAGCACCAACAGGTCACCTAAGAACTCCTCTGCCAATGGAGACGGCCCTTCTCCCACCCCCCACGCTTTAGGACCAACAGGTGCAGGTGATGTCATTCTTGTTCCTCAGCGTGGCTTCCAAACCACTGATCTCCCCTATCTTTTACAAAAATTGCTAAATCCAAGCGAAGTTCAGACCTAACCATCCAATTCCTCTCATTGCTTTGTCCACCCGCACCCTCCTCTCCTCACTCCCCAGCTGTAATGCCCCCTTATTCATTACTGGCTCCACCCCCACCTCTGCTCAGCCTGTAAGCACTGGAGGGTCCCAAGCTCCATCCTGGACCCTGTCTTCTTCTCCCTCTAGACCAGCCGTGGGCAAACTTTTTGACTCGAGGGCCACCATGGGTTCTTAAGCTGGACCGGAGGGCCGGAACAAAAGCAACCTGACCATGCTGGCACTCTCCTCTTGGGCTGCTGGTGAAGGAGCGGAAGGGAGAGCAAGAGAACCCTCTGCTCTTTCGGCTCCACGGGTCGGATAGAATAGCCGAACGGGCCAGATCCGGCCCTCGGGCCATAGTTTGCCCACGGCTGATCTAGACTCTGTGATATCTGGTCCCGTCCCATGCTTTTAAACAACGCCTACCTATACTTCACTGACTCCTACATTCTTCCTCCAACCTTGAACTCTCTCATCAACTCCAGATTGTCTAACTCCTCACATGAGGCCTCCTTTAGTTATGAGGCTTTAACCTACAAAGTCCTGATATCGACCGTGTGAAGTAGACGTCACCATTTCCATTTCACAGACAACAAAAAGGAGGCCCAGGGAGGTGAAGTGGAGGCCCAAGGTCACAGCCATTGGTAACAGTGCTAAGACTCAAACCCCGGTCCTTCTGACTCAGGTCTTAAAAACTGCACATCCTCACTGTGCCTATATATTAAAAGCCCCATGAAACACCGAATCCCCCTGAAAAAGATACAGCTACAGGACACCATCTTAACCGGTATTCTAAATACAAGGGGAAAAGACTGACCGGAGAAGACACCTACCCACGTAGTTCATGATAAATCCCTGGCCCTTCCCGAAGATGAGGCCGGCGGGGTCCGAGTGGAACTGGATGGTCAGGTCTGGCGTGGACGAGTACAGCTTCTGGGGGCCGCTGCTCCCCAGGTACTGCCCCAGGATGTGGGGCATGACCTCGTCACCGTCGTAGATGGTCAGGATGTCGCTGTTGCTCAGGTTCAGGCTGAGGGGCAGAGAGAAGGGGGCGTGGCGAAGCAAAGTTAGGGGCGGTCAACAAGCTTTTGATTTATATTTTCAGGCAACACACACTTTCTTGAGACGTACGAGGTGTCCGGTGCCAGGCTAGGAACTGGGGCTGAGGCGGGCATGGACTCCCAATGGGATCAGGACATGCCGATCCTCCTCCAAGCCTGGCCCAGGGGTCGGTGGGTGGACTGGGCTTTTGAAGACTCCTTCATGAAACTGTCTTCCCCACATGGTG
The DNA here is from genome assembly GCA_963924515.1 of Vespertilio murinus. Taxonomy (NCBI): domain Eukaryota; kingdom Metazoa; phylum Chordata; class Mammalia; order Chiroptera; family Vespertilionidae; genus Vespertilio; species Vespertilio murinus. The sequence continues at coordinate 22,237,016 of OZ004720.1, read as the reverse complement.
CTCCTTGCAGAGCCCAATGCCGCATCGTAAGCAGAATTGCCTTCCATGCCCCCCACATCAATAGCCGTTTCCCGGGTGAATCCAAGTGTTGGCCCTGAGCTACGTGCGGGGGGAGTGGCCTGGGTCTCTCATTCCTCAGTGATGCAGAACAAGCTGCGTGCTTGTTAGGTACCATGTGTGTTTTCATGTCAGGTGAAATGGTCCCTCCATTTACCGTGTGGATAACTCCTCAACATCAACCTGGTCATCCGTTATGCTTAGAGGGTGGGTCGGAAGGTGGGTGCTCGAGCCTGCGATCACTATTCATCGCATCCAAGGATGATGCGTTTTCAAGGACTTGAACTCAAGAAAGCACATTGACACTGGAACTGGTTTGGCTCAGTGGATAGAGCATCGGCCTGCGGACTGAAAAGTCCCAGGTTCGATTCCGGTCAAGGGTATGTACCCTGGTTGTAGGCACATCCCCAGTGGGGGTTGTGCAAGAGGCAGCTGATCAATGTTTCTCTCATCGATATTTCTAACTCTCTATCCCTCGCTCTTTCTCTCTGTAAAAAAATCAATAAAATGTATTAAAAAAAAGAAAAGAAAGCACACTGACACTATTTGAACCGCAAGGGACAGATAATGCTCTAGAACAGCTGTCGCCAACCGGTGGTTCCAGAGATCCGAAAGGTTGGCGACCACTGATCTAGAAAGCACTTCAACATGCCACAGAAACGTGTGCCTCGACATGTCTGATAAGCCATTCCAATGGCAACCCTGGCCTTGAGCAGGGGGCTCTGGCTTCCTCTCTCCTCACCCTGACTATGCCCTCGGCATACCCTCTGGTCCCCTCCGGAGCATGAGCCGTTGTTTATGGGTCCACTGCTTCCACTTCTTTTTTTTTTTTTTTTTTTTTTTTAAATATATTTTATTGATATTTTACAGAGAGGAAGGGAGAGAGACAGAGAGCTAGAAACGTCGATGAGAGAGAAACATCGACCAGCTGCCTCTTGCACACCCCCTTCCGGGGATGTGCCCGCAACCAATGTACATGCCCTTGACCGGAATCGAACCCGAGACCTTTCAGTCTGCAGACCGACGCTCTACCACTGAGCCAAACCGGTTTCAGGCTGCTTCCACTTCTGACACCCTCTTTTACCTCCTCCCTGTTCCAGGGCAGTGAAAGCACTGGTCCCATCGGATGTCTGAAGAAAGATCTCCCGAGACCTCCATTTAGCTTTTGAGTAACAAGGATGCTGCCTCCTGAGTACCAATTGCTCAAACAACAACAATGCCACAAACAATGACTTATGATTGATCGTCCCATTTTACAGATAACAAAACTGAGGCTCAACTGGGAGAAACCACTTGCCCAAGGTCACACACAGGTAAGACGTAAGATCCAAACCTAGGTCTGTCAGATGCCGAAGTCTGAGATAGGAACCATTATTTATTTATTTATTTAAAATATATTTTATTGATTTTTCACAGAGAGGAAGGGAGAGGTATAGAGTTAGAAACATCGATGAGAGAGAAACACCGATCAGCTGCCTCCTGCACGTCCCCCACTGGGGATGCGCCCTCAACCAAGGTACATGCCCTTGACCGGAATCGAAACTTGGACCCTTCAGTCTGCAGGCCAACACTCTATCCACTGAGCCACACCGGTTTCGGCGGAACCATTATTTTATAGGATGTTTCACGAAAGCCAGGGATACATCTCTAATAAGTTGTGCGGGGTTCAGTCTTGTATCGGAAAATGTGCATACAGATTATTACTAAAACCTGCAAGATGGAAACCCCACCTGACCGCCCCCTCACCCCGATCCTGACACGTCCTTTGCTCTTATGACACCATTGCTATCGTTTATTTGATTAAACCTGTGGTTTCCAACACTTTCTCTCCCACTACGGCAATATTTCCTCTCTCTACAGACTCCCCGTTCTGCAAAGATTTTTGTCCCCGCCACGTTATGTATCTCCTGGTAACAATTAAATGTGTTTTGTTTTGTTGCCGTTATTGATCCTGTATAACAGAGGATGTAATAAAATCAGTGCTAAACTGGTTATTTAGTCTGGCTGGCTTTATTTCGGTAGATATGAGATTTCTCTAATGGTTTTTGAAATATTGAAAGAGTCTGGGAAGAACACATAAGCAACTAGTTCTAGTGGCTGCCTCGAGGGCGGGGGCCAGGAGAGGGGGGGGGTGTTTGCAGGGGAAAAGTGGGAAGCAATTTTCACAGCAGACCCTTTTGTACCTTTGGGTTTTGAATCATGTGCATGTGTTACTTCTTCAAAAAAACAGATAAAAACAGCCCGAGGCACCCTCATTATTTTTTTCCACTAGGGTCTAGACAGCCAGAGAGGTGAGGGTAGAATGCAAATGTGAATCTGAGATTGGCATGCTTTTTTTTCTGGTGGAGAAATTCTCGTTTTGGCCAATAGAGGGCAGTGTAGCCTAAGCTTGGAATGGGGCGGAGGTGCGGGGGAGGGCGTGGAAGTGGTAGGTGGGCTTTGTAACTGTGGCGCTGGAGTTAATATTCCACAGAAGGCTTAGGAAGAAATGATGACCAAGCCACCTTGCTTTTTTCTTTCTTTCTTTCTAAACCAACATCTGACCTTTGCCAAGAAATCTTGCCGTTAAAGGCTTTCCCCAAGATGCTGTTAGCTGGACAAACATACCTGACAATGTCTGAGGGCTATGTACTTATTTGAATGCGAATTAGAAAAAAAAAATACAGTTTGCACATCCAACTTCTAATTTCATGGACATTATTTTGCTTAGCGTAAGCAGAGTGAAAAAGGCCGGCCAATTTAGAAGCAGTTTAAGGGGGGGAAGAAAAGGAGTGGCCGGTAACAGCAAGTGGACTGTGGAAACAGCAAAAACCAGCTCACAGAATAAAGCGTGGTTGCTCAGCTTTTCAGGATGGCTGGGAGGCCCACAGTCAGCCCTCCCCCCGCCCCCCCCCCCCGCCATTTCTGCTGTCTCAACATCTTTGTACCCGGACCCTTTGTATCCCCTAGACCTGCCTTAGCCCATGCTGCCCCTCTACCTGGCACGCCTCTCCTCACCTCTCTGCTTGACATTTTGCTAATTCCTCAAGGTCCTGCTATGCTCCCCGCCCACTCGACATTTACAGCGATACAGCCAGCCAAGGTCTCCACTGGCTTCCTACACGCCGGGAGCTGTTCTCAGCACCTCCCAGCCACCCTTTCATTTAACCATCAGACAGACACCGTGAGTACTGCTGTTGCCGCCCATCCATTTCACAGATAAGCCATCTGAGGCACCCAGAGGTAAAGGACCATTCTGAAGCTCACAGAGCTGATCAACCAGAGAACCAGAATCCAAACCTCCGAAGTCGAAGGCAGAACGTCAGCATGGACCACGGGACCCCACCTGCCTGGGTCCGCATGTCCCTGAAACCCAGTACAGGGCTCGCACAGGTGAAGTAAATGTTGTTTACACGAATGAATTATGGTGAATTTATCTCCATTTCCCAGATGAGCAAACTGAGGCTCGGAGGGGTTATTAAACGACTTTCCTAACAAAATAGCATCTTGCAAGTGAGGCAGGATCCCCACGGGACAGCAGAGACGGTGACGGAATAGACCACAGGGCTAAAATAAGGGGAAAAAAAGAACCAAAATCTATAGAAGCGGTCGGAGGTATGATCAAACTTTGATAAAACACATGATTTTCTGGAAGGCCCGAAAACAAGTCCTGTTGAGAGTTATTTGGGGTCCATTTCTGATCAGGTCCCTCCAACCACACAGCAAGGCGGTCAGAGAAAAGGTCCGGGATCCCATTTGGCAGAGGGGTCACCTGAGCCCAGCGGGGCCCCGATCCCAAGCCTCGGCTCCTCCCTGATGGCACACGGCCAGCGCAGACGCGGCTCCGCACGGGGGGATTGCTACTGTGGGCCCTTCGGCCCAGGGCTAATTTGGTTTCCATTTAATTTGATAAAATGGCAGACACCACAAGAAAGCATGTCACTCCAGGGAGGCCACGAAAAACCAATCTCGTTGGCTCCCTAGAAGGACACCTGAAAAGCATAAAAATGAGCAGTTTTCGTATTTGCTTCTGTGTTCCTCGTCTCCCTCCCTCCCTCCCTCTCTCTCCCCCCCAACGTCCACCAAGTGCTTGTCCAGGCCGACTCGGAGCCCAGTCCCCGTCCGCTGGTCCTCAGTCCTGGCTGCACCTGAGCATCGCTGGGGGGATTTAGATGATGCCCAGGCTGCCCCCCAGACTAACGAGGCCCTCAGATCCAGGAGGCAGCCAGGACCGGAAGTGGCTGCTCTGACGTTTCCGTGGCGATGAGACACAGTCTCTGTTTTCTAGTCTTTTTTCTTTCTTGTTTTTTCTTTCTCTCCACTTTTCTCCCCTTTTCAATCAATTCTCCTCTTCTGCCCAAAAGGAAAGAGAAGAAGAAAGAGCCCCACCCCCATTCCCTGCCCTGGGCATGCTTTCTTCTGGGGCCACCACACTGGCTGAGCGGCCTCCCATTTCCACTTCCCCGGACTGAGCCGTCTCAGAACAGGGTGGGCAAAGCTTCGTCAGGGCCAATGACCTGACAGCCCGCACCCAGCACTGCGGACCCAGGACACCCAACAGCTCTGGGCTGCTTTGCCTACTAAAATCGGTCTCTTGTCACCCTGGTGTTTTTCTCAAGAAACAGTGATAAAAGAATGGACTCTGGATAAACATCCTAGATGTCCTGGTTTATAGCTGGGTGACCTTGAAAAAGTTGCTGAGCCAAAACCGGTTTGGCTCACTGGTAGAGGTCCCAGGTTCGATTCCGGTCAAGGGCATGTACATTGGTTGCGGGCACATCCCCGGTAGGGGGTGTGCAAGAGGCAGCTGGTCGATGTTTCTCTCTCATCGACATTTCTAGCTCTCTATCTCTCTCCCTTTCTCTCTGTAAAATATCAATAAAATATATATTTTTTTAAAAAGTTGCTGAACATCTCTGAGCCTCAGTATCCTCACTTGTAAAATGGGGGAAATACCATCGAGAGCTGTAAGTAACATAACCAGTGCCAGGAATTCAATTAAAAGGCCATTTTCCAAGTAAAAAATATGGATAATGAACTACACGGTCTGCTAAGAGGTGAGTGGGTTTGACAACAAAATCTGGTGTTGGGGGACCTCAGTGCGAGGTACCCCACCTGCCACTTCCCCAGCCTGGGCCTCAGTGTGAAGGTGAAAATGTCAGAATCCATGAATTGTAAGAAAAAAAAATTCCTTAACAATGGCCATGGCCAAAACACCGTGGGAGGAATTCATCGCCACCACCCCCCTCGCTGCCAAAGAAAGGATTGGGCGCGTGCCATGTGTCAGGCCCTTGCCCAGTCTTCGTCCTCTCAGACTCTAAGAGGGGCCGCCATTATGACCCTCCCTTGGAAGAGAGGAGAGTGAGGCTCAGAAAGGTGAAATAGCTTGTCCGAGGTCACGGAGCCAAGAAGCAGAAGAGCTGGGATCGGAAACCAAGGCTTCCTCCCACAAGCAAAGGCCGTTTCCTCTCTGAGGAAATGCATCGTCTCTCCAGCGTGTCCTCCCACACAATGGAAGCAGCTCAGAGAGAAAGAAGTATTTTACGAGCCTCCTAAATGCCAGGGACCTTGCGTTAGGTACCATCCTGTCTCCTTCACTTCCTAGCTGGGGGATCGTAGGCAATGACTTCACCGCTGGGCCTCGGTTTCCTCACGGGGGCAGTGGGGATGCCGATGGGCACGAGTAGGGGCATTGTACAGTCATGCCATGTGGAGCTTTGGACGGGAGCCGGGAGACCCGAGTTCTGGCCTCCGCTCTTCTTTGGCTCTGATACTATGAGTGCAAAATGTGGCTTCGAAGCTCTGCCCCTCTGTGTCCACAGCCTCTGCAGCACGGCTTTGATGCATCTGCCGTCAAGAAATAGAGTCTGTGTTTCTCTACCTCTTTAATTGGGCTGGCCCTGGCGCCTGTTGTGGGCCACCTACCCACCTCGGTCTGCAGCGCAAACGCTTCCTTCCGGGCCACTGTGATAAATAACAATCGTGAACACTCAGGCAGGGCCGAGGGGCCCTGAGGACAAAATTATTTTTACTATCAAACTCAAATCGGTTTACTAAAACTGTCAGCGGAAACCAAACGAGATAAATTAAACCCAGCAGCTCTCGGGCCTCACGTAACCCTCGCTGGTGAGATGCTATTTTCTCTCCCTCTGGGGGAGGAGAGGGGTGCCAAGTCCAGATGCCACCCTGCCAAGTGTGTGCCAGAGTTTGCCAGAGAAAGCCCGGGCTGTTGACTGGAGGACTGGGTTCCCCTCTGCAAAGTTTTAATCCTATTAACCGCATAACACCCTTCCTCTGCTACCCAATTAGGGTGAGTCCAGACTCCCAGTGTGCCCTTCATGGCACTGCCTGATTCCACTGTTACCTCCTGTATCACTGAGCTCCGGATACACGGGGCTTCCTCCTAGACCCTGGAGACCCAGCCTGCAGGGTTTGAATCCTAGCCCCGCCAGTTCCCAGCCAGGTGATGATAGTCTTCCATCCATCTCTCTGAGCCTCAGTTTACTCATCTGTAAAATGGAGCTCATCACGGAATCCCCTGCATGTACTTGCTGTGAGGCGTCCAGGATGTGAGGGCCCGGGATGCACTGTGTGTACAGCACATGTTTGATATCATGGACACAGGAGAAGAGCATGGTGCTTTCCTGCTTCTGGACGTTAGCACCTGCTATTCCTTTGGGTTAGAACACTGTTCCCGTCCGTCTTTGCCCTTCTTCTGTCTTTCAGGTCTCAGCATAGATGAGGGTTTCTCGAGCTTGGCACTATGGCATTTGGGCTGGCTAGTTCTTTGTGGTGAGGCTGTCCTGTGCAGTGTAGGGTGCTCGGCAGCATCCCTGCACTCTTCTCACCAGATCCCGGTAGCTCTCCTGCCCATCATCAATTGTGACAACCAGAAATGCCCTAGATACTGTCAAAACCACCCCTGGCTGAGAACCCCTGACTCTTTCGCTACTTTCTCAGGAAAGCTTTTTCTCCTCATCCCTGCCAGGCTGTACACCTACTGTGTGCCAACACTGGCCATGGGGCATTGGTAGGGGGCGTTTTAATTGGAACATCTAAGAGGCACCATCAATGAGTACAGGAAACAGCCACACAGCCAGTAAGTCCATTCACTACAGCATTTCTTCATCGAGAGACCATTTACTGAGCATCTAGTATGTGTCCTGTTCTGTCTTAGACCCTAGAACAGAGTTAAGTCAGACCAGGCTCTGCCCGCAAGGACCTTCTGGTGTAATTGAGAGAGACAGACAGGAAATAAACTATTGCAACACAGAGTCTGTGCTATAGAACCCTCCTCCTCCTGGTGATTCTAGACATTCAGTCCGTTGAAAAAGCTGCGTCTGCCCTGGCCACAGGGCCTTTGCACATTCTGTTCCTGTGGGTGCACCACTCCAGCTCGTCCTTTAGTTCTGAGCGTTAGCATCAAATCCCCAAGGAAGGCCTTCCTGATCTTCCTCTTTACATCACATCTCTGTTACGAAATCTCACAGAACCACACACCTATCCTTACATCAATGATCAGAGTTACAGTACACAATTACTGGTTTATCTCATCACTTAATGCCTGCTTCTTCAGCAGACTGAACTTCCTGAGCATAGGGTCTTTCTCTGTGGGTCTGAGGTTGTTTCCCTCACCACTGGGACCCCGGTTGTTTGCACAGCCCCTGACAATATTTAACTTGGTTGAAAGAATAAAGCAGGACCAATTTCTTCTCAAGTCTGAATGAGTTGGGGTGGGGTGGGGTGGGGTGGGGCCCACCAGTAAGCACTCACAATTGGATATCTAAGAAGATCCGTTTCTCCTCCCCAACGTGGATCTTCCAGATACAATCTTCTCCTTCCGCATACGGCTCTGGCCAGTTCGGGGACAGCACTACCCCCGCCACAGCAGACAGCTCCCCACCACACATGGCTGTAAACGACACAGACAGACACGCTTTATTTAGGAGGAAGCCACTATGGCATAGCGGTTAAGAGCGTGGGCTATTACCTCACTAGTGTGGCTCAGTGGTTGAACATCAACCTATGAGCCAGGGGAACATGGTTTGATTCCCGGTCAGGGCACATGACCAGGTTGTGGGCTTGATCCCCAGTAGAGGGTGCGCAGGAGGAACCAATCAATGCTTCTCTCTCATTATTCATGTTTCTCTCCCTTCCTCTCTGAAATCAATAAAATATATATTTAAAAAGAGTGTGAAGTCATACAGCCATGGCTCGCCATGTTCGGCGAAGAGACGCCTTCACCTCAAAAGTCCACACATGTCTGTGGGAACGGGTTTGGTGAAGAGAAGACTATAGTTCTTTCAGGACCAAGGACAGAGCTCACAGCGCTGAAGGAAGCATCAACAGCCAGGATCTTTCTTGTCTCAGAGTCGGTGGCGGCTAAGACAAGGTGCATTCAGGTCAGATGCACCTGGATTTGAGCCTTGCTTCTGACATCAACGCACTCTGTGACAAGGTAGGTCTCTTCTTGGAGCCTCAATTTCCTTTCTCTGTGAAGCTGGGGTAACGCCACTGCTGACGTCACTGGGTTATTCTGGAGCGTAACTGAACTCCTGGGTGTCAGACACAGCATAGAGCCTGGGACCAGGTCAATGCTCACTAATACAACATCAACCAGCTGTGAAAGACCCCGACTCTGAACTGGAGGCAGAGATACGACCATACCTGGCGCCTGGCCCTTTAAATTCCACTCTGTGTTTACCGCGTTGGAAAGTTCTCAATGTGGCAGAGGCCAAAGCACCAATAAATTCCGCTCTGTTAAACCAGCACATTTAATACAGAGATCAATCCCTCACCACGCGGGGCTGTTATGCCACGCCAACCACCATCCAGGTGGCGGCTGCCAGGAGCGAGGGTTCTCTTCATTACTCCCGGGCTCCGCAGGAATCTGGGCTCAGGTGACTCAGCCGCCCTAATTCTGGGAAAAGGGGAGGGCAGAGCACTGGGGGTCTGGGCAGAGGAGGTTCTACAAGCCAACGCTGTCCAGAGGGGCTCGGAGCACAGGTCTCCGAGAACAGGGAGACCTGAGGTCCATGCCCGCCCTGCCAGTTACCCTCCTCGTGTCCTTAGGCATGTCACTGGGAAGCTTCAGCTTTCTCCCTTATAAACGGGGCCATAGGAAGGGTTGTAGTGAGGATTAAATCAGGTAATCGCATACCGCCCTTGGCAGAGTGCCTGGAACACAGTTTTTGCACTCCTATTAACAACTGTCATCATCACCATTACTAATAATTGGGCTCGGGACTGCTGGGTTGGGGGGCGGTTGTGCATGCACAGGAATACCTAACAGAGGGGCGCTTAGGAGCTGAAATCTATGTGGAGGTCTTGTCACTCAGCTGCACACTGTGGCGTCTGTGCCTAGACAAAGAGGCACCTCTTAAAAGGGATTGATTTTCATGATAAATATTGTATATCCAGTATCATTACAGTTATGTATAATAAAAGCATAATATGCTAATTAGACCGAATGTCCTTCCGGATGTCCTTCTAGACAAAGCTGGGGCTGTGAGGGAAGCCAGTGCCGGCAGCCGGGGGAAGGAAGACCTACTCTTGCATGAATTTCGTGCATCGGGCCTCTAGTGTTTTTATAAAACAAGTCACCTTTGCATAGCAGGTAGGCTGGCAGGAAGGACAAAGCATTGGGAGTGATTTCACGTAATGGGTAATGGACTGCGCATGGCTTTTTGTCCTCCCATATTTTCCCCAATTTCCTTTACTGCTAATCAGCTACATTGATGATGTTGGTCTTGAAACATTTACATTGCACTGTGGGACTCTGAAAGTCTCTTCTAGTCTAAGTTTCAAGGATTACAGGAACCCAAAGCCATTCACTGAGAAAAGGTTTAATGGCGATGGTGCTTGTGCAATAAGTTTGATTTTTTTGTTTATTAAAAAAAGAAAATGTATCGATTTTGCCTTGGCCAGGTAGCTCAGTTCGTTAGAGCATTGTCCCCATAGGCCAAGGTTTCAGGCTCCATCCCGTCAGGGAACATACGAGAATCAACCAATAAATGCATTTATTGGCAGATTAAACAATGAATCCCCCACTCTTTCTCTTTCCCCCCTTTCCTTACTCTAACAGCAATCAATAAATAGTTTTTTTAAAAATTGTTGATTTTGTAATTTTTTCAAGCACAAGCAGCAAAAATGACCCAAAGGACAGGAGTCCTGGATAGAGTTCTACTCCTAAAATTGGTAAGTAAAGTGGTGACAGGCCTTTAACCATTCACTTGTTTTGTTCATCGGGGGGTGGGGTGGGGGATTGAGGTCCCCGGAGCCCCAGGAGGAGGGCGGCGGGCCACTCACCTCTGCACAGGGGCTCCGTGTCATTCCAGTAGGGGTCCCGCACATTGACGCACTCAATGATGGCCGGGCCCTGCTCCAGGGAGTGGCCGGGGTCGCAGGTGAACTCCACTATGGTGCCGATGTTGTAGGTCAGGTCGGAGGTGGTGAAGTTCCCATTCTGGATGTAGGGCTCGTAGCAGTGGCCTTTCTCAAAGGCTAGGGAGGGGGTGCAAAGGGGGGAGCAGCTTAGATGAGTCCGGGATGGCTCCTAGGCTGCCTCTTAGAAGATGGTCCCATCCTGACGTTCAGGACGTGCCAAAGAAAATGATCTGGGTCTAGTGGCCATGATCTGGGTCCAGTGGCCATTCATTTGGCTTCTCGGGGTCTCATTGTTATTCATTTTTAAACTAGAACTAAGACTCTCTGCCCTCCCGACCCTGCAGCGTTTTTGTGTATCAACCAACTCCTTTTACTGTCCCATATGGATTCTTCCCATGTTCCATAACGAAGAGCCCTGATTTCTGCCACTTGAAACCGTAAGTCTAAGAGAAAGACCAACTTTTCTTGGGGAAGATGGAACACAAAGTGCCCCAAGGACATACGTTCTTAAAGGGCCAGGGCTGAGCAGGAGAGGCCCTGGCTAACGATTGTTGGCAGAAGGGGCGGCTGGACCCTGGGAGGCCTCACTGAGGAGAGCGAGCTTAGGGATCCGGACTCAAGCTGGACAGAGCCTTATCTCCATCTTCTTCTAACTCAAGTTGCCTACCCTCAGTGTATTCACCTAAAAGATAACAACTTCTCTCACATTACAGGGTGGCACACGTCATATTACATGGACATAAGACACTGGGCACACAGGCGTGCTCCGTAAGCGGTATGTGTTGTATTAGTAAAGCTAAGCCGGCTTTTGGAAACCCAGCGTCAGTCTAGCCACGGGGTCTCCTGACTTTGGACAGCCAGTTTCTACCTCCCGGGACCCAGCCCCAGCCCCGCCATGCTTCCCTGATCCCGCATCACCACCCAGGAGAGGGGCGGCCCCCGTGGTCCCTCACCCTCGAAGCGGATGTTGAAGGACGAGGTTGCCCGCGCCTGGTCGGACGTGAACTCGATTCGGATGCTGTTGCCCTCGCTCAGCAGGCCCTCGAAGGGGACGCTCTCCGTTTGGAGGGAGTCATAGAGAATCGCGGACTTGTTGGTCAGCCCGCTGTAGACCATCATCCTGCCAGGGGAAAGGAGAAGGGGACCACTGAGAGGTCTTCTCCAGGCGCCAACACAGCAGCCGGAAGGGTATGCACGGAGCCCCTCTCATTCCCAGATTAAAATCCCAACTTGGCCCCTTACTTGCCTGGGCAAGCTGCCTTACGTATGGAAGCTGTTTCGTGTTGGGTAGAAAGCTTGTTCTAGGCTCATGGATTGATTCTGAATTATAGGGAAAGCCATGTGTATGATGGAACAGACCAAGCTAACTAACTGCTACTGATTAATTTATACCCAAGAGTGAGGAGATACCCCCTCACAGTCTTCTGATCCCTGCTGACTCTGTTGTATTTTGGGGGCCATGCCCAGAAATTCCCTTTCAAAGAACTAAAGACAAAGGAGGCCACTCTGGAGGAAAACCTCAAGGCCTCAGAATCTCAGCAGCCTCTTAATCTTCCCCAAATAGCAATTTTCTAGTTATGTTCTTTTGAATGTCTGAAATAGCGATACAATTGATCTCAAGACCATATATAGCCTGCAGTCAAATGGCTTTGGAAAATGCTGGGTTAAATAAAAATTAATCATTTTCACCCTAACTGGTTTGGCTCAGTGGATAGAGCATCGGCCTGTGGACTGAAGGGTTCCAGGTTCGATTCCGGTCAAGGGCATGTACCTTGGTTGCGGGCACATCCCCAGTAGGGGGTGTGCAGGAGGCAGCTGGTCGATGTTTCTCTCTCATCGATGTTTCTAACTCTCCCTCCCTCTCCCTTCCTCTCTGTAAATAAATCAATAAAATATATATTTTTTAAAATTAAACATTTTCTTCCTGTAGGACTTGCCAGAGCCTTTGCTGGCTAATGTACATTAGTACCTTCCAAGACAGGGATAGGATATATGGTGTCTCCCAAACATGTCTGACCAGAAAACCCACCTTTCATGCTGCATATCATGGAACTGGAGTTTAGAAAGACTTCATTTTTAAAAACTATGAATCCTAGAAAGACTTCATTTTTTTTGGTGGGGGGAGGAGAGGGGAAGAGGGGCTATCTTTAAACCTTTCTCCATGCACATCCTCTACTCAAAAACCTTCCATGGTTCTCTTAAAGCGGTCAGGCATTCAAAGCCCTCAACATATGACCCCAATTTATAATCTCCGCTTTTTCCAAGGTTTATATCAGGTCCCATTTCCTATCTAGCTCTAAGCTCTTGCACTTAAATATTGTGTTATGATAGCTATCCCCCTCCCCCACCAAGCAAGTATATGGAATGAGTAAAATTTAATTTTCTTTTCTTCTTAGCTCAAGAAGCGTTACAGCGTGTGTGTGTATGTGTGTGTGTGTGTGTGTGTGTGTGTGTTGACTTTTAAACCCGAACCACTACAAACTTCCCTCCCTATGGACTCACTTGAGAACTGGTTTTCTCTGGTGGTCATCAGCTCCTAGCTCTGTAGACCTTTGCAGGGCCCCACAGAAGCCACCAGTGACACTACAGTGCCAGCGTGGCTGTTCACTGACCATGATTTCAATAACTTTCAGAAAATAATTATCTGATGGACTTTCTTCCTGCGTGCATTCTCATGGTCTAGTAAATTGCAAAATCCAGGTTTGGCTTCCCAATCAGTCTCCAGAAGGGAAAGATTTGGAATCTGTTCTCTAAAGAGTCCCCCAGACTTTTAAAGATCTGAATGATGCCACCAAGGCACCCCAATTCCGGCACCTTGCAGTTACAGCTGGGAGTTACTGGTATGGAGTTGTTCAGGATAAAGCTGGACTACTTGGCGGGAAGTGGACTCAAGATCGGGTAAGTTACTCAGTTGTCTGGTGTTTTCTAGAAGAATCCCTTCCTACCCAATGAGGTTAATAGTCTTGGTCTGAAACGTCAAAGAAGCCCAGACTCTACAATTCTAGGGTCAAAGCCTGATCCATCCACCAGTAAATGCTGTCAGCACCCTTCCCATATCCCTTCAGCACTCAGGGCTCACCTGTTTTCTGCTGGCTTTTTACCCAAAGTCTCTGAGAGTCAGCCAGCTCAGCTAGCTCCAAGGGCGGAAGGCAATGCTGGGGAGTGCATGCCGGGAGCATCCTTCATCCGGTGATGGATGGGGCTGGTGGACAAGTAGCCCAGCTCCCTGCCCCCCAGAAGGACCACTCTGATGGATGCTCAACAGTTTCCCAGGATCCCCAGTGGACAGAGCCCCACGTGTCCACACAGCCACCTGCTTACAAGTGCATCCCGTGCCGACTCCCTTTCCTCCCTCGCTCACCTTCTCATGCCTCCACCAGTATTTTCTACAATCAGCTCCCAAGTAAACGGCTTCTCCTCACATCCTTGTCGCATCTCTGTTTCCAAGGGAACCAACCCAAGACAGCCTAAGCAGCTAAGGTCCCAGTTTTCAAGAACACTCAAGAATATTCTAGCATAAGGCCATTGAATGCTACAGTCTTAAGATTCTGGATTCTATGTATATTGCTTAGAGTCTACATACATGCTCTCTGGTGCCTTCTCCCTAGTTCTTTGCATGTGCATAAGTCGAGTTTTTCCATGTCAGCTTCCTGCTCTACCAGGAACCTATGACCTCTCATTTCCCTGTTCTCCATGAAGCCTTGTATGAGATGAGGTACAGAGTAGGAGCTGAATGAACACTCTCTCCTTGTTCAACTGCAAAAAGGGATTTTCAGGAGGAAGAATGAGTAGGCAGGATAAACTGGAGGGGCCAGAGAGGGGGTCCTAGATTCCCTTTTGCCTCTTTCCTTGTCTTGCTGTGCTTCCCTTGTGCTACGCAGGGCGAGTCCTTTCCCTCGGCAGGCCCTAGCTTCCTCACCTGGGAAAGGAGGAGATCAAAGCTGCCGATCTCGTAAGCTATGTGCGGGCACCCTCTGAGGTTTACCTGTCCTTCTCATGCAGCAACAGCCTCTCAAAGTGAAGGTGTAGCTTCTGGCCCTCGGGGGCTTTGATGGTCCACACACAGAACTGACTCCCGTTGGCATTGCCAGGGTAACTTGGAGAGAGGACATGGCCGATGGTGGCGTTGTGCACGGTCCCTCCACATGGGGCTGGGGGCAGAAAGAGAGAGAAGAGGGAGGAGAGAGAGGGAGAGAAAGTCAGTGTTCCATCCTCCCCTGACCTCCAGCCCTACCCTTTCTTGGGAGAAACAGAAATAGGGTGGGAAGAGAGACCATGGAAAAGCCCTGGCCTGCTGGGTGGGCATATCCTGTTTGATAGATGTCATTCCATGATTTACCATCATCATGTGCGTCTCATGGTAGGGAAGGACTGTGATTTAATGATGCTTCTATGGTGCTGGCTGTGCCCTGGCTCTTCATTACAAAAGGGTCATCAAGAAAGACATAAATAGTCAGTTTACAACAGATAAAATATGCTTTTAGTCCTCAGTCAGCCCTAAAACATTCAGCCTCACCAATAACAAAAGAAACGTCATTCTGAACTATATTCTATTTTCATCCACCAAATCGGTCAAGGTAAAACGTAGCAATAAGCCGGAGATGAGGAAGGTGAGGGGAAATGGTTACCCTCATTCAGGACTGGTCAGGATGCAAATTGCATGACCTTTCAGGAGGGCAATTTGGTGAAAAACCTAGCAAGTATTTCCAAATGCTTTGACCTGGTAATTGAGGTTCTGGGAATCGATTCTAAGAAAAGATTTAGAGGTTTTCACAGAAATGTATGAAGGAGGATGTCCATGGCTAGAATTCTTTCCTAAGAGCCGAAACACGAGAAACAAGATGAATGTCTACTCACAGGTGCTTGGTAAATAAATGCATTCCATTCGTACAGTTTTAAAAACTGTGCCCTCAAAGAATAGTTGAGAATATAGAAAAATGCTCACTATGCTTTAAATTAAAAAAAAGATAGAAAATGGTCTGTCATAACTATTTCAATGAGCTATATGCAAGGGTTGATTGAGACATGAATATAAAAATGACTTGCTTCTATATTCTATACTTTTGTATTTCTTGAAAAACACACACAACAACACCCTTTTTTATCCCTAGCCAGTGTGACTCAGTTCGGTTGGTTGAGCATTGTCCCATGCACCAAAAGATCACACGTTAGATTCCCAGTCAGCACACATGCCCAGGTTGTGGGGTTCAATTTCTGGTTGGGGTACATGTGGGAGTTGACTGATGGATGTTTCTCTTTCACATCAATGTCTCTCCCTCTCTCTCTCCCTTTCTCTAAAATAAATAAAAAAGCATGCCCTTGGGTGAGGATTAAAACATACACATTTTTTTAGCAGAACCATATACTACTTTTATCATAAAAATAAAATAAATATTAAAAATGACTTATGAACTGGGAAGAGTTGTACAATTGTAAAGAGCTAGGCCTATTCTTAGTCTTAAGAGAGACTTGGTTCTCATTAAACGGTTTTTGGGTGACTGATAAAAACTTGCAATAGGAGACTCGGCGGTGACTTCAAGCAATGACATTGCCCAGAAGCCCTGCTCTCCTTTTAGCACCACGGACAGAGCACAGCGTCCCTGTCTCTCTCCTGGCTGCCTTCCCGTCCTAAATTGGAGGTTCAAGCCTGGCTTGTGTCAGGTACCTGCTGTGGATCTGGGACAAGTTACGGAAGCTCTCTGAACCTTGAGTTCACTGTAAAATGGTGATAATAATCCCTCCCTCCTTAAGTACCTTAAGTAGCTGTGGTGAGAAAGAAATGAAATGAATGGTGTAGTCCCTGGCGCGGAGGTGCTCAAAACACAGCCAGCATCATCGTCCCGTGGCTCAGGAGCTAAGGAGATGGAGGACACTGTCCGTGCTGGGGGTGCAGTCCATCTGTCCTCTCCGGGGTGCCCCACATTTGCTGCCTCTCTGTTCCCCTTTCTTGCCTTATTAAGCCAACTGATAGCTCTGTTTGGTTTCAATTTGCCAGTCCTGGCTCTCCATCCATCTCTCTTAGAACCAATTGAGGCTTAATTCCCCTTTGATTTCACACATAGATAAAAATTAACGTGCGGGAGGCCAGAGACCAACTGCCCTGTGGTTTTGTTCTTTCTTTGTTAAAAAGAAAGGAAGAAAAATTCTGAAGGGCCTTGGGGGAATAAGACCGCAACAATTAAATCTCAGGATTTATTACCAGCGCTCATTTGCTTTTTGGATTCTGCTCATCATGAATGCCTGGGGGGCAGGATTTATGTTTATTGCTCCAAGTATTCTCTTTGTACATGGCTCAGGGCCTGGCACATAGTAGGCACTCAGTTAACATAGCAGCCTATACTCTCCTGGTTTCCTTCAGGACTTTGGAACCTAGTAGGGCTTTGCTGTCTTGATAGCTGAGGTTTTGTCCACTGGTGCAGGGACAGTGTGCCCAGTGCTTCTCAGTCTACAATGTGCACATAAATGACACGGGGGCATGTGAAGGTGTAGATGTTGACGCAGCTGATCCTGCATGAAACTCAGGATTGTGCATTTCGAGTCACCTCGCTGGTCTGCAGACGGCATGTTGTGTGGTGAAGGTGTAGAAAGGGAAAGAGCTCAGCAGAGAAGGTTCTGGAGTCATTTCAATGGCTGTCTGGTGGCTTTGGCCAAGTGCCTTCATCCCCATGAGCCTCAGTTTCCTTATCTGTATAATGGGGATAATGGTTCCATCACGCAGGATTGCTGTGAGGATTTATTGCAGCCCTGGCATGGTTCTCAGTATTGGGAACTGGGATTGGGCTCAAAACATGGCAGCAGCATGAACACAAGCACAGGGAACAGAAGAATAAATAGATACATTAGGCTTTATCAGATTAAAAATGTTTGTGTTTTTGTGCATCAAAGGACATTATC
The DNA here is from genome assembly GCA_963924515.1 of Vespertilio murinus. NCBI lineage: Eukaryota > Metazoa > Chordata > Mammalia > Chiroptera > Vespertilionidae > Vespertilio > Vespertilio murinus. Next base: position 22,219,700 of record OZ004720.1, on the reverse strand, counting down.
AAGACATGAAAAGACATTTGCAAATCATATATCTAGTAGCCAGAATATGTAAGGAGCCCTTTCAACTCAACAACAAGACAAACAACCTAATAAAAAATGGGCAAAAGACTTGAATAGACATTTCTCCTAGAAGATGTACAAATGGCCAGTAAGCGCATGTAAAGATGCTCAGTATTATTAGCCATCAGGGAAATGCAAATCAAAACCACAATGAGCTATCCCTTCACACCCACGAGGATGGCTATGATAATAAAAAGAAAACACGGAAAATAACCAATGTTAGCGAGAATGTGGAGGAATTGGTACTCTTGAACATGGCTGGCCGGTGGGAATGTTACATGGTGCAGCCACTGTGGAAAATAGTTTGATGGTTCCTTCAAAAGTTATACATAGAATTACCATAGGACCCAGCAATCCCACTACTGGGTATATACCCGAAAGAAATGAGAACATATGTACCGCCAAAAACTTGTGCACAAATGTTCACAGCAGCACTATTCATATGGAAATAACTGTCTACCAATGAGGGAAGAGATATAACGTGGTCTACCTATACAATGGACTATAATCCAGCCATAAAAAGGCATAAAGTTGTGACACACGCCGCAACATGGATGAACCTTGGAAACAATATGCTAAGTGAAAGAACCGAGTCACAAAAGATCACATATTATATGATTCCATTTATATGAAACTAGTAGCCCTGAGCATGAATCTGTGTGCCAGTAGCTCTCTGTAGGGCCTGGCCGCTCTGTGCCCGCTGCCCAGAGTCTTTCGGTGGGAGTGGAACGTTTACCCCGTCGCCAGGGTGATGACGCAAGCATTCCGCACCCCAGCCTGGCCAGAGGCCCATTTGCGGCGGGTGTGGAACACTTGCCTTGTCGCCGTGGCGACGAAGCAAGCATTCCGCCAGGCCGCTCATGCTGCCCACTCTCAGTGGCCACCCTCCGGGACTGGGGGACCCCGGTGGGGCTGGACTCGGTGCCACCATCTTGTGGCTATGGGCACCACCATCTTTGTAATGGAGTGACAGTTAATTTGCATATCACTCTTTTATTAGATAGGCTGTCCAGACTAGGCAAATTCATAGAAACACAAAGCAGATCGGTGGTGGCCAAGATTGAGTGGGAGGAAAGAAAGGGGGTGACTGCTGACAGGAACAGAGCTTCTTTTTTGGGTGACAAAGATGTTCTGGAGCTACACAGTGTTGATGGTGGCACAATACTGTGAAGGTACTAAATGTCAGTAATGGTCAAGTTCATGTGGCATGTAACTTACCACATAATCAAACTGTAAGCGGCAGCAGTCATCTGCATTTGGAACGGTCTCTCCCCCTGGGGTGAGAGCTTTCTCCTGAGGTCTTAATGCCCTGGGTGTTGGTCTCGCCCCCCTTAAGTGAGCCACCCATGTTGGTCCAGCTGAGGCTGGCGGGTACCTGAGCAGATGGGCTCGTGGCTGCTCCAGTGGGGCTTGGAGGCGTTGATGCACGTCAGCGTCTTGGCGCCCTGGAGCTCGTAGCCCAGGTGGCAGTGGAAGTGGGCCACCCCGCCCGAGTGCAGGTCCATCACGGTGACGTCCCCGTAGTCCGGCCGCCGGGGGAAGCTGCAGCTCAGCATGAAGGCTGGAAGAGACGCGGAGGCAGACAGTCACCCCTCGGAGGGCAGAGGTAAAGAACGGGACCCACACCCTGGGAGCCAGTGTGTGCTGGGGGGGGGGGGGGGAAGAAGGGGTCCCCGCTGGCTCTGGAGAGCTGCAGGGGGGCATTTTTCTGTCTCTTGTTGGCCATATGGCGCCAAGACAAACCAGGTGAGCACCCTTTCTAGGTTCAATGATCCCCTAACCCTGACTAACCAGAGATAGCAAGTTTGGGGTGAAAAATGAATCCCCAAACCTCATTTGAGCCCCTCTCCACATGGACCTAGAATGGCCTTCTCCTCGCGCATAGAAGGGGCAGTATTGCCCAAGTAGCGGTACTCCCTCCTGCGCCAACATCACAGGCACGGGCAGACTCTTGGACCAGAGAGAATGAGACTAGCCAGCTGTTCAGGACATGCCAGAGGATGTGACAACTTGAAAATAACTGTCCTGGGAGGTAAGAGGTTGGGCTTGGGAAGGAGACCAAGCTGAGTTCACATTCTTACTCCATCACTTACGGTGTTTCCCAAAGTGTGGTCCGCGTACCCCCAGGGGTACGGGAAGAGTTTGGTGGGGGTACGCGTTGCACTGGAGTTGGGTGGGGATATGCACTGCACCGTGCTTAGCTGCGCCTAATTCTACGTTCTCATGAGTCAAGTCAAGACAGTCTTGTGAGGCGTGAGATGGTCCGGTGTGCAAATAAATGTTATTTATAATATAACTTTTAATTATATTTTATTATGAATAATTTTATTTTTTGTTTATTTTATGTATCAAAAATAAAAATAAATATATTTTGATTGTTATTAAAATACATCCATTTTTATTTTTTGTCGAGGGGTACTCAGCATTATGAAAATTATAGAATGGGTACACATATGTCAGAAGTTTGGGAAACATTGACTTAGAGACGTGTGACCTTGAGGAAGTGAACCAGGGCCGGGGCTTCACTCTTCTCATCTCCCCAGGCGGGAGGACAATGACGCCCCCTCCTTGGCGGCGGTGAGGGCTCCATGGGAAACGCAGGGGAAGAGCCTCCCCAGCCCAACGTTGGGGCCTGGGCAGCACTCCCTCCACAGGGGTGGTCGGAGGGTGCGTATGTGGCCCTGTGAGCTTCTCCATCTCAGCTCGGCCCCAGATTGAGCAGAGCATCTCTGCCCCAGGGAGAGAGCCCTCGCCTGGGGTCTGACCTCTCTACAGCACAGGGTCTGTGTTCCCAGCACTCATTAGGGGGATCCATTCAAGTTCATGGCCCAACAAGCTATGGTTTCCCATTGTTTAGTGAACAAAGGCCATGATACTGAAGAGCTGTGATGAGTCAGGCATGCCCACGTATAGTCATCCACCTGTTTCAGAAAAGTTGAAAATGAATTTCGCCCCCAGATGTTTGGTCAATTTGATGAGAACGTGGGTGGTTCCCAATTTCTAGGTGGGTGGCTCAGGACTCCAATTTCCTCCAGATATTGGGCAAGTAAGCACGGGGAGTTCCGGTGAAGGGAAATAACCTGAGGTCGTGGGAACCAGCCAAGAAGCGGGACAACGGAATGACGAGGGAGAGAGAGGAGGGAGAGAGATAGGGAGGTGGGGATGAAGAGATGGAGAGGAGGAAAGAAAAAGAAAAGGAAACCAGAAAAGATGGGAGTAAAGAGAAGGAAGGTGAAAGGAAGGAGAGAGAAATGGACAGAAAGCAAAAGGAAGACTTAGAAAAAGACAAAATGAAAAGAAAGAGACATCGCAGAAGCAAAGAGACAAGCCCTTCACCGGAAGTCCATGGACTCTCGTGTATCAAGTGCCGGAGCCGTGAGCTTGCATGGGAAACTGGCTTTCTGATTGTCACTGAACTGCGGTATTTCCCTCCCATCAGGAGTGAAGGCAACATAGTCAAAGAATCAGTGACTTGGTCACTAAGAAAATCTCAGGTATTTTCACATCATAATGGATAGCTTGGTGTATTTCTTATGCTCCTCACTCAGTACTTTGAAATTCCAGCAATTATCAGAACTGCCAGGAGGATTTTTTATTACTTAATGTGTTAAAGAAGTACATAGATTATGACACCAGAGATTAAAATAAAATTTTGATAATTAATTCAATATGACTGGTTTCATCTTTCATTGATATCGTCTGTTAATGCTCTTAAAAATATTATTTTGAAAATGGGTTCATAGGTTTTTACCAAACTGTAAATGTGGGTGCCTCTCTCCCCCACCCCACTGGAGAAAAAGTTTGAGAATCTTTGGCTCCAGGGGGAAACTGAGGCAGACGGCGACATCCTACCCTGGTAGTGCAGCTGGAAGGCGCCCAGGCCGTCGTCCTGGAAGGTGCGGAAGTAGACGGAGATGGTGTTGGTGGGGCTTCGGATCACCTGCCCCTCCACGAGGAGAGTCTGGTTAGCCAGCACCGTCAGGGTGGGGCCGTCCACCCCGCGGATGGACAGCAGCTCCCCCTCAGACAGGTTGACACTCTTCACCTGGGGACAGTCAGGGGCAGGCACGGAGAAACTGAGTCAAGTTTGAGCCATGGCTCCCGGAGGTTATGAGGCTGCCAACTCTGCACCCCGAAACCAGAGGGAAGTCAAGCCGAAGGGCAGTCCCTGGCCCAAAGTGATGCAGCTTTAACTAGTAGAGCTGAGACTCCCAAACCCAGATGTTAGAGCACTATGGCACCCTGATTTTCCATCAGAATTTGCAGGCAAAGGTTTACGAATCAAATGAACTAGGTGGGGCTTGAAAGAGAGAGAGAGAGAGAGAGAGAGAGAGAGAGGATATCAGAAGACTCCTTCTGGGTATAATGCCTCCAATTTGTCAGGCCCCCTTCCCTGCATGTGTGCTAAGCTATCTCAGCTGTGCACCGAGTTAGGAACTCCTATTCATCCGCCAAAGCCTGGCTCAAATTGCCCTGGCTCGCTAGCCAGGATGTAAGCCTAACAGACGATCCCCCCGAGACTTCCTGTGGAAGAGGCAGCCACTCAGGGGCCTCTCTGGGTTACCTGGAGCTCCACCCCGTAGCCGGTGTAGACTGTCACGTTGTACGTGCACTCGAGGAAGTTGCTGAGGGGCAGCGGCGGGTAGTCGCTGGAGTCGATGTACCCTTCAGGGTCGGAGAGGCTCACACTGCACAGAGCTGGAGGAAAGCACTGGAATCAGGGCTCGGGCCAGAGCTCAGAGGGGACGGCTCAGAAGGGCATTGGGTGGAACAGGGCCTCAAGGGAAACCTGGGTACTCCGGTCTCCATAGCTCCCACTCCTATCAGTTCTCATTCAGCTCCACAAACAACACGATAATCACTCACCACACGAGACTAGGCACTATTCTGACCCGGGGGAGAGGGGTGACCTCATTCACCCGTGTAGGGTCTAATATTTCATCCCCATTTTAAAGATAAGTAAACCAAAGACCAGAGAGGGACAGCATCTGGAACAAGCTCACACAGCAATTGAACGAGTGACCACATTGCACCTGTCCAAATCCACGTATGATGGACAGCTGGTATTTCTGTTTGAAGATGGAAAAGAAGATAGAAAAAGAGAGACTGGGATGTGGTAGTGCATTTTAAGTCCAGAGAAGAACACGTAATGGCAAAAGCAAAGGCACGTTGGAAAGGCGACAGCCTTCTGGGCAGACTGCTCCAAGACGGAAAGGTCTGGAATGCTGCTCTTCAGCTGTGTGGCCGGGGGCAGGTTGCTTGATGTCTCAGGGTTTCAGTTGTGCCATCTTTAAAATGGGGATATTGGCCAAAACTGGTTTGGCTCAGTGGATAGAGCGTCGGTCTGCGTACTGAAAGGTCCCGGGTTCGATCCAGTCAAGGGCATGTACCTTGGTTGCGGGCACATCCCCGGTAGGGGGTGTGCAAGAGGCAGCTGGTCGGTGTTTCTCTCTCATCGACGTTTCTAGCTCTCTATCTCTCTCCCTTCCTCTCTGTAAAAATATCAATAAAATATATTTAAAAAATATAATAAAATGGGGATATTGAGTCTGCGCCATGGGACCAAGCTCATAGCTAGTGCTGGATAGATGGTAATGGCTGGGGGGCCTGGACCTCCCTGCCCACCCGTGCCCTGCCCACTGCGGTGCCTCAGTGGGGCTGCAGGAGGTGGGGCCGGGGCCGTGTACCTGGGGCCTGCTCCGTGGTGATGACGGTGGTGGTGATAATGGTGGTCGTCGTGGTCTCCTGGCTCTCCTCTGAGGCTGACCCGGTCAGCTCATTCTCGCCTTTGTCCATCGAGGTCATGGGACTGGCGTCCTCCAGAGGAGCCTCCTGGGCCTCGTCGGGCACCACGGGCTCCCCAGGGTCCGGCCTCTGGGGGAGCACGTGGGCCCCGTAGGGCTGCGAGGTGAAGGGTGAGATCTGCAGGGGCGCAGGGGTGGTGGGCACCGCACCCCGCCTCCGGGCCAGCCAGAGGGGCTCCTCTGACGATGGCAGCCGAAGTGCCTCCTCACCCTTGGGGGCCACAGGGTCGGGGTCCCCGGGTGGGCCAGGCTTCTCCGGGGCGGAGGAGGGGAGACCCAGGCCCGGGGATGCGGGCTGGGACCCCGCCCTCGAGGGCGGGAGGCCTGTGGCGGAGGTGGCCTTGGGTCGCAGCTGCTTGCGGGATGAGTTGGCCTGCTTGAGGGAAGAGGGCTTCCTCCTGGGGAGGGGGGCGAGCTTGGTGCCGGGCTCCTCCGGAAGCAGCGTGGACAGGGCCGCGGGGTCTGGACGCACGGCGGGGGTGGTCCCGTCCAGCTCCGGATCCTGACGCTCTCCCCCGGACTGCGCTGGGCTGGGCGGGGCGGGGGTCACCTTCTCTTCCACGCTGTCTCTGCTCAGACTGCCGCCCCCCAGTGCTCCGGAGGGTAGGAGGTAAGTACTCGAAGGACCCACATCTCCCTCCAGGGGCGCATCTTGGGAAGAGGAGAAAAGACACCAGTTAGCTTGGGGTGACCCTTCTACCGTGGCTCCCAAAGCTGGTCAGGACGCAGGCACGACCCATCGACAGATACGGGGGTGCCTCTGTCCCTCCCTCTCTCCCTTCTTTCCTGCTTCTCTCCCTCCCTTCATTTTTTCTCCCCCTTCCTCCTTTTGCCGACCATGGAGATTAGGGTGGGCCGTGCCAGGCCCGAGCTAAGCATTAGGGCCATGGAAGCCCAGGGCATGACCGTTTCACAGTCTGGCAGCTGCATCTGTCCTGGGAGAGGCCACAGGAAGTAGAGATAATCACATTCGATGTGATACTTGCTTAGCCAGAGAGAAGCTCTGCGTGTTAGCGGGACAGAGAGGTCAGGCCCCTAACCCAGTGTGCAGAGCCGGGCCGGCTTCCATGCACGGCCGGGCAGGCTGCTTGCTGCTCAGGGACCTGCCACTCAGAGGACGAGAAGCGCTGCTGCCAGTCACACTCTCTTCTTCAAGCTCTGTGCCTGGCTCCGAGGGAGCAAGCTTTTTCTTCTTCTTCTTCTTTTTTTTAAATTAAATAACATACAATTGACCTTGTGGGAGACACAGAAATATCTGAGGACTCGGAATCGTGCGGCAGGTTCAGAAGAGAGGGATGTGAGGAGACTGGAGGCCTGGCTGAGGTCAGCAGGGACGAAGGGGACAGGGGCAGAGGCGGAAGCTAATTCCAAAGAAAGCGGGGAGGGCGGGAGGGCGGGGCCAGGCCCTGGTGACCATGAGGACGCTGCTGATTCCTTCTGATTTATTTTTGTCTTCAAGGTAAAAGCACCTAGTCATCTTAAATGCGGGCTGGTTGGCAGACTCGGGCCTGAAATCAGCTTCGTGGACATGAGACCCACGCTGCCAACTCCTTGCTGACGAATGGCTTTACTGCTCTGAGCCTCAGCGTCTTCAGCTGTGAAATGGGGCTTTTATTCCCTATTTCACAGGGTTGTCCTCGTTCCATACGTCCATGCACGTAAAACACACATACGTATAGAGTACATACGGGTGCCTCACCCACAGTGAGTGCCCGGGACGTGCCAGCTGCTGCCACTGTTTTTACTCTCATCATTGGAACACGACCCGGGGCAGAAAGCTGGAGCGGTCAGCACGTGCCCGATGACGCCTCGAGATGGAGAGAAATTGTATTCTGGGCACAAGGGTGCTCTGACAGATAGCTGTCCTTGTCGATTTGCTGCAGAGAGCCTCTCACTCAGCCGCGGTCTCCGGCCCTTCGGCACTGTCATTTAAATTTATTTCCGCAGCCGCCCGAAAGACTCGTTTACTTTCACGGAGTCAGCGGCAGCGGCTTAATCTGTATAGACTGCAACAGTTTGCAACGGCACCGACAAATGTTCCTGTTGTGTAACATCGATTATCAGCGAGTGTGTACTGAGGCCGACGACGGCGGCGCCGGGGCAGGAGCGGGTGTGTGATTGACGGGAGGGCAGAGCAGGGGCGGTCCGGGGCCAAGCGGGGTTTCCTGGTCCAAGGTGGGAAGGGCTGAGGTCTCCGTGTTGAACGTTGAGTTCCCATCCTGCCTCGGGACAGTGACAAGCCCCAAGGGCCCGGGCAAGCCCACGAGGCCTCTTTTATGTAACGGAGATATCCCACGGGCCTCAGAGGATGAGGGCGGACGTGGGTCTGGCCCGAAGCTGTGGATTTTAAGCTCGCAGTCACTTTTACCAAATGATTGATGCCCACTGTGGAGTGACAAAAGGCGATGGGACAGAACGAGTGGAGGACAGCGGTCAGGAAACCTCGCTCCCGAGACCCGATGCAGAGAGCTTAGGGCCACCAGGGGTTGAGGGATCTGGACAGTTGCTGTTCTGGCCTCTGCTCCCTGCATATCTCTGTGTAGGTCTCTTCTCTCCATCTTCTCTCCCTGCGTTCGATGGGCTGCCTGAGCTACATAAAGGCTGAGGCCCTTCCAGCTGACACTGTCCATTCTACACGGACCCGGGAATTGACAATTATTATTAGTCTTTGTTCATCTTGTTTTAAAAAGGGCAAAGGGACAGCCTGGACTCTGACATTGACTCGTGTGTTTTGGTTGGGTCGTGTGGCTACGTTCGTTTCAGCTAGGCCCTCCCCAACATGTCCCCGGATCATAGAGGGGCAGGTGAGAGGGAGGAAGAGGAAGAGGGAGAGGGAGGGAGGAAGAGATTAGGGAAATAGGTTTCGTCAGAGGTGGTGATGAGAGGATGGTAAGTGACATAAGGCACGGCAGAGTGCCGTGGCCACAATCGTACTATTTGTAACACTTGATGCTGGATGACTTTATCGAATGGCGACTGTGTGCCAGGCATGAGCTAAATGCTTTGTTCCCTCATTTAATTCTTCATTCCTCGTTTTAAACTTCATTTAGTTCTTTCTCAGCCTTATTAGGTAGGAATTATTGCTCCTCTTTTACGGATGGGCAAACGTAGGCTTCCGGATGTTAATGTCCTCAGGGCACAGAGCAAACCTCGGTTTTTCCTGATGCCAAGGAGCATGCTCCCGGCTCTCCTAAGAATGATGGGGTACCGTGGTCGCTGACAGCCTCCTCCAATCAGCTTGAAGCAGCCTTTTCCGCCCTCTAACCCTCCTGTTTGCATCTCTGCCAGGTGACCTTCTGTGTTGTGTCTGAAACCTCCCAGATGATGCTCCCCACCCCCACCCTGCCGCCAGCGTCCCCAGCTCAGAGCTCACACACGCTGGCGTCTCTCTGGCCAGCTCCACCCTGAGAGCCACGCTCAGGACAGGTGGGTGTGTCTCTGATCCACAGCGTCTGCAGCCTGCGAGCCCAAAGGCTTTGTTCTCAGCCGGGATGCGGGCCAGAGGAGGGCTGGGCAAAACCAAGTCAAAATTGGATTCTAGGGCCTCCGAGACCCAGCAAGTTAATAACTTGCTTGAAGCGGCTGCTTTTTCCTGGGGCCTCCACGACCACTGAGTTAAATGGACTCCTCCTTCTCAGAGCTCCTAACATCTGCAGTCACCACAGTCACATCTGGCAGATCCCTCCCCATGGGCGCCTAGAGCCGCGCCCAAAGGCTGTCCGTCCATCAATGAGGGAAAGCCTTGGTCCCCACTCTCTGCTGGTGACACGCTGCAGGAGAGCGTCAGCGCTCTAGGATGGGGTCATACATATGTATATTGTACATACAGGTGCCTCACCCACAGTGAGTGCCCAGTACGTGCCAGCTGCTGCCACCACAGACACCACCCAATGGTAACCAAGCGCGGATACCCAACCGCAGAGATGGAGCGCTAATTAAACCCACACTGACGCTGTTCTCCTCCCTCCGCACAGAGGGGCAGCATGGAAGGCCACTGGGCGTATGTTCTGCCATCCAAGTCGGGAGGAAGCACCTCTCTCTCTTTTTCTCTAACTTGGATGGGGAGATGGGACATTAGGCTGGGACATTTGCATCCCATTAAAGCAAAGCAAAGCACGGCTTCCGAGACCTGAGACGCTGACGCGGAAGGTCTGCGTCTTACATCCTGGGCGGCTGTGGAATGGCCAGGCCCGGCGCGCGCATCCCAAGCCCGCATCACCCAGCAGGCGCACAGTGATGGGCGCAGTGTGGGGGAGACAGACGCTGAGGGATGCTTCTGCCATAATGCTCAGTGAGACGAGCAAGATGTAAAAGTCTATGGTGTGGAGGAAAACGACCAGAAGCAATCAACGAAAACACATCGCAAGGCGGAGAGCGGTCCTGACTTGGAACAGCACCAGCAGGCCGGTCCTGGCAGCCTGTGGGGGCGGGGCTGCTGGGGATGCATTTTCTTCCTTCTCCTTTTTGGAACTTTTCCAGAACCTGTATAATATTGAACTCTTTCTTAAATGAAAAAGAAACGCATGGGAAGAGCAGGGGTTCAAGGCTGCCTTTAGCACCTAGTGGTGGAGAGGCGGAGGGGAGGCAGATGGACACATCTGTAATCATAGAACATCTGTGATCACAGAAGTAGCTCATCTACTCCGTGTCATCAGGCCATCTTGGAGCTCTATTTCCTGGGGGGAGGGGGAGGAGTGGGGGAGAAGAATGATAAATTCCTCTCTCATTAGGCTGTATCGTGAGCACCGTTAGGAGGCAGGACTGGCAGGGCATCAGTTGATGTATTTTTGGTAAAGTGTTCTACAAAAATGTTAATTAATTTTCATTCTCATGATTAATATCCAATTTAGGGGTGGTTTCTGGTACCTTCACTCTCCACCATAAGGACTTGCCCAGCCTGCTCCGGTGGGTTTGGTTGGCCCCAACACAGACAAAACCAAAATTAAGTATCGTATTTTATAGCACCCTAGAGGTCATGGTTTCAACCCATGCAGAGGAGGGACGTGAGGTCCAGAGAGGGAAAATGGGCTGCTCAGGGTCACACAGCACCTGAGCAGCAAGACAAGGCTATTTCAGACTTGAAACACCCCAGAGCCCACTGAGCAAAACCCAAACCCAAAGCAGAAACGCCTGGCCCATCTTGAAGGCGAGTTCTAGGACTCCTGCATCTAGGCTGGGTAATTCTTTGCTGGAAGGAGGGGAATATGTTGGGCAGCATCCCTGGCCTCCATCCACTAGATGGCAGTAGCACTCCTGGTTGTGACAACCCAAGTTGATTCCAGACAGCGCCAAAGGTCCCTTGGTAGGCTGGGATGGGAGGGGTTGTGGTGGTGGTGAGGGTAGGGTAGTGGTGATGGTGGTGGTGATGGGGGAGGAGGAAAACTGCTCCTGTTGATGACTTCTGGGCTAACCAGAATGAACAAAACAGGAGATTTGCCCTCAATGGAGCAGACCTTCCTTCCATTCTCAGAGCAGAGCAACTTTGTTTTGCTTGCATCAGTGAATTTTAAGGTTGGAGAAGATCTTAGCATAATCCCCATGTTATAGATGAAAACTGAGTGTTCTTCTCCCACTCACATTTGTTCATCAATTTATTCATTCATATCCATCCATCCATCCATTTCTCCACCCAATGAGCACCTACTATGTGCCAGCCAGGTGCTGGCATCAGAGGACCCCCTCGAAGAGTGACTAGCAGGAGCTGATGAGCACAGCCCACTGCTTTCATTCCGCTGGAGAGGCCCCAGCATGCCTGGCTTACTCGGTCCTGTGGGCAAGAGGACCCTCAGATAGATGAACGGTGCCAATCTCACATGGACTTTGGGAAGACTTTTTGGGGCACAGGGCAGAGGTGGGAGGTGGGCTTGGGGGACAGTGGGATTCCATTTCCTGCCTCAGTTGCAGCCCCCTACCTGTATATCCACGCTGGCAATACTGACATTGAGATGGCGACTTACACCCCACGAGTGCATCCCCAGATGCGATCTCATTCCAGCCCCCGAACAATTCTAAGGTAGGCGTTTTATTTTTTCCCCACATTATAGACGAGAGAAAAAAATACCAAGGCTCATAGAGAGGAAGTGACTTGTCCAAAGTCATAAGGCCAATGGGATAAACACATTCTGACCTGGTTTCCTGGGATATTTCCTCTTTCCCACACTTTCAGGTTATTATTTTTTCTCATAGAATAGTTGATCTGAAAAAATGCAAGAATACCTGAAACATATCAAATCAAAAGTATAAGCACTGCCCGCCCCGCCCTGTCCACCATGCCTGCATTCATAAGGGAGTCAGAGCAAGTAGGATCTTGCTGAGTCTCCACATAATAAAGTATTTTTACCTAAAAATGTGTGAGAGCACACAGGAGCGTGGGGTCTGGTCAGAATGGCCTGTGTCCTGCATTCAGCCTGCAGCTGGCTGTCCAGGAGACCTAGGCGGCCTCTTCCCTTCTCTGGGCCTCACCGTTCTGTCAGCAGAGGGGCCTGGCCAGCCCTCTCTCCCAGGGCTGCCGAGAGTGAGATGAACTCTCGAGGGAAGGCACGGCGCTCACCCGGCAGCGGCCTGTCAGCCTTCATGAGCACTGTTGTCGCTCCGTCTCTCTGAGGAGTCACAGAGCTCCTGCGTTGTCTCTATTGCTCTGTCACTTCCTCAGAAATGCACCTTGAAATATCTCAGTCACTCAAAGAGAGTTCAAGACGGAGGCAGCCAATACCGCCGTGTTTGCACCTGCAGCTGAAGACCGAGGATGCCACCAGCATAGCGGAAGCCCCCGTTTGCTCTCCCTGACCGTGGGTGGGGGTGGGGGTGGGGGTGGGGGTGGGGATGACTGTCACATTGGGTGTGGGGGGGTGGGGGTGGGGATGACTGTCCTGAATGTGACCTTCAGCCTCCTCTTCCACTGTGTGCATTATTATTATTTATGATTACCTTTATTTATAGTCTGCATTGATTTATTTACGTGTCAGTGTCTCTGAACAATAGATGAGATTGTGTGGCGTGCTTTAAAATATATACAGTTTCCCCATCTGCCTCCTTCTGAAACCTGCTCTTTCCTTTTCTCTTTCAACACTTTGTGAGATTCATCCATGTTGGTAAGTGTAGTTTTGACCCATTCCTTTTTCACCGCTGTAGAGTATCCCACACATTAGTATCCCACCACCAATTTTGACTTCAAGTCCGTCACGAGTATCTTTCTTTTTTTTATTTTTATTTTTTAAAATATATTTTATTGATATTTTACAGAGAGGAAGGGAGAGAGATAGAGAGCTAGAAACATCGATGAGAGAGAAACATCGACCAGCTGCCTCTTGCACACCCCCTACCGGGGATGTGCCTGCAACCAAGGTACATGTCCTTGACCGGAATCGAACCTGGGACCTTTCAGTCCATAGACCGACGCTCTACCACTGAGCCAAACCGGTTTCGGCACGAGTATCTTTCTGTGTCAGCACAGAAAGGTGAATCTTGGTCAACTTGAGGCTGGACAAGCATGCTTCCTTTTACAACACCGTGGCTGGAGAGAGATTCTAGGGGAAGCTACCCCTAATTACCAGCGTAATTTCATCCTGGTACCAGCCGAGGGTAAAGCCCTCCCATCCCCGTCAATCACATGGTTTGCTTTGTTTGATGGCTTCACCGTGGTCACCTGGATGGAGGGGAGACTTGGGTTCGAGGTACGCATCATCCAACACAGCACACCAAACTGCACACGGGGGCCCACAGCATAGCCGGCCCCCCCCAGAGTCCGCTTCCGAATACCAGGGGTCCCCGGGGACTCGCAGCAGGTGTCAGAAGGACCAGCCTGTGCAGGCGGCAGGAAAGGGCAGTGTTTGGGCTTCCAGAGGAATTATCTGATAATTGTCCTCTGTGGGCTGGCTTCTCCCCCACTAATGGGCCTCCTTTCTAATTCCTATTGGGTTCAGAAAGCCTCGAACGTTCTTTGATGTCCAGTCACATCCCATCAGAGCAGCGGGCTGGCGGGCATCCATCTCCCCCATGAATGGGCGCTGAGAGCCGCTGGCACCGGCGTGGGATCCCGCCTTTGTGTCTTTAACAATCTGATTAACTGTGGTCCCAGCAGTGCCAACTGATTAGCATTTAAACGCCCCTCTCCTTCCCGCCTCCCTCCGCGCGCCCCCCTCCATTTTACGTGCGCCTGGGTGATTTCTTGTTCAGCCGCAGCGAGGGGGAGGGGAACACCGTGTGATTTATTTGTGTCCGTGAAAACCAGTGAGTCACTGAGGGAGGCCTGGGAGGCAGACACAGGCAGCACAGAGAGGAAACCCGCGGTGGGAAATCCAGACTCAGCCACCGCTCCGCTCACACAGGCAAATACAATACGTGGGAACGAATCCAGGCGGTTCGAGAGTGAGTTGCAAACGCATCCCAAGTTTGCAATGTGGTGTCCCCTGTTTGCTCAGCTTCCCAGACAAGAAGAAAGAGCAACTCCACATCCCAGGATGCTCAGAGGTGGAAAAGCGAGGCAGTCAGGAGGCCTGACCTCAGCACTGGTTGCATCATCAAACCACCACGTGACCTTGACCCATTCCATCTCTCAAAGCCTTCGTTTCCGGCTGCCTCGGGCTAGGATGGTGATCTTTGCTTGACCAATCTTAAAGGAAGAGAAACTGGGGCGGTCGTGGGAGTATGGGAGTGGTGCGCATGACTGAGTTTTAAGATGTTCACAGCAGTTTTACAACCTAACCTCCCGGCTTAATGGCGTTTCAGTGGGGAGACGAGGGCAGGCCTCTCTTCAGACCTAACAGACGACAGTGACTTTATTTGCTAGGGACAGATAAGACCTTCCCGCGGCTTTATTGGCGACACTGAAATGCTGTTTTCTTCTTTTCCTGAAAAGTAGCTGATGTGATTTTCATCTTAATGGTGAGGAAGGGATGATAGGATTCGAACCAGGGCTGTCTGGCCTTAGACCCATGCCGGTATTTGTTCTGTGTCTCCTCCAGCTGGCCCCTGAGCCCAGGCCTGGCAGCTTCCAGAGTGAGTGCCAAGAGCTTCCTACTACAAACACATTAGCACAGGATCTGCTCCAGCTACCGGGTCCCTTGGGACAGGGAGAAACTAACCGTGCCCCAGGGTGGCGGAGAACCAGGCGCTCCTCCCGAGCGAGGCCTGCCCTGCAGAGAAAAGTGGAAGGACATTCGACAGAGGCAGAATCCCAAGGCACCTCGGAGGAGGGGGAGCTGGCCTACAGCCCCATTTTACAGATGGGCAAACTGAGGCCTGTGGCTGGAAGGAAAGGGCTCTGGATTAGGAGAGTCAGGGTGTCTCATGAACCCACTCTGAGGCCTTTGGTAAGCTCACTGACATCACGGGGCTCCATTCTATCCTGTGTATAATGGAATGATCTCTTCCAATAAGCCCTTAAGAGGAGTGACTGTATGTAACTGTGCAGTCAAGGATGGACTCAGCAGGTCTGGATTGCCCACACCCTGCACGTTCCTAGGTTCCTGGGAAGGACCCTCTGAAACCTTGGAATACCCTGTCCTACCAGGTAACAGTCTGTTTCCCTGAGGACAGCGGGTGTGAGCAATGTGACTTAGGGTGGGCACGTTGCGCTTGGTATAATAAGTTTGACCTCTAGAGAGGGTCATGGGGGAGGGGTAAGACTAAGCTCAGCCACGTGGGATCAACCCCCAGGAAGCTCCCTAGACACCAGGGACCAGGGAGCTTTCCTGGGTGACAGCGCTCTGTGGGTGCTGCACAGCGCCTCCTATCGGAAGTCCACTGTCCGCACAACTTCCTCCGGAGCGAGGCCCGGTCTCTGCCCGACTCCGCTCCATGTGCCTCTTCCCTTTGCTGATGTTAGTCTGCGTCCTTTCCCCGTAACAAACCGGAACTCTGGGTGCGATGGCTTTTCCGAGTCCTGTGAGTCCTTCCAGCCCATTATTGGACCTGAGGGCTGGTTTGGGCACCAGTGGAGCCCCATAATGAGCCAAAAAATTGGGCCACAGGACTGACTCAGGAGTGGGAGTCTGAGAGCTGGAAACCTGCGTTTTCCCTTACGATGATGATGGTGGTGGTGGTGGTGATGATGATGTGCCTACTAGATGATGATGATGATGATGATGATGATATGATGAAGTGCCTACTATATGCTGGGTCCTATTGTACATATATTTACATGGCTTATTTCCCTTACTCCTCTCAACACCCCTGGGAGGTAGATAATATTGTCACCCCATTTTACAGAGGAGAAAACTGAGACCCGAAGGAGTCTGGTCACTCGCCCAAAGCAACGCTTGTAGCTGGCGGGGTTGGGATTTGAACACAATTTGTCAAAGCGCTGGGCAGGGTGGTCTCTCATCTCCCTTCCCGACCTGATGCCATCTGGGATTTTAAAGAAGTTTCTCTTTTGGGTCCCAAGCTGAGGATTCTGGGGCTTAGAGGAGGAAATAGTTGCTGCTTGTCCTCACCTCTCCCCTGCTCTCTCAGCTGCTTTCATCCACACCTGCTATCTTCTAGGTCAACTTCAAGGCAGGGGGCCAGAAATTAGAGAAGCCATTTCATTCTAGTCTACCCTATCCCATTCCACTCATCCCATCCCATCCACCCATTCATCCATCCATCCATCCATCCATCCACCCACCCACCCACCCACCCACTCATCCATCCATCCATCCATCCATCCACCCATCCATCCACCCATCCTGACCCATCCTATCCTAATCCCTCCATTTTGTAACCATGCACGGAGCTGGGGAGGTACAGGCGGCACAACGGATCGCCTCTACTCTCTGCTTCTACACGCCAAGCTTCTCCCAAGCGGAGGAGCTCAGTGCATGCTGGGGAGCAGGCTCCTGCCAAGCCCAGGCTCCTCCTCTCTCTGACTCCTGGGCCTCGCCGCCTTCCTCTTGGAGCCCCGCCAGCCTCTGCCCAGAGCCTAACGAGCTCTCACGGCCAAGAACAACGCCTCGGTGTGTGTGGGCCGGGGCCGAGGAGGTGCACAGAGCCTCCCTTCACTCCCAGGCCGGCCCGCTGGGCAGGTGGCGGGTGTGGGGCTCGGGGGGAGCACTTAAGGGTCCTCAGAGTGGCCACTGTCAGCCCGCTGACCCGCAGAGACGACACAGAGGGCCTCAGTGTCCTGGTGCCCACCTGGCCCCCTTCACGGGCACTGTGCCCATATACACTGGCACGGGGCCATTTCCCTGGGCTGGAGAAAGGATGTCCTTTTATTTACTCAGCAGCCAACTCTGCCAAGGCCAGCTCAGCTCACGTGGGGGCTGTGACACAGAGGAAGAGAGAGATTGATGGAGAGGCGAAGAAGGAAAGACAAGTCCCCTTTTCTTATGAACATTGACTGTTGCTCCATCCTTGATGCTACTAATAAGTTTATGCAATGATAATGACGATGACCTCTTCTGAACCTTGGGATGTGCTGTTTTATATGCACCGTCTCCTTTAATCCTTAGGGCTACTCTGTATGTAAGGACGGCTCACGTTCCCAGCTGAGACTCAGAGAGGGAGATTCAGTCCCCCAAGAGCACACTGGGAGAAAGCGGTGCGACTGGGCTTCCTAATCAGGACCATTTGACATACGGGCCCTTACAGCTTCTAGCCCTGCTCCATTTCAGGTGCTGTTTAACGCCTTCTAAATACATTGGCTCATTTAATTCTGATAATAGCAATTCGCTCACTCATCCATACCTTTGTTCAGTCATTCAACAAACTCCCTGGGTATCAGTCACTGCTCAGCGATGCGGAAGGAAGTACAAAGGCGCTGGAAATGGTCTCTGCTCTCGGGGTGGTGATGAAAGGGAGGTGAGCTACCTCTAGATCCCCTGCTCGCCCCCCCCCCTCAAGGCACCCACACCTATCTGAGGCTGTGGGACCAGGAACAATGGTGTCCCGAGATTTGTCCCTTGCCTCTGTGTGGCTTGTCTGAGTTTCCCACTTGGTGTTAAGATAACCAGATGGAGACTGGCCAAACGGTAGAGAACTCAGGGCTCTTGCGTCCGACGTCCACAGCGAGGATGGTCAAGCAGACCGTAATTAGAGTTTCTTGATCTCAAACATACTCCTTCTTGCTTTTCATAGACGTTGGTTGAAGTGTAACACGCATAGAAAAGGCCACTCAACGAACTTCCTTAAGCTGGACACACCTGTGGAACTAGCAACCAGATCCAGAAGCAAAAGCTGCCAGCAAATACGGACTTTTCCAGCCCCGCTCCCCTCGACAGCCTCTATTTTGCCTTCTATGGCTGAAGATTAGTTTTGGCTGCTCATGAATTCGTTGGATAATTACGCAGCATTTCCTTTTGCATCTGGCCTCTTTTACTCACTGTGGTTGTGAAATGTACCCACGTTGCTGTGTGCAGTGGTAATTCACTCCTGTGTCATGGCTGCGTGGTATTCCATTTCATGCCTGTCCCACAGGTCACCCATTCTACTGCTGATGTGCGCTGGAGCCACTTCCAGGCGTGGATGTTATGATGAGTATCATGCTACATGTTTCTGGGTGCACATGTATGCTCGTTACTGTTTGTAGTATTTCCAACCGAAGTACTGGTTGCACAATATGGCATGTTCATCTTCAGTAGATGCTGCCAAAAATGGAATACACATTTTCCAGTTTTGTTTTAAAAAAAAATATATTTTATTGATTTTCCACAGAGAGGAAGGGAGAGGGATAGAGAGCCAGAAACATCGATGAGAGAGAAACATCGACCAGCTGCCTCCTGCACACCCCCACCGGGGATGCGCCCGCAACCAATGCACATGCCCCCGACCGGAATCGAACCTGGGACCTTCCAGTCCACAGACCGACGCTCTATCCACTGAGCCAAACCGGCTTCGGCCACATCTTCCAGTTTTAATAAAAAGTCTATCCAGCTGTTTTCCTACAGTGCAGTAACTAGCAGACTGACCGAAACCTAATAACAATTGCTTTTCCAAAAAATTTACTTTAGAGAGGGAGAAAGGGGGAAAAAGATAGATAGATAGATAGATAGATAGAGACAGAGAGAGAGATAACTGGGTTCAACACTTGACCATGTATCGTCTTCTTTAATCCTTCTTTGTCGAGTCCAATGTTTGTGTCCATTTTTTAGATAAGGAAACAGAGGTTCAGAAAAATAACATTATTATCCCAAAGCTTCTGGAAGCAGGCCTTGCACTGTCCCGGGGTCTGTGCAACTCCAGGGCAAGTGTCCTTAACTGCTTCTCATGTTCTTGGGGCTCTGATGCCCTCCCCAAGTGCTCCTCTTCCTGGGGTCTCCTTATCGGATGGCGTCTGTTCCCCCTTCTCCTGGCCCTCCCCCTTGGTCACATGGCAATGGCCACTCCTTGGCCACAGCTGGGGTGACACTGGTGGGCGAGAGAATACGGTATTGATCTCCCCGGGGAGATGCTGTCCCTTGTAGCCAAGCGGCAGGGAGGTTCTCGCAGGGCCCTGGCGGGCAGCAGACAGCGTCTGAAAGGAGCTTCTGTGACAGGCAAGATAGCATGCTTTATTAGCCTCACGACAAGACAATGTTTTGCCATAATTCCTGATCAGAGACTGGGTGATGTTAGCATCAGAATGTATTTGGGAGGCGGTCACGCCGTTTTAAGTAGCAAATGAAAAAAAAATAAAGTCAATGGAGGGTCAGAGATTGTGGTTAACCCGCTTTCCAAAGGGACACGGAGAATGCAGGGCCCGCCACACCTGCCAGCGACGAGGCCGGGGCTCCGCCACTGACGCTGGGACAGTGCCGGACACCTCCCCACGTGCCAGGCCTGCTCACCCAGTACTGGTGTGTTCCTGGTCCTCTGCCAGAAAGCCTTGGGCACTGCCTTCCTCCGGACCATTCTCAAAAGAGCCACTGCAGCAGAATCTTCTAGGCTGATTTTTCAAATTCAGATTTCTGGGCCTCATTCCAGAGCCATCAATTAGAATGTTGGGGGGGGGGGAGACCAAGGAATCTGTAATTTACCAAGTACCGCAGGTGAACTGCATGCCCACTGATGCTTGAGAACCATGGCCTTAGAGACTTCTGGGAACAGGGAAAAGTATATCCCATAATACCCCTAAACCATGTAAAGTTGCATTGAACATGATAGTTAATCATATGATATTTATAGCACTTTTTTATGTACACCCCACAATCACATCCATTGCCTAATTTGAGCCTAGAATAAATAAGCTTGTGGAAGAGAAATTATCCTTCCCATTGTACAGATGAGCAAACTGAGATACAAAGAGGTAAAGGACCGTGCCTAAGACCTCACAGCCAGCAAGCAAAGCAGCCATCATGGATTCCCTAACTTCCGGTGAAACACGTTTTTCTCTGTAGGATTTTCCCTAGGCCAGTGGTTCTTAGCCAGGGGTGGGAGGTTAGAGAGGATGGGGGGTGGGGGGGTGGGGTAGGAGATTATGCCCCCAGGGGACACTTAGCTCTGCCTGGAGACTTTTTTGTTGTCATCACTGGGGTGGGGTGTGTTACTGGCATCTGGTGGGTGGAGGCCAAGGATGCAGCTCACTCCTCTACAATGCACAGTCAGCCCACCACAGCGCAGCCCTGGCCCATGCATGCTATCCAGGCCCCATCTTCTCCCCCAAGTGCACTGGGATGCTTCCGGAGACTTAGAACAGGGCTTATATGATCAGAGTAAGGCTCTGAGGAAGGCTCCGCATCCCTCCAGTTGCTGAAGGGAGAGTGGACTGGAATAAACACGAAATAAATGCTCGGAGACCAGGTCAGGAAGCTAATTGACCAGCTGCATGGCCTTGGCCATCCCATCCCCCCTCTCGGAGCCTCAGTTTCCTCTTAGGTGGGACAGGGGTGGAGGGCTGAGGCTAAACGAGACTCCGCCTACTGCCTGAGCGCTGTTCTAGGATCTAATTTTGTCTAATTTTCTGTTGTGCTGGGTGACCTCCTTTGGAACGGGAGACAAGATCTGAGCGGCTAGCCCTGTGAAAGGCAGAGCTGGTCCGTGTTCCCGCTGCATCAGCCAGATTTGCTCCACGCTCAAAAGGAACTCCCAAAGCAGATAATGCTCTGGAAGGAAATTGGATTGGAATTTAATTGATGGCCTGGGCAATATGCCACCGCCATTAAACTCCCCTGAAAAGCCAGCCCATTGTTCTACACAGAAGCAACATGGCTGTGTCTGGATAATGCCATGCGCGTGAGTTCAGTTTCTTCCCCACGGAGACCACTGCGAGTAGCAGCCTCTCTTGGTGCCAGTGAGCCAGATGCGGGCCAGCCCCCTGACCACCTTCACCCACATCCTGGCTGGGAGGGTCCTGCATTCAGCAGAACCTCCAAATCTAACTCTTGTCTTTACCCTCTCCAGGTCCCTTCCCTTCAGTCCTAGTGATCCCCTTCTGACTCACCCTCTGCCTTAAAACCCCACCATGAATCATCATCATCTATGGCAGCAACCCCAAGTTCACTGTTCTGGGAGCTACTGAAAGTGCCACTAAATTAAGCTTTCTTCTTTTGGGCGAATTATATGCCCACCTTCCTGGTACAGGTTCTGATAAGTCTTGCTGCGAAAAGAAAATGCATCCAGGTTGATGTAAGCCATGCTTCTCACATCATTGCACACGAACCCCCCTCCCACACTCATTATTTACATCTTGTATAACAGGCTTCCACAGAATTCCAGTCTAGGAAACGCTGTCCCACACACGGAAGTACAGGATCGTTAGTCTAGCATTCACGGCTCTCCGTGGAAAGGTTCTTGAACACACCGCCAGCCTCATGTTCTGTCTTTCAGCACTCACCCTACAGGCATTTCAAACTCCTTGACATTTTCCCAAATGCCGTGTTTTGGAAGGGCAGGCAGTAACATTCAGTGGTTACAACCAAGCCTTGAGTTACCGAATCCACTGAACCGCATTTTTGCCATTTCCTTAGAGCTTAGAGTGAACCTCCATAACCTCAGTCTCCTTACCAGTGAAATGGGTATAAGAGCACAACCTCTTATGGTAGTTGTGAGGATTTAATGAGCCCAGAACACAGTGGACACTCAATGTGTTAGCTCTTAATTTAACTATGTTGTTGTGACTTTGTACACACAATCCCCTGTATTGGAAATACCCTCTCTCTCTTCTTGGCCATCTGGTAAACCTCTGCTCATCCTAAATGCCTTTGCCTTAACACTATCTCTCTGTAGAGCCTTCTTCACATCTTTTGGGAGACATAAGCACTCCTTCTCCTATCCTCTTTCCCTTCCTCCTTCCCTTCCTTTATTCATTTAATTTAATTGCGCCCCTGCTCTGTGTCTGTCTCTCTTCTAAGCACTGGGGACAGAGTGGAAACGGGACTGACTTGGTCTCTGACCTCCTGGAGCTGAAGGTCTGGAAGGAAATACAGATGCGAAATAAGCAATGACACAGGATGAACTGCAACCAGGATGAGCTATGGGAACGCGTCCCGGCCCTGCTTTCTATTCTGGCCCTTAGAATGCTGCGTTTTCATGGCTTGTTTTCAGACATCTCTTCCCCCAGACAGGACTCCTGCAGGGAGCTCGAGAGCCAGAGCTCTGTTGCACAGATCCACCTGAAATGTTTACTGAATAAGGGACTGGCCCGGGAGCGGCAAAGGTTGGGGATGACCCTCATCCCTCTGTCCCCTTTGATCGAACGCTGCCAGCTACTGGGACATCTACCACTCGGAATGAACCCAAACCCAGTCCCTGAAGGAGAAGAAAGAATGACCTGGTTTATTCTATTTGAAGAACTCAGAGTTCCCAGTGCCCTGGGTGCCTCTCAGAGCTCCATTTTTATTTCTTAAAGAAAAATAATAAACCAGGTTAGCGCTAAAGAAGATGAATAGGAACGCAGGCGGGCTCACTGGCGGTCTGCGGCTCTCCGAGGTGCTATCCTTGTCAGTTCCAACGAGAGGGGGAGAGAAAAGACACGATTCTTCAAATAGCTCTTCGCTTTTTGGGGAATATGTAATCGTCTCAATTAAAACACAGACCAGAATATTTAATGGCACGGAAATTGATTTCGATGCTATTTAAATAATTCCCCCTTGAGAAAACGGGTATTGCTTGGCCTAATTTGGTGGAAGCAATCATTGCCTTCCCAGCTCACAACTTGCGTGCAGGGGCAGCAGAGTTTTCCGGGCGATGGGGGAAGGGGGAGGAGCCTAAGCTAAAGCCACTCAAGTCAACTAGAGGGGTGCATGGGGTGCAAATTTAACTTGCCCTAAAGGCAACATCATCCTCAGTGCCTCCCAGGGCATTTCCAGAGGGAGGACTTGTGTCCTGAGCACTGTCCATGATGCCATTAAGGGTAGGGCTAAGTGGAGGAGGGGTTAGTCATGTGTGATCTCTCTGCCCTAAAAACACACTCAATGCAATAAGAAGGCACCACTTCCTGGAAGGTAGCCACATGTCAGGTCTAAGTTGCTCTTCTTGGGAGAGGATGCCAGCAAGGAAATGAACTTGCATTTGCTAGGCACTCAAAGCTGTCCCATGAACATTCCACATAGGAAATTATTTCCACAAAGGAAAATCCATGGGTGGAAAGCTAGCGTTAGCAAACTACAGCCCAGGAGCCAGTCTGGCCCACCATCTGTTATTGTAAATAAAGTTTTATTAGAACTCAGTGCGTTTTCTCTCTTACATATTGTCTACAGCTGCAAGGGCAGAGTTGAGTCATTGTCTCAGAGACAGAAGGGCCAGCAAAAGCTAAACTGTTTACTATCTGGCCTTCTACAGAAAAAGTTTGTCCACTTCTGGTTTGAAGGATGAATATGACGTTACCATTTCCATAGTGAAAAGTAGAGAAAGATGAAGTACTGGCGATTGCATGCGGTTCAATCTAATGCCCCATTTGGGGGTTAAAATCCAGAGATTGTACCGTTTGTTTCATTCCCTTTCCTCATTTGTGTCTAAAGTAAACACAACTAAAGTGCAGAGAGGTTAAGTGACTTGTCCGAGGTCACACAGCTGGAAAGGGATAAGATCAGGACACAAATTCAAGAGCACAACTCCAAGGTAACTGCTATTCCTGCTCCTCGTGGCTCCTCCCAGCAGGTCCTGACAACATCTGTGCTCTGTTGTCAACCTCGGTGCCCTCGCAGTCACTAAAGATGAACATCCTCCCCTGCAGAGCTTGCCGGAGCAAATAGATGCGGCCCCCAAGTCTGACAAGAATCCGGAACGGAAATGACCCCGAGTTTATTCTTTGTGTTACTAGCAGTACATTTTGAGATTGGAATCCTTGACCTGAGGGTTGGCCTAAGGTCATCTTAGCTGTCCCTGTGAAGGGTTTAGCGTTATCTAAAACACAACATGGGGGTGACATTAATAAATTTGCAAAGATCACTCTACTTCTGGAGGGAGCTTGGGAAGGGTAAAGCAAAAGGAAGATGAGGCTTAGCTAGCAGTGGAAGCTGAAAGGCAAATACGATTTGGGACAGATCTGCTTAGAGCCGAGAGGTCTTGGCAGTGGACTGGATATGGAGAGGGGATGGATTGAAAGAGGAGGCGGTGCCAAGGATGACGCCCATTTCTGCTTGAACAACCAGGTGGAGTGGAGACTTTCCTAAGAAGGGAAGTGCTGAGCAAGGCCTGGTTTGGGGAGGAGGATCCGACTGGTCATTTACCACGTAGGTCACTGCAGGAAGGGGAAGCTGGCTATCTCAGCTAGTTGCTGGGAAGAATAACCGATATAGCGATTGTGCAGAGCTAAGCAAACAGTCTGTGTTTAAGTGCACGGTTAAGACGGTGAAAGGATATCAATGCAGGATGGGGCAGGATGGAGAGAAGGTACTTCTGGAGTCAGGGAGACTTGGGTTCAAATCTAGGATCTATCACTTACTCATCAAGTGACCTTGGTGCCTTCTTGCACTGACCTGGGTCTTGGTTCATCATCTGGTGACTCGGAGACACGGATGCACAGGCACAGTGCTAAGTGATTGACATGCCCATCTCCCGTAACCTTGATCTGTGCCCTGGCAGGACCATGAGGCTCTGGGAGGAGAATGTAGCTGCTCCAGGTTATACCTAAGCAGTGGAGTGGGACTGGGAATCCGGGCCCGAGGACTCTGCAGTTACTATGGTATCATGTCTAATGCCTGCCTCCTGGGTGGGCTGTGAGGATGAGACCAAGGGATAGGCTAATAGGGTGTCTGGCACCCCGTAGATCCTGGGCAGCAGGAAGTATTGCTTGGTTTCGAGTCCTTCCCATAGGAGTTTAGGGGCATCGGGGCTGGGCACTCTTGGAAGAGACTTTAGGTCTGAGACTGAATGGTAGTTACTCTAGGGGGAGAACACTGGAAAAAGAGAAGACAGGTGTAAAAGCTCTAAAATATAAGACGGACTGGTCATTTTGTGGACTGTAAAGGAACCAAAGTTCTCTGTTTTATGCTCAAACCATGCCCTCAAAACCATTCCCTCATTGCGTTCATTGCTTTTGGATTCTAGTGATCTCATGCTGGTCGGTCTCGAGAGACTGAGCTTTCTCATGACAAATAATTTGGGCTTGAGCGTTCAGCAGCCTCCTATCGAACTGTGTATGCGTTGGTCCTTTTTTTTAAAATCTTTTTTGGCATTTAATATTTTTTCCTTTATTAAGGTTATCACATATTTGTTCTCAACCCCCCATTCCAATCCCCCACCCCTCCCCACTCATGCCCCCACTCCCCTATTGTCCTTGACATTGGTCCTTCTTGCCTCCATCTCACCCTCTCTCACGCAGCATTCAGGCTGTTTGCTTAAACATCACCTTGCAGATTTCTAGGCCAGGTCAGTCCCCATTTCGTGCTCCCTGAGCTCCCCGGGCTTCTAATTACTTCATCAACCCTTGTCCTCCCCCCCGGAGGGAAGCTTGGGTGCAGGGATAATATCTGTCTTTACAAACCTAGTACCAACAGCCCTGAGACGGGCACATCCGAGAGGCTAACTGAATACTTGAGTAAACGAGTGGATGACTGAGTGTGCACAGTGCCTTCTGGTTCCTTTGCCACGTCTACCTATATATCTCCCTTCCTCCTGCACCCTCACTGCCGAAATTTAGCTGAATCTCATATCTACCACACACGTTCTTCCTCTCCCATAGATGGATGGTGGATTCCTTTTTTTTTTCTTCTAGTGTCCCTCATTCTATTCTTGATGACCAGGTTACTATTTCTGGAGTTTCTCTTTCATCCTTAGTACGATTCAGCTCCCTCCCCTGGTTTCCAAATGGTTTCACTCGGTTTTCAAGACCTGCCCAGGCTGGTCCAAACAAAGCTCCCCGATTTTATCCCCCTCTGACTCCGAACCATTTAGGCTTGCTCTCCCCAACCCTGGGACATCCCAGAACTCTCCTGACTCCCTCTGCTATTTCTCTTTAATCAATTCCACCTCTTCCTCAAAGCTACCCCCCATCACTCCAGTTCCAATGGACTTCTCGGAAATACTTGTATCCATTAAGTCTAAGCCACTCTTTTTTTGGTAATTTTAACCCTTTTTATCTGTGTCTACCTCACCATCCCAACTATATTCTCCGAAAGAAGGGGCCTTACTTGCGGTAACTTTGTATGCTTGCAGCAGCTAGTGCTGTACGCTTCGTAGGCACATGCTACTGTCAGTGTAAGAAACATCCAGAGCTGCAGAGAATTTTTATGAGTTTATCTGAGCCAAACCGAAGACAGAGGCCAGGAAGCATGGCCTCAAGTGCTCCAGAGGATAATCGTTTTGCAGCTTCTTTTATACATTTGAAATTAAGGAGGGAATCTAGGGGAAATTAAATGGAGGAAGCAACTCAGGGATGTGATTACAGGACAGTTAACAAGATCATATGGTCTCTTGAGGGAGGTTACAGATTACTTGAAAGGTGTGTTAACCTAGATGCACAGAAACAATGGACAGGGCTTGCTTAAGGCAAAGATAAACTGTTCACTAAAAAGTTATATGCCTGAGGTACAACTACCTACTATGGCCTGTCCAGTTAGGAATTTATAGCCAGGTCACGCTGTGAGGTTACCTTCCATAGGACCCTGAACCACCCCCCCTTTTTTTTAATCCATACTACTTAGCCCTTATGGATAACATCCATTTCACCTGTAACTATTTGTTTAATGTCTGCCTTCCCCATCAGATTGTTTCATGGGGGCAGGGACCTGAATCATCTCCATACCCCCAGCTTCCTGATTCCTTGCAGAATAAGTGCTCAAAAAGTTTTTTTTTTAAATGAATATACCAAATACATGCCTCCAACTGATGTTTATTATTGCACTGTGTATATTTAAATCCCCATTTAGAGCTCAAAGGATGATAAATCATGATATGGGGGAGGGGATGAGTTTTCCACAGAAGTTCCAGGGGGGGTGCATTTTGTAACTGTTCAAAACATAATCAAACATTCATAAAATTAGATGCCTAATTGTCCATGCATAAATCATGGCTCATTATTTTTTTCTTTAATAGCATAGAAAGCACAAACTTTTCATCAAGAAATTAAGAAAAACTGTGAGCACAAAGAAAGATACGACAGACATGATCAGCATTCCAGGATTAGAAGGTTATCTTGTGTATGCACCCTACAGAATACTGATATTTCAGGACAATGGACAGCAGCCCACATTGGCACCTTTTCTAAATGCAGGAGCTATTCCTGTAGTAGATATTGTGCCCTTAAGAGCTCCTCTATCTGTGTTAAGATAGTTCTATGTAGCGCTCTAACTCCAGTCTTCCCTCCTAATATATATATGTTTTGCTATGCTCTCTACTGCTGTCTCATTCTTTGTACTCACTTTCTGCCTTTCCCTTGCCCCTATATATCTATGCTTTTGCTCTTTCTTAGTAAATCTTTCTTAGTTAGAACAAAGTAGATTTACTGCTGTGATCACATGGGTTCCCTCACCTTTATCTGTACCTCAAACTACCTTTCAAGGCAAAATATTTTGACCATAATTACTGTAGACATAGGACATTTGCCCCCAATTACTTCCAAGAATGTCAAGAATAGAGGGAGATAGCAACCATACTATCCTGTACCTCTTGGTGCCAGCCCCTTTCATCCTCACAACCAAAGCTCTTTTATTTCTCCCGGGACAAAAATATAATTTTCTTCTCACTTCAGCTATTGTGGTAGTCCTATCTCAAGCCAGGTCTTTCATTTCCGCTCCCTCCATATTCAATCAATCACAAAGTCTATGATTGTTCATTTTCTCTACTTTGCCAAACCCCTGCCTGGCTGCACCCACTGGCCCAAGTTCCATCATCTTTTGCCTGGATAATTATCACAGCCTCCTCACTAGTTGCTCTCATTCTTTTTTCTCCCTCCAAAAATTTTCCTTTCATGGCAGTTTTTCTAAAATTCAAACATGCGATAATACCCCTTTGCTTAAAACCCTTTAGACTTCACCCTGAGGTGGTTTGACTCCTTTACACGTTTTGTATTAGGCTCTTCAATTCTGCATTTACAGCTCTCACTCCCCCTGAGTCCTACACCAGATCCTTTATAATTCAATAACCCAACTATACAGAAGTATGTCATGTCCTTCCACCCAAGTTTCCTCATTTAAAATAGAAAAAAAAATAGTAGTGTCTACTTCAGAAGGTATTTGTAGTGTAAACGAGATAATCAGTACAAAGGTCTTAACACAGACCCTTCCTTCTTCTCATTAAACATGATGCGTTATCTGTGCTGTTTCATGCTGGTGCTTCCCCCCTCCCTTCTTCACCTGGTTAATTGCTAACTCCTCCTCTTCAATCCTCAATTCAGGAAGCACCTCTTCCGGGAAGCCTTTTTGGGTTCTTGGGCTGGGTTAACAACTCCCTGAACCCTGCTCACTTCTCATCCTGACACACACCATGTAAGTCAGGGGTTGTGTCTTTTCCTTCTCCATCCTCGGTGCCTGGCATAGGTGGCACCAGTCGCATGAACGGATATGTAAGAAAATCTCCTATACGCCTGTGTATACAGCCATCCTTCAGTATCCATGGGGGATTAGTTCCAGAATCCTCCTTGGATACCAGAATCTGCAGATGCTCAAGTCCCATATATAAAATGGGATTTGCATGCAACCTACACACGTCCTCCCGTATACTTTAAGTCATCTCTAGATTACTTATAGCACCTAACACAATGTAAATGCTATGTAAATAGTTGTTATAGTGCATTGTTTAAGGATAACCGTAAGAAAAATGTCTGTACATGTTCAGTACTGATGACCCAGGGTTGGTTGAACCTGTGGATACAGAACCCACAGGTTCTGTGGGTAAAGAGGGCTGAATGCACTGGAAAAGACGAGCTGTACTTTCTCTCCTGGTCCCCCTCCCACGCTCTCCACCTCGACCTGGGCAGAGTGAATGCTTACAAAAGACTTTTCAGCTCGACTGAATTGGGAATGACAGGCTCATTCCCAGAGTCCTCGAGTGGCCATCTTGATGGGGAGCGAGGGTGGCTGGCTGGCAGGTGCACGCCGATAAAGCGGACCGGAGTTGGTATAAGCCATTTATTCTCCTGAAAGAACTAAAGCTAATCTTTCACGGGCAGTCTGGTTGGATTCTTGTTTCTAATACAGATGTTATCAAGGTCTTAGATGTGATAAACTCCCCGGGGTTTTTTATAAGACTCTCAGTGCTGCCTGGAGGTTAAATGCCTGTTCTTCTCTGAGTCCCAGCCACTCCCCCGAGATCGGCAAGCTGCAGGCAGTCACTGCAGGGGAGAAGCCAGACTGTCCTTGCGGGCGGGAGGAACCCAGACCGGGACCCTCTGCACTACCTGGTCCCTCTCCCCGTGACTGCCCCTCCTTAGTCTTCCGATGTCAGCATAAACATCACCTCCCCTGAAGGGTCTTTCCAGCCACCATAAATTAAGAAGTCCTTCATTTAGGCCTGGCAAGTGTGGCTGTTGGTTGCACTGAGACCAGCTCCTGGTCAGCACACATGGCTGACATGCCCAACTGCAGTGGGGGGGTTGCAGGCTCCATCCCTAGTTGGGGGCATGCAAGCAGCTCATTGATGTTTCTATCGATGTTTCTCTCTCCCTTCCTCTAAAACTCAAATAAAAAACGTATTTAAAAAAGCCCTTTGGCCATTTTGGCCTTGGGGAAAATGCTTGAGTGGAGGAAACCTACTTTTCATTCACGTGGGGCTCTCCTCCCCCCTCGGTTGGCCTCACACACACTCCGTTCATTCATTTGTTAGTTTATCTCCTTATCCCTGTACACCTCTGTACATTTTTATCCACACCTCCCTTTCACCCCTGAACACCCCACCGCTTATCTGCTTCTCACTCGTCACCTAGTCTGTTATTCATTTCCCCCGATTCCACTTTTTGCTCACTCTCCTCGTTTTATCTTTGCTCATTTATTTCCCTATCTTGCTTTGCGCGCAGGAAGGGTGCGAGAAGCATTATAGAGATGATAGGACTTGGCGTGAACTCGCTCCCTCCGCTCCCCTCCCCGTTCCCATCCCCTCCTCACCCTCCGTGGCACTTCAGTTTCCCCATCACTTCCTTGATCTCAAGCCCACCTCATGTGTCCTTACGGCCTGACCCCCCTTCGCAAGTTCCCCCCAGACAAGACAGATGCCCACTTCTTCCCACCTTAACGCTAGCTGGGAGTGGAGGTTAACAGGGATGCCACTGACTTTGAAGTGTTGGCCATGAGCTCAGTACTCTCTTAGGTGCTTTATGATGTGCGTTATTTTTATTGGGCATATCTCCACCCCTCCCTCTCCCCTCTCTCCCTGCCCCAATGCTAGCTACAGGTAATGAGGGTCTTTATGCACACACGTTTTGCTCCCATGGAATCCATTTCCGGGCACAAATCCCCTGGGATGGAATTCTTCCGTCAGAGGGCATGAAGACTTTCACAAGCCCTCGCTGAACAGAACTGCCATATTGCTTTCCTAAGGGGTCTTTCCAATTACAAGACATCCGAGCTTACCAATGTTACGGTAACCTTGCTGGCACCCGCTGTGATTGGTTTAAACGTTTTAAGCTGATTTAGTCAATGTAATGTGGTCCCTCAAGGGCACTCTCGGATGCACTGACATGACCTCTATGAAGGATGACTATTTTCTGTGAACTTCCCACTGGTGGGTCATATTAGTGAACTCTTTAATTATGTGCTCTATTTGTGTTTTCTGGTCCAGATTTTTAAAATGATAACTTTGAATGAATTATAAGTCTGTTTATTGAATCTTTTTTTTTCATTATTGCCCATCTCAGCAACCTGTCCAAATAATTTTTTTCATAACAATGTGATCCTGCTGATATGTGTGTGTGTGTGTGTGTGTGTGTGTGTATGTATGTGTGTGTGTGTACTAGCTGTCTGTATGCTTTATACATACACAGGAACCCAAGAACCAATGTTTGATCCCTTGGGGGCAATACTGACCTTCTTGAAAATGTAAGCAATTAACTAAATCCCACTAAATCGTTCCACTAAGGATAATGAGCACATGATCATGAACTAAATAATAATTCAACTAAATACAGCAAGCATTTTCTGGGCATCGATTATGTACGAGCGCTGAGCTAGTCCCTGTGGATTCAAACATGAAGTCAAGGTCTCTGATACCTTTTCTTCTGCCATTTTTATTTTAAAAAAATACATTGTTATTGATTTCAGAGAGGAAGGGAGAGGGAGAGATATGGAAACATCAATGATGAGAGATTCACTGATCTCTGCACGCCCCCTACTGGGGATGGAGCCTGCAACCCTATCATGTGCGCTGACAGGTAATGGAACCGGTGACCTCTTGGTTCCTGGGTCGACGCTCAACCACTGAGCCACACCAGCTGCTCTTCTGCCATTTTAAATGCCAACAGATGAGGTGGCTGAGAAAGGGCATTATAAGTGGGGGAGGAGGGGCAGCCTGAAGTAAGGTCTGGGCACAGGGCAAACCCACAGACAGACGACAGTATCAGCAGCAACCACAAGCAGGTGGAGGCTTGTGAGCAGATGTGTTCTTGCCTACAAGGGCGGAAGGCGGAGCCTCGGGTTATGATAAGGCCAGTTTACTTGCCATGAATGACAGCCACGCAAGCCGTGGGGTGAGGATTTCCACTCCACAACCCCTCTGAGCGGTCCGAGGCCACAGCCCCTCTGCAGAGGACAGCGACTCTGTTCAGGCACTTGGCTGCCGTGGTGAGAATCTACCCAATAGGCCCGAGATAAGCCCGCAACGGCCATACCCCCATTTTACAAGACCAACCGAGGAGAAAACCGAGCCCTGAGGAGGCAAAGCGTGTGGATCTAAAATGAGAGGAGGCGGGGATGGGACTGGAATGCAGAGCCGACTCCAAGCCTCCCCCTACCCCAGCCCTGGCCTCCCAGCTCAGGATCCTGCCTGCCCTCAGCCACCACAGGCCTGGGAGCGCTGGGGACGCAGCGCTGAGTAAGAAAGGCGCGGGCTCCGGCAGGGTTCAGGTCCACGGCAGCTTCTGCCGCTGGGCTGTGTGTGCCAAGCTTCAGGAGGGTCTGCCCCGGGGGGTCCTTGGCCTCCAAACCAGATTCCCTTTTCACCTGCTCACCAACACCGAGTAAAACGGAGTGGGCGTTTTAGGCACCGTCAACCAAACCTTCAGTTTTCAACTCTGAGAGCCCCACCCCCAGCGCCAATCATCCCTTCTAGAAAGATCTAGAAGCAGGAGGCAAGTTGCTTGCCCAGGGAGGGCCTGAGACACATGAGGTCAAAGTAAGTGTCAGAATCCTGTGTCTGACACCTGGATCCAGTGTTCCATGGGCTGTGCAACCTTGGGTGAGTTACTTTACCTCTCTGTGCCTCACCTTCTCAACTGTGAAAAAGAGGTAACTGCATCAATCTAAACACCGACCGTGGTTCCCACTTATTTCTTCGTAAGGCTTTGGGGTACGAATGTCACCATTCCCATTTTACGGATGAGGACACTGTGGCTTGGGGAGGCAGCCCAGTGATGTTGAGCCCAGGGGCCTTCTAAGTATTTGGGTGACAATGTGCCACCGATGCCACCTCTGCCTCCTCTAATCCCATATGACCACATCTTAACCCATTCCCAAATGAGGCCCCATTGTGAGGTTCTGGGGAGACGTGGATTTTTTTTGAGAGGGTGGTGGGGGCTTACTAACCCAGGAGAGAGGAGTGGCTTGTGCCTGGATGTGGCACAGCTCAGAGGTGAACCCCGAGTCTGCGCTCTGTGCTATTCCGCTGATACCATAACTGAGACCTCTCAAACCAACTTCACGAGGTTTGTGTGGTCAACGCCCCCATCCGTCTGATGGCAAAACTGACCCCAAGCGGGTCATGAGCCGCCGCTTTGGAAGATGGGTTGAAGGTCCCAAGTGCTGTGCTGATGAAGGGGGTTATTAATACCCTAATTAAGAGCGGCAGCCACAACAAACGCTAATCGTCGCCACCCATTACAGATCCAATTCCGTGCAAGAAACATTTCCAGGCAGGGCTGCTGACTACTCAACAAATATTATCTCATTTAATTCAATTAATGACAGCCACCCAGGAGACATCGCGTGGGATTCATTGACTCTGCTGGGAGGGGGAGCGCTAGCAGGTTTGAAACGTGGATGCTCTCACATGGTAGAAATAATCTTTTTCTTTCTTTCTTTGGGTGTTGGTGAGTAAAAAGGAAGACAGAAAAACTGGGGCCAGAGGAAAAGATGAGGCTTTTCTCTGTGTGTGTGTGTGTGTGTGTGTGTGTGTGTGTGTGAGAGAGAGAGAGAGAGAGAGAGAGAGAGAGAGAGAGAGATGGGAGGGTCTGCCTCTACTTTCTCTGGATGAATGGCTGGAATCCCTCCTATTCCTCCCCCCTCCCTTCTCTCCTTTCTCCCTCTCAACAAATGTTGAGTGTCAACTCTGTGCCCAACAGTTGGGTTAGGAGCGGGAATATAGCCCTGAACTAAACTGGTCTATGAGGGCGCTTTGCTACCGGAGCAGTGGTTGCATCTTATAAGGGTATGAACTCAGGATTCTCAATAATGCAGGGTCATCTAGGGTGGAGATGGACATGCAGTGCAGACCTGGTGGGAACTCAGGGGTCGGAGATCTGGTCAATGATTAAGACGAAGACAAATGAGTATTTGAGGATTAACTTGCTAAAGCGGCCTCCACGCCCTCAAGCAACCCCGGCATGATATATGGATAATACAGAGTTTGACGTGAACTCTATTGATGCAACTCTGTCTAAGGGAAGATAAAAGGGCACTGTGCTGTCAGCGTTGGTATGATAATTTCACAGCCTCAACTATGTGCGGGACTCGGTGTCTTTGCCTTTGCATCAGGGGTCAACAGTACAGGGCTTATAACAACGGTCTTAATAGTAGCAATAATACGGCAACAGCGGCAACACCAAGAATAACAATAATCGTCATCATCAGGCTAAAGAACCTGCAGTGCCCAGGAAATGGGCCAACACCCCCATATGGCACAGGAAGAGAGGGAGAACGAAAAGAAAGGAAGTGATTTCCTCAAGGTCACATGCCAGTCAGTGGCCAGCCCGAGAGGAGGCCCCCAATGCCAAAGAGCATAATGGTATCCTGGCCCCCAATGCCAGAGAGAATGACCAGCAGCGTTCTGACTCGCCTCCCTGGAGCAGGTGTCGGAAGGGGAGCGTGGCAAACAGAACTGGAAGTCACCACGGGACCCCGAAGGGAGACCGTGTCAGCCCATTTCCCAGATGCCTCGAGGCCCCGCAGTGTGGAACACAAGCCCAGGGGTAAAGGTGGGCTTGGGAGGGTCCCTGCCCGAAGTAGGAAGGAGGAGCCCGCAGGAGGAGTGCGGGGCATTTGGAGGGCTGCCTGGGAACATTTCGAGGGCACCCTGGTTCCATCTTTGCCTCGATTCCCTCCTCCTCCCTTCCCACATGTACCGCGTCCCTGTCTTTCTAAAGCCAGGCTTCGGCTGCCGGGGATGTTGGCTTCAAGGTCCATGGGAATGATGCCTGGGGAATTTGCAGAGCTACCTTGGCGACGGGCAAGCAAAGGTTGCCATGGAAACCCTTCATCCCTTTTCCAGACCTGCAGCCCGTTCTCCCTCCTGACGAGCCGTCCCCCACCTCACCCTCACACAGGAGCGGGGTCGACCAGAGAGCCCCAGAAAAAGGAAGGTTGCAACTGCCGGCCTTGCTTTCAGTGCTCACTGACCTTCTGCCTCTGGCCTCCTTCAAATCCATCCTATGCGTGCTGCCCAAGCGATTAGCTCTTGTCCAGTTCAAATCATGTCATCGCTCTGCTTAAAACCTGCCATGGCTCCCAGTGCCGGAAGGAGCAGGAACAGACTCTGCTGTGGTACTTACACAGCCCCTCCATGGCTGCACGCCAGGACTAGGATCCACGAGACCAGGGCCGTCTGTCCATCACTGCTTCCCTGGTGCCCAGCACCATTCCCAGCTTACAGGAGGCACCCAGGAGGGAGAAATGAAGGAGAGAGAGGGTGAAAAGTGGGAAATGTGAACTTCTCTACCCTCAGCAGACTCTGCCTCAGCCCTTTCCATGAGACACACGGAAACTCAACTTCAGGGGGAACACTTTGTCAAGCATCTGACTGTTTAACCACCATGGTGGACACCTGAAACTACTACAAATTAACACTGAATGGGAACTGCAGTTGCAAAACAAAATACCGTATTTGCCGGCGTATAAGACGATTTTTTGGCCCTGAAAATACCGTATTTGCCGGCGTATAAGACGACTGGGTGTATAAGATGACCCCCTAACATTTCCACTAAAAATACAGAGTTTGTTATATACTCGCCGTATAAGACTACCCCCCACATGGAGGCATATTTTTCAGGGCCAAAAAATCATCTTATATGCCGGCAAATACGGTAAAAAAAAAAAAGTCAACATCTTCCTTAAAGTTCCTTCTCCAAGACAAGGCAGGTCCACACCACAACTCTTTCTGCCCAAATCCTACCCATCCTTTGAAGGCTCAGCCCAGCCGCCACCACCTCCAGGAAGACTTCCCTGATGCCCCATTCAGGAGGAAGGCCTCTCTATTCTAGAGCTCACTGAGACGAGCTGTGTGCATAGAGCCCGTCCTCCTCTCCTCTGTAGTCCTCTGAGGTTAGGGAGCTTGGGAGGGTTAGGGAGCTTGAATTCCTCATCCATGGGCTTCCCGAGGACTAGCACTTAATACCACAAGGTGCTCAGGAAGCCAAGGTGTCCCTGATTTATTCTCCTCGAGGCCATTGGGATTCTCCATCATTCCAGGGCCTCTTAGCCCAGCTCACGCTACGCCAAGCTTCACAGCAGCAACACACGCGCAATGTGGTCCGTGGCCGCTCCGCTGAGCTTTCTTCTGGGGGTTTAATGGATTCATCGGAATCACCAGACAAGGCCTTTGATGAACTTCAGGGCTCTCCCTTCTCCTTTTCGTCTCCCCGCTTCTGTCTTTGCCCCTTTGCAATCTGTTCTCTCCGAGGCAGCTGCAGATCCTTATGAAACCGAAACCACACGAGGTCACTTCACGGCTCCAAATCCCCTGATGCCTCTCCCTGTTATCCCGAGTAGCAGCCAAAGCCCCGGGCTCTAAGAGGATCAGCTGCCTTATCCCGCCAATCTCATCACCTCTCCCCCCACCTGCATCCCGGGGATACTTGCTGTCCTTTGCACATACTGAGCGCGACCACCTCCTCAGGGCCTCTGCGCTCACTCTTAATCGGAATGCTAATCCCCAAGCTAAGCTCTGAAGTTCTCATCAACCCCAGGCTGTGCCCAGCAGGACTCTGAGGTAAACTCCAGAGTCATCATTTTGATTCCTAAAACGCTTTCCAGTTCCATGGGCACCTTCTGCCCCATATGACAGGTGGCCCTTGCCAGCCAACCAGCCAACCAACCAACCAACCAACCAACCAACAGCTTGAGAAGTACTTAATCATGATCTCGGTTCTCCAAATAAGAAAGCACAGGCTCAGAGCGGTGGAGAGGTTTACCCAGCCAGAGGGGCTTGACCCCGGAATGAGAATGCCCCCAGGGCCTAGAGGCTATCAGCAAAGGATGTCTTTATGGAGCGCCTACTGTGTGCAGTGAGCCACTGCACTGGGCATGACAGGTGTGGCCGGTGGACTGAGGAGTGGAAGAACGAGGCAGCGGGAACCCAACAACCAGTTTGGGCAGCAAGTCTGAATGCCAGCTTCAGGGAGAGCCGTGTGATTTGTGCAAGCCGTGTGATTTGTGCATTCCGCTCTCTGAGTCCTAGGGGGGTGGGGGTGGGGGTCCAAATGCATCCCTTATAACCCCCAGAGAAGTCAGTTTCCCACATGCCTCTTAGGTATGATGGTTGTCATTAATGTGCACCAGGTCCCTTAACACACGATTACCCTTGGCATCTTGCTTTCAACTCAAGGGAGCCAGGCTCATGCCCCGGGCCTCCCTTGTTCCCTGTGCCCAGGCACGGGTAGCATTGGAGCCAGTGAGGCTGAGTGGAAAGCCAGCCTGCAGCACAAGACACGGGGTTCCGCAAACCCAAAAAGCTATTTTTAAGGGAAAGTGTTTGTTTTTAAAATATCATGAAATGGTTATTACCGACCTTTATTTATTTATTCCCCCCCCCTCCTGCCTTTTTCCCAAGCAGGTGCAGTGAGATTAGTGGTAATTTAAAAAAGCAGGATTGCCTCTGTGTCAATTTCTTGCTAATGAGCAAAACACACCATGTAATTGCTATGTATTGGAGGAGACAACAGTACGTTCTCGGCGGCTGTTTAATATGCCCGGGCTCGTTCGGGCAGATGTTCTCAGCCTCGCTTTCCGAGACGGAGGAGTCAAGCCCGGAACGAGAAGGTGACGGAGCCTCTCTCTCTCTCCTCCATCCAGCGCTGCTTCCCTGGGAAGGCGTACGGCAAAGCCATGTGCCTGCGGCACAGTCGGCGCTAGCGTCTGGGAGGCGGAGCACCTGGGTCGCCTCAATACCAGGATGGGCAGCAAGGAGAGGGGTGCATGCCCCCCCCCCCCCCCCATTTATCAGACCGAGCACCAATCTCTGGACCGGAACAAAGCCTTCGAGTTCTGTGGCTATTGTTGTTTATTTGGGCAGACCAGAGCACAGGGGGTCCTGCATCTAACAGGGTGCTGGGTGCGGTGCCGGGGCCCCACGTCTCTGTAGCACTGGGTGACGGTGCCCACAGTGATGAGGTCCCCGAATTCCCGGTACATGTTGTGGGGCCTGGGTTCAGGTCTGGACCAATTCCCTCTACCCCCCCCGTTTCTTCCTCTACAAACTGAGGATTACCAAGGTCCTTCTTCGTGGACTTGTGGGTAAGATGCTCTGTGAATGCCATTCAAGAAACAAGGGGCAGAAGCCTGACAGTGCTCGGGAAGGCTTGGAGTGAACTGGGTTAACTAGCAAGTGCTTACTGACCACCTACTATGTGCAAGACATTAAGGTGCGTGCTGGGGATGAGGATCCTACTATCACAGCTAGTAGGCACTCCCACCGGACTTTCTGCAGTTCGTACCCAGCTGTTAAAACATCAGGGTCTGGTTCTTGTGAGAGGCAGGGTAGCCTAATGGTTAGCAGACTGGTGTTTGGGTCAGATGGGACTGGTTTGAATCTTGATCCCTTCCTCAAGGCAGGGGCCTCAGTCAAGCGACTCACCCCTCTCAGAGCTTCTGCCTCACCATCTGCAATGCAAACCCAGGGTAAAAATAGGCCCTATCTCCCTGAGCTATTGTGAGAATTAAACAAAATAACTTATGCGAAGGCTGGCTCACTGTCAGTGCCCGATCAACAGCCGGCACCACGATTTTGCTGCGACTGTAGGGGCGCAGGGCCTGCATTTTACTTTCTCGGGCACCTGCAAGTCCTCAGGACCTAGCCTGGCTCGTGGCAGGTGCAACTGCACGGTTTCGAAGTAAACGCGGGCGCGATTGAATGAATGCCATCTTGTCGCTGGGCCATCTTCATAAACGCGGTCCCCCAACTTTTCGCTTCTCCCAGATGGAGCTCCTATTTTTAGCTCTGATGCCCCCTTCTGTGTTTCCCCCCTTGAGAGCTTTGCTGATGGGAGCTCATAGTAGGTGCTTATGAAATACCAGCCGACATGCCTGCACGTCACTTGGGTTAAATGCTGTCAAGAATATAGCCTGGCCGAGACCGGTTCGGCTCAGTGGATAGAGCGTCGGCCTGCGGACTGAGGGGTCCCGAGTTCGATTCCAGTCAAGGGCATGTACCTTGGTTGCGGGCACATCCCCAGTAGGGGGTGTGCAAGAGGCAGCTGATCGATGATTCTCTGTCATCGATGTTTCTAACTCTCTATCCCTCCCTCTTCCTCTCTGTAAAAAATCAATAAAATATATATTAAAAAAAAAGAAAAAAAAGAATACAGCCTGACATCCACAGCGTGGGGCCCAGAGCCGCTCTTAAGCCACCATAGCCCTCCTGCCCCCTCTGGACTGTGTCCTGCCCCCCGATTGATATCGGGGACCTGGGCCGCTTAAGCCCCTGTCTGTACGTCAGGGACCCACCTCTCCTGCTTCCTCTCAGGCCCTGAGGCCCATCAGGAATTATCCCAGGCTGCCGGCCGGGTGGTGGAAAATGAATACTCTGGCTGCTTCTCTGTTTCCAGATTGATTGGGGACAAATGGGAACTCGGCCCCCTCAACCAATCACCCGAGGCAGTCAGCTGTAACTAGGTGTACAGTTAAACAGCCGGCGTGTGAAATGGCACGCCTGCACTCTGCTGATTAAAACAAATTCCAAATCGCTGGTCCCCGCCGCCACCTCGTGGAGGCTCGGGAGCAGATGGGGCGGGGCGGGGGGCACCTGCGGCCGCCTCAGCAGCCACAATTGTTCATCCTGGCAAAGTGTAAGGCATCTAGTTGCCCGGCTTTATTACTCAAACAATAAGAATAACACCTAAGCAGTATTGATGTTGTGCTAAACGCTTTACGTGTATTAGCTCATTGTATCCTCCCTGCAAGGCAGGTCCTATCATGATAGCCATTTCACAGACAAGGAAACAGGCACAGAGAAGGCAATAACCTGCCGGGGTTCACCCAGCTGGTAAGAGGCTGCGGTGCCCACTGGGACAACTTTACAAGGATAATTCCATTTGATCCTCCTGGTAGTCCTATGAGGTAGGAACTTGGTTATCCTTGTTTGACACATGGGGAAACTAAGGCTCAGGGAGGTGAAGTCATGCCTTAAGTGGCCAAGTTGGGGTTTGAACCCAGGTCTAATAAAAATCACCTTA
Source organism: Vespertilio murinus (assembly GCA_963924515.1). Taxonomy (NCBI): domain Eukaryota; kingdom Metazoa; phylum Chordata; class Mammalia; order Chiroptera; family Vespertilionidae; genus Vespertilio; species Vespertilio murinus. The sequence continues at coordinate 22,179,755 of OZ004720.1, read as the reverse complement.
TCTAGAGGGCTTCTAGAACGCCCCTGGGAGCAGAGAGCCTGGGTGGCAGTCTCTGTGCCGAGTCCTGGTGAGGCGGGAGGTGAAGGGAAGGGGCCGGTGGAACCGTTGGAAATGCCTGAGCCACCCCGGAAGATCATGCGCCATTCAGGCATGAGGAAGTTTCAGTAACGCCAACGTTCTCAAGCAATTAGATGGTCGGTCCCTCTTGGTTCAGCCCCTAATGGTTGGCAGTTGCGACTCTCCGACTCTCCAGAGCTGAGCCGTGCGCCGTACCGCAGTCTGTCTTGAGCTCCACGTGTAATCAGGGCTCGGTGACAAGCCTAACGGCTGGGGTAGATAAAGCACTTTCCCCACGTCAACTTGAAGGGACTGTCATCGCTGAGGAGCTGCTGCGACGGTGGAGGCCTCCGCCAGGGTGAGAGAGAGACTGAGCCATCGATGGGCAGGAGGTGCGACTCCAGTGTCTCTCCTGAAGGGGGACCCTGAGGGCAGGATGGAGGGGCAGGGCCAGAAGCAGCTCTGGAGTGAGGGGAGCCGGGCCCACGCCACACGCCCAACTACGCAGGCTTCTGTACGGGCTTCTCTGTTTCCTGGCTGCCACACAGCTTTCCTCTAACTCGGCTTCTCTCCTTTCTCCGCTTTGCATCCTCCCATGGCTCCCGCATGGCCCTCAGGATAAACACAGATGCTACCCAATGACATGGGCGGCCCTCTACCCTACAGCCCCGGAGCTCTGTGCTCCAGGGACACAGAACTGCTGGAACCCACTTGGCTTACCCTCTGGCCTTTGCCGAACCCATTTTCTTGGTTAAGAAGGTCTCCTCTTTCTTTCTTGATTTGGAATGCCTTCCTCCTTCCTTTTCACCTGCTAATATTTATTTAGCTTTGATATTCAATAGAGGTGTTACCTCTCCCGGGGAGCCCTCCCAGAATACATCCAGCTGTTTGCTGTCCCCGCCCCACCACCATGCTCCCATCTCATTGGCTGGTCTCTTTTCCTCTCTGGCAACTCCCAGAGGGCAGTAGCCCTGGATGTTCCTTGTGTATCTTTGTGTTCCTAATGTCTACCAAAGTTCCTGGCTTATGGCAAGTACTCATTAAATGTCTATTGAAGACATAAATGAAAAATTACATGAATAAATGAATGCCTGCGTGGATATGCTGTGGCAGTGGTTCTCAATCAAGTTTGATTTTGCCTCCAGGGGACAAGTGGCAATGTCTGGAGACCTTTTTAGTTTGTCATGACTTGTGGAGAGGAGGGGGAGAGCGCTATTGGCATCCAGTCCACACTGGGGCCAGGGATGCTGTCAAATATCCTATAATGCACAGACATAATTTCCCCAGTAAGTTTATAATCCGGCAAGCATACAAGAGCAACAGCTGAGAAACTGCTGGAAAACAGAAGAGAACAGGAACATTTATTAACCCCCTCCCCCCATCTCTACCCTATTGAACTCCTACTCATCCTTCAAGACCCAGCCTAGACACTGCCTCCTCCATGTAGCCTTCTCTGATGCCACAATCCAGGCAGTCCGCTGCTTCTCTCTACTATTGCAATTTCCATCAGCCTGTCCTAACATGATTTGTACACTAAAGGTCCAGTGCATGAATTCGTGCACAGGTGGGGTCTGGCCAGCCTGCTCTGGTTGGGGCTGAATGGGGCCAGTCAGCTGGGGAAAAGGGGCCAATCAGGGAGACAGTGCATGTCAAATCAAGCAGTCATTCTGGTCGTTCCAGTGTTTTGGTCTCTTGGTTTTTATATATATAGATGTGGCTGTCTCTTCTTTGGTCTGAGGACAGGGGCAGAGTCCTAACTGCATTTGTTTCTCTAGTGCTTGGAGAATCATGAGTGGTTTATGAAACGTTTGGGGAAATAACAACTCAGAGACGGGACTGCTGCAGCCACCAAGTCCACAGCGGGATTTTCGCACCTTCCCACTATGGCTAACACACCCAAGGGTGCACATAGCTTCCAGCCCTGCCATGACCTGACACGGAGGAGCAAGGCTGTTCTAGGCCGTCAGTGCTTTGTCATTGACTTTGCTGCCAAGCCACAGAGCAAGAAGTTCTCCCAACGAGCACATCAACCAACAAGCTATAAATTAAAAAGGAGACAAAAAAACCCTGCTAATTCTGACCCACTCTATTTTTCTCTCGCAGCTGCTGGGGAGAGAGCGCACTGTGACTTTCAGAGGGAACATTTCTTTGGCTGAAGTTTCCCTCTCTCTGCCTGCCTGGTCATCTCCCTCCTCCAGGGTCCGGCCTGGATGGGGCCACGGGAGAGCGGGCATCGGGGTTACGCAGACCTGGGCTCAAATTCTGGCTCCGGCCCGCCACGTTGTAATCTTGCCTCCCGGAGCCTCAGTTTCCCCACCTGCAGAATCCTAACTTCTGAGCAGTTCAGGAGAGCACATAACCTTGGGGATTCTACTCCAGCGTCACCCAGGTGCCCACAGAGGGTCTGAAACCATCTGCAGGATGTGGGTTCTTGGCTCCAAAGGGAGGCAGAGCTTCCCCGTGCCTGGCGCCCGGTCCACAACCCCTCCTCTCAACGTTCCTTGTCAAGTCTCAGAGAATATTAACACTTGGACTTGTCCAGGATAAAGGGCCTCGGACACCGCTTAGTGACTAACTCCCTCACTGTGCACACGAGGAAACTGAGGCCCGGGGAGGGGAGGAGACTTAACGAGGCTGCTCAGAGAGGGCTGCACGTTCTCCTGGGTAGTAATAACCATGACATCTGCCACATATGAAGGGCTTACTCATGTGCCAGGCACTGAATTATCTTAACACCCTGGGAGGAAAAAAAAATACCCATAAAAGGAAAAAACTAATAAAGTGCACCTCATTAAAATGAAGAGCTTCCGCTCTCTGAAAGACACTGCGAAGAAAATAAAGACAAGCCAAGATGGGGAGGAACTATTTGAGAATCTCACAGCCGATGAGGAATCATATCCAAAAAATATATAAATAATCCTCAAAACCAATAGGATCAAAATAAGCAACCTCCCAAAGCGGGGGACATATTGGAACAGCTATATGGATGGCATAGCAGCCTGAGAAAGGATGCTCCATGTCATTAGCCACGAAGGAAATGCAAATTAAAACCTCACTGAGACGCCCTTCCTCGTCTTCCCTCTGAAGTATGTTCTTCAAAGTCTCAGCTACATCTTCTATTCCCATAGCTTCATGTTACATGCGTATTACTTGATTTATTCCATTAGAATAGAAGGGCCACAAAGACAGCCTGCCTGTCTTATACGTCACGTAATCCCTGCACTCAACCTCCCGTGTCTGGCACAGAGCTGGTGCTCAATAAATATTTGTTGAATGAACAACCTGCCTGAGGCCTCATAGTGCATGAGAGTTGGGTAATCAGGGAAGGCTGCATGGAGGAAAATCCCTTTCCTTACTCTTCTACCTTTAGGATCAAGGAATAGCCCTCTGCGGTTACCTTTCCCCAATTGTGAGCAGGGGCAAGGGGGTTGGGGGACGGGGGGGGGGCAGAGGGGGGGCTGGGGATGGTGGTTGATAAGACTCTTCTCAAGGCCCCACCAGCCTTATCTTCCCCGTCTGGCTCCACGCCCCCCTTCGCCCGCCTTCCCTCCCACCCACATTCCCCCCTCTGATTAGGGTCAGGAGCCTACAGCCCGGCCCTCCATCTTCCCAGACGCGGTAATTTTCCAGAGCACAGTTATTCCCTGGGGAACACTGACATTTATTTTCTAGCTCATTCGTTTCTCTTCAGAAGTTCATTTGTTCGCACATTTGCTCGTTTAGCCCATTGTTCAGGCAGGCAAGGACCTCCGCGTAGTCATTTCTGCACGTCGGGGGGAGGGTGCCTGTGTCACGCTAGCACTTACCCCCGTGGTAGGAGCGCCAGTACGTGCTTGTCAGCTGAGTGAGCGGAGGGGAAGCAGACTTCCTGTCCCAGTGCTGTTCCCATGGACAACTGCATTGGGGTGACTGATTTTTCCGTTCTCCACTCCCATGGAGGGCCTGTGTCACCGCCCCCCGCCCCCCAGCCCCAATGGCCATGAGCTCATTTTCATTGAGAGGCACTGAGCTTTCCATGCCTTTATGCAAATCCTTTCTCAGTTGGTCCAACTGAGCTGCCATGTTCTAGAGGGCAGGGTCCACTCTGTAGACCCTCACCCACCCCACAAATGCCTACCACAGAGCCTCGTACATGTGCTCAGAGTGGCAGTTGGAGGTGACACAGCCAATCATATCAACAGTTACTGTTTATTGAGTCAAGGTCTGGCATGGTCTACATATCACTTCCTAGACCCCTTGAATAACCTCCTGAAAACCATGTGAGTATCCTGGTTTTACACTTGAGGAAACTGAGGCTCAGAGAGGTTAAGTGAGCACACAGCCATTAGCAACAGAACGGGAACTGGAGCCCAGATCCATTGGACTCCAAAGATGGAGCTTTCTCCATCCATTTGTCCAATAGATGTTGGTTGAGCATATACTAGATGCCAGGACCCATGTTAGGGATGTGTGCAGAGCAAAAACATATACAGGCACATCTTATGGAGTTTGTATCAGTTAGAATCTTCTGGGATAAGCTATGAGGCCCATGGAAGTGTATTAGTTAACTCAGCTGCCGTGAGTCACATGAAACCCTAACCCAGTGGCAGTAAGAGGCTGGAGGGCTGACCTAGCCATTCAACAGAGGCAGCAAGGCCCTCAGCTCTTTCTTTTTCTGCTCTGTCGTCCTTGTGTGGCTTTGGCTTCATGGCTGAAACATGTCCGCTGAACTAGTCTCATTGGCTTTGGGTTCCCCAGAGGAATTAAGGGAAGAGGCACAAAGACCAAAGGCATCCAAGTCAAATCTGTCTTCTTTTGAGAATCTTTCCCAGAAGTTCCAATCAGCATCTTCGGCTCACATCTCAATGGCCAGACAGTGCCATGTGACCCTTCCTAACTGCAAGGGAGGCTGGAAACTCAACCACTGTAGAGAAAGGCTAGAGAGGACAGGAGCGGGCAGGGTGATCAGTAAACACATCCACAGGGAGATAGATTTTATAAACTGATAATTACAGAAAAATGAAGACGTAATTACTAGCTGAGATAAGGGCTCTGAAGGACTATGACTCTCTGAATATATATTTAAGTCTCTGATCTCAAGGGTAACAGAGGCAGTGGGCAAAGGGCAGCCACTATGTGCAATGGATGCTTGAGCTGGAATCTGAGGAACAACTGGGTAAACTTGGTGAAAGTTGGAGGGCAGTATGTCCCAGGCTGATGAACAGCTTGTGCAGTGGTGAGAGGTAGGCAGAGACCCAGACCATGCTGGGAACAGTGGAACAGATTCATAATTTTGGTCTTTTTTTCTGAAAGCAATGGGGAGCCACAGGAGGGTTTTAAAATGGGGAGGGGAGGTGACACTGGCAAATCTCTGTGTTGAAAGATGTCAATGGTAACAGGGTGAAGAAGCTGGAAGCCGACCACTGAGGAGACTGTTGCTGTTGGCCAGGTGGTAACTGATGGTGGCTAATACACAGGCGGTTGGTGGGAAAGTGAGCTGCTCTGAAAACTATTTAGGAGGCACAATTAGCAGGAGTTGGAGATGGATAGGGTAAGAGGCGTGGGGGAGAGTAAGGAGTGATGGATGACTTCCAAGCTTTTGTCTTGCTCAAGCATGCATATGGTGGCACAGTTCACCAAGCCAGCAGACACCACAGAGGGAGGACCAGGCATGGGGAAAATCGAGGCTCGAGGAGTGCGAGCCAAGTGCAAGTTGGCTCTTGTGTGGAGTTAGATGCCATCCTTCCTAGCACAGTCCTTCATCTTCTAGACAGCCACCGTTAGCCCTGTCTGCTCTAAATGCAGGTACTTCGCGTCTCTTGTTGAGTCCCATTTATTTCCTTCCTGGCCAGACTGCAAATCACCATTTGGGATGGCCACGGTTTTCTTCAAGCGCATCCCTCGTCATTCTTTCTCCACAGGGGTCGAGATGCACTAGCCCAACATAGCTCACAGCATCGTCTCGTTGGCTTGCTTCCTTCTTGGCGTCATCCCTCAGCCATGGATGCTGGGTTGAGGCCACTGTCTGTGTTCAGCTTGTCCTTGAAGAGACCCCAGGCCTCCTGCTCAGAATCAGCCAGCCCTGGAGTCTATTAGCTTCTTGGCAAGCTGAGTGAGCCTGCTACTTGAAACCGGTAATGGAGGAGCAGGAGCAGGCACGGGCTTGGCGGTGGTTGTGATTCTTCGAGCTGCATAGATGGTATCGATTAGGGCGAGGCGAGCCACTTTCTCTGACTGAGTGGGCTTCTTGACCAGTGACAGGCTTGTCCTGTGTTTGGCATGACAAGCTATCTGCCTGACAGAGTCCCCACTAGCTGCACAAAGCTAATCAGAAAACTGAAATTGCCAAAGCCTGGGATAAATTGGAGTGCACTCCCCTCTCTCAATGCCCTGAGTGGTAGGGTCGCTGGGACAAATCTCTTCAAGTGGTCTAAGAATCACCACAAATTCTTCAAGCCACTGAGGCGTCCATTTATTCAGAACAGTTTAATTACTTGAGCGACTTTTCCCCCCCAGATCGCACAGTAAACCATGTGGACTGTAGAACTTTCGTAATAATATTCCTGATATTATGTCAACATGATATGGTTATGCAATGAAAGTATATTGAAAATAAAAGAACAAGATGCTATGTAATAAAATCCCTGCTGGTATGTCTAAAACAATTTCTAATTTGAGCCCATGACTGTAAGTAACCACAGACTCATGCCATTGTAGTTCTAAGTCCCTGAATGGGGGCAATCTGTTACCCAGCATTAGCACAGCAGAGCTGACTGATACAGGTCCTGACATCCATTTAGCTATTTAAGCTCTAATCCGAAGCATCTTTGGATGCCTCTTTTGTCTATTATTCTCTACACCCAAATCCATCAGCATCTCTTGCCAACTTGACCTTCAAAACACAACCCTGCACAAGTACCCAGGTGCTCTCTCCATCACTGCTGCCGCTACCCCAGTCCTGTGTTGAGCCCAAACTTTTACCCAGATGACTTCAACAGTTTCTTACTAGTCTCCCACTTCTTCTTTCTTCACTCTGTTTTCCAACCAGTGGCCGGAGTGAGTTTTAAAACAATCATATAAATCACAGCTCTGCTCTATACCCTTACATGTAGAAAAACCCCAAACTCTTTGTCATGCTTCAAAGGCACAAGATGATCTGTCCCCACCTCTCTCTCTGATAACTCCTATTTCTCTCCCTCTCTGCCATCACACCTGGGCCATCCTGACTTCCAGTGCAGTTCTTCTCCTCCAAAGAGTGATTGCATTGGGGTATTAACCATATCAAATCTCCCTAACTCCTCCATTACAGAAACACCCATTTAGCAATGTCCAAGACACTCAGAATAAGTTGTGTTCTTCCTCATTTTCCCTCCCATCTTCGTTTCTGCATCCAAAGCTCTCTCACAATGTACAGCCTCCTTAGATCGACAACAGCGACCAGTGTTACAAGGATTTTCCAACTGGATTCAGGATGGTGCTTTCATTCTGCGCTCCCCCCTCTCCCCCCCCCCCCCGCCCAATTAAGATATTTCACTCCATGATGATAATCCACTGTGTGCCATCGATCCCTCGATGCTTAATGACAAGGCCACTTGAGTAGTAATTAATTCCAATATTGAGCATATTTTCATTAAGAGCAGAAATGACAGGTCAGACTTAGTGAGCTGTGAATTCTCAGGCCCGGATTAAATCAGCTTTGCCTTACAGATGGCGAGTATTTCCCAGACTTTCCAACTTCCCACCTTTTCCCGGATCCTGAGGCTGTAATTGCAATGACAATAAGTACTGTTGTCAACATGGACTGAGTGTCTTCCATGTACCAGATGTGATACAAGCACTTTCCATGCACTAACTGAGTTAAAATCCTCACTATTCCTTCCAGATGGTTCTATTATTACCCCATGGTACAGGTGAGGAAATAGCCCCAGAGAAAGGAAGGGTTTGGGGGAGGGCAGGCAGGGGAACAGGGAAGAGCTGTGGAAGGTTGGCTGGTCAGCCCCACCCCCATCGGGCCGCTTGGCTGGCCACATTTGTGCATGCGGGGAGGGGAGGGGGTCCCTCAGCCCAGCCTATACCCACTCCAATCTGGGACCCCTCGGGGGATGTCCGACTGCCGGTTTAGTCAGCAAACTGACTGAGAACTAGGCCCCAGGTCTGCCTGGTTCTCTCTCCTGATCTCTGGGCATGGCTTGGAGACAGGAGCTGTCCCTTTAACTCGCTGGGCGATCAGAATGTTCTGGGTTGAGAGAGGAGGATGGAAATCATTCAAATCCAATTTCCGTGGCTTCACCAAGTGTTCCTGTCACTTGATAAGAAGCGGCCGGGACCTCAGCTCTGCTTCTGTCAGCGAGAAGCTGGGACGGTTCAGTGCTTCGCCAGCTAGCTCCTCGCACTAGGCCGTCCACTGGGCTCTGCAGATAAGGCCCAGCTAATCAGAGAAGACGCCTCCTCCTTCCTCAAATCCCTGCTCACCTCCCGGAAGGGCCCTTCTGGCCCGGGGTGAGCGCATTTGAAATGATCTCCGACAAGGCGCTGGAATTGGAAACTTGATCCAAAGCCCAATCCTGGCCGCTGGGGCATAACCTCAGGCTAAGAAATGAAGGCCTGAGGAGTTCTTTTTATTCCTTCATTTCCTTCTTTCCGGGGTTTCTTTTTTTGTTCCCTTTTCCTCCCCACCTCTCACAGCTCTGCTCTCCAATCTCCTTAAGGATCACGTCTCTTCTTCTCTTCCTTTCTTTCATCTCTTCCGGTGTCTCTATCAGGGGCCAGTTTCCTTCTGGGGATAGAGGAATCGCCTCTGCCCTTGTGGTTGGCCATCCCAAGATGGTGGGAGGGGTCCTTCGAGTTCTCCAAGCCGGGAAAGGAAAACCAGGGTCTCACCAAGAGCGCCCAACTGTCTCTTAGGCCAAATATAAATTAATTGCACAACCATCTCATTTAACACCATCATTTAAAAAAAATACATCACAAAACTGCAAAGGTTATTTACATGTAGGTAGCGCAGTTCTCCCTTCTAACCAAAGGCCACTCTTGTCAAAACTGATGGGAAGCAGGTTCTGGGAAACACTTCTCTTGGACAATTTTGCTCCTTTCCTTTAAAAAGCATGTAGCACCTTCCATTTCTCTACTTCAATAAGCACTTCAGTGCCTGTGTAATTAATGCCTAGTGACTCACACTGAGCACTTGCTCTGCGCTAGGCATTCTACATGCATCATCTCACCGCCGAGGCATCCCTAGGAGGTGGGCGTTACCATATCTCACTGATTCTCAGATGCACATAGATTTACATTTTAACATCTCTGAATTTGGAATGTATCTTTTAACCAACAGCATGTCCCAGTCTCATTGGCAGCGCTTTTTCCTCCTTGGCCCATAACATATTACATATCTGATCGTCAATGCCATCTGAGAGTTGATGAACTATTTCACAGTTTGGGGAAACTGAGGTTCAGATAGTCTGACAGAATAGGATTCTAACCCAAGTCTTCTAACTGTATAGCCCCGGACCCTTGGCCATGCTCACCGTTATACCCCAACTCTGTGTCCACCCATAGGACACAGAGGTCGACAGATCCTGTCTAGATTACTGGAAACTAGTCCCGTCTAGGTGGCTAGATTCATGACATACTAGCAAAATAACACTGTAGGTGACCTAGTTTAAACCCTTCCTCTTCCACTGAGGCCGGAAAGGGAAATAATTGGCTGAAGGGCACACAGCAAAGGACCAAGAGAGAAATGGGACCAGGAGCCAGCCTCACGACCTCCAGGAGTATGAGCTTGTCCATCAATGTTAAAAGTTCATTTCCAACCCACCCCTCCTGCCAAACCCTGTCTATTTCCCCTGTCATGATTCTTGTTCTACTTTTATCTCTCCTTTCCATCCCTTCCGAACTGCAGGCTGCCCACTCTTTCCTCCCTCCCCTCCAAATCTGGGCCAGCTGGTTCCGAGTACCTTTTGTTGAGGCTTGTTAAAAATCAAGGTGCTGCGGTCTGTCTATTCGCACCTTTCCTCTGGGCAAGCTCCTTCCTTCCTGAAATTTCGTCTCAGCCCTAGGTAGGAAATTCTCATATAAGAATCCTCCACATGATCTTCCTGCTTTGTCTAGTTCTGGACTTTTAAGTTCTTAACCTGGGATGCAGGGGTAGGCGTTGGGACGTGTTATCTGTGATCTAACTAAATATGTGACCAGTGATGTGGGGTGAATGCATTATGGGGTGCCAGTGTCCACAGCTGTTAGGTTACAGTCCTTTAAACAGATAAAGATCCCGTGTGTTATGGCAGTTCCGTGAAGTTCAAGATAAAGTAGGAAGTATCATCCTTTTCACGCTGCAGACTAGAAAGCTGATACACAATGTGGTAAGGGGACAGACACACGGGGGCCATCCAGCTGCACCTGCGGCCAGGACCTGAACTCACTTCCTGGCTTCCTTGTATTAGGTGTCTGGTGCTTGCAGCTAGAATAACAATCACCCAGTGATGAGCAAAGCCAATCTCCCCTGGATGAAACAGCTACTTTGCTTTAAAAAAACGAACTAGGGGTCAGGGGAGGGTTACATGGATAAACTGAGCCTGGTCTCAGCCAGCCCCACCACCCCTGGTGGGAGGGACAGAAGGTCTCAGCCTGCTCTGGGATTTAGGTCCTCCCTCCCCCACAATATTCAAATGACTAACACTGAGCTTTGGTTCTGATAACAGGTTTCTGCCTCCATCCCAGCCCCAGCCTATTGATGCCTTATCAGTTCTGCTTTCTTCTAGCCAATCCCTATCCCGAGGACCAGAGTGCTGACCCAAAGGCTGGTGTCCAGCTTCTGGCGCTGTACTCTCATCCTTAGTGCTGGCTCCGAGCTGTGCCTTCTCTCTCTCTCTCTCTCTCTCTCTCTCTCTCTCTCTCTCTCTCTCTCTCGGCACCTGGTCTGCTTTCAGGTTCCTTATTTCCTCGGGCCCCGGCCCTTCACTCATTTCCACCCGACTTCCTCTGTGAGGACGTGGATTCTGTCTACTTTTGTTCACCACTGTCTGCCCGTCACAAATGACTGCAGCAAAATATCCAATGTCTGCCTGAACACAAAGGGAAAGTGTGCTGACCAGCCCCTTCTGGTTCCTGTTGGATCCTGACAGGAAAACCACTGGCCTGCATCACTTGCAAGGTATATTTTGCACCCACACCTTTTTAGAACTCTGATTGCAGCTCCAGTGTATATAACACGAAGTAGCAGAATGGACAGGTAGGCAGAGCTGCGTCTTTCTTCCTTTAGACTTTATCGTCTGGCCCAGGATCCAGGGCAGGAAGGGCGGGCGAGGGTTACATTCTTGTCCACAGACCTGTTTCCCTGATGGCATTGCTCTTCTTTGGAATGCAGAGTGAGTTTGGCACCTGCCACTCACGGCCCCATCTCATCTCAATACATTCCAGCAACTAAATGCCTCAACAGGGCTGAAACATGATTGCTGCCAAACCTCTTGAATTAAAAAATTATATATGTTGAACTAGCTCTTCCTTTCATGGCGTGGAAATTCCCATTCCAACAGTGCAGATCCGGCTGTCTTCTGTGCTCCCCTTCCCCAAGAAATGGAGAGCCCCAGGCAAATCTACGGGAGCCAGAACTAGGGGATTTCAAGGTGTAGGTACAAGATTGGTAAGGTCAGAGGCCCACCAGGCTGGCAGGATATGCAAATGAGTAAGGTGGACCGGGCGGGGCATGACATACAGAGAACCCATGCCAAATTAAGAGGCATCCTTGGCCTCGGTCAGAGAGCAGGAATGTGGGTCCTGTGGTGCCAACCCTTCCGATTTTTCTGGTGATGCCTGAACTTGGGATTTTCATGCATAAATAAATAAATAAATAAATAAATAAAATTCCTGTTTTAAAACAATATGGTGGTTCCTCAAAAAATTAAAACCAGAACTTGCCTTTTGACCCAGCAATCCCACTTCTGGGTAGAGATCCCAAGAAACCCAAAACACTGATTCAAAAGAACATATGCACCCTCACTGCAGCCTGATTTACAACAGCCGGGCTATCGTAGCAACCCAAGTGCCCATCTGGTACGCAAGTGGACAAAAACATCTGGTACATGTGCACAACGGAACATTACACGGCCACAAAAAAGGAATAACATCTTACAATTTGCGACAGCACGGATAGCACGGACGGACCTACGGAGTATTGTGCCGAGAGAATTAAGCCAGCCACAGAAAGGCAGATTTTACCTGACTTCACTTGCGTGTGGAGTCTAAAGAACAACATAAATAAGTAAATGAAACGGAAACAAGATTCCTAGATACAGAGGACAGACGGATGGCTGCCAGAGGGGAGAGGGGCTGGGGGACTGGCTGAGCGAGGTGAAGGGAGCAAGAAGTCCGCGTTGGTGGCGACAGAGTCGTCACCCGGATGTGAACGGCCGCATTGGGAATCTAGTCAACAATACTGGTAACTATGTACGGGGCGGGGGGCTGCTGGAGGCATCCGAGGAAAGACGAGGAAAATAAATGATTGGGTAACCACTATGCTGTGCACCTGACACTAAACCAAAATAACACCGACTGTCAACTGTAACTGAAAAATAAAACTTGGCACGGCCCTGCACCGCCCTTCCCCCGCAGGCGGCTGCCTACCCGCACAGATCCGAGATCCACTTCCGGCAGCTCCGCGGCCGTTTCCGGCGAGAGGAGAGACCATCGGAGGGACCCGGGGCCCATGGTGGGCACTGGCGTCCTGGTGGTGACGGATGACCCCAAGGAGCCCGTCTGCTCTTCACCCTGCGCGGTGCTGCTGCCTACCCGGCTGGGCGCCGCCATGATGGCGGCGAACCGTGCTCCCCCAGCTGGAGCCAGGCTGTGACCGGAAGCAGCAGGGACACGTGGGCTGCTTGGCGGGATCCATTTCCGGGTCACGCACTGCGTGGGTCAAGAAGGAGGGAGTCCTCCAGTGGAGGCCAAGCAGCATGGCCTACGTGAAATATGTTAAAGTCAAAGGCTGACACAGGCCAGAGAAGCCAGGTTTAGGTTTCTGTGGGGCCGCAGAAAAACCAAAGCTTCATAGAAACGCAGGTTTCTTTCGATAGAGATGCTGAATACCAAAGGACTGAAATGAATGAGTCATCGTCAACATAAAATAATAGAACATTTTAATAAAAATTAGCACTTTTTCTTGAACATGAACTTACCAGACACCGAACAACTGCTCAAATTAATAAGTGTAATGCAAATAAGCCTATTTTTCTTGTTTTCCGGAAACGGAATGTTTTCAGTTGCGTACGCTCAACAAGTCAGTACAAGACTGATGACGTGGCCGTCGGCTGCTAAAATATTCGTTGCTAGTATTAGTGGAGAGAAATGGTGTGCCTGCGAGTAAGGAATGTAAGGGAAATGAATGCAACATGGTTATAGTCATCAGTCATGAGCGAATGTTGGAATTCGTTATTAATAATCAGGTATAACAGGATATTGTAAAAATTAAGTTATGAAATTTTAGTGAAAACACTTTTTATATACGGTTATATTGGCAGGACTGCAAACAAATTCATTGTGGGCCACATGTGGCCCGCAGGCCACGAGTTTGACATGCTTGGCGTACATGAATGATCACCAAAACCCACAGAGGAGAGCTGGGTCTTGGGCCTCCAGAGAAAAACAAGATGCTGGTTAAAGAGCCAGACTCAGCACTTGGTTTTGAGCAGTAACAATGATTTCACTGAGGTCCATCCCACCACAGCCATGTCACCCACGAGGAGTGTGAACTAAGGGCAGGCACCCGAGATCCCTCTGGTGAAGAAGAAGAAGAAAAAGAAGGCCCACAGCACCCTCCGTGAGGAGCACCTGCAACCTGAGACCAAGTCCCGAGCCGGGCGGGCAGAGAAGTCTCCCGGCCCCAGGACACAGGCTCTGGGTCCATCGGAGTTCCTCAGTGGGAAGAAGAAAAAGAAGAGGAAGTCCGTGTGTCATCTGGTTGGAAGGAGAAGACCTCCCTGGACCCCAGAGGAAGTGGCCAGAGTGGCAAGAAGCTCAGAAAAACACAAGAAGGAGAAAAAGGCCCAGAGGCCACAGTCTTCTCAGCCCGGAACCCTCGGGTCTGCGAGGCCAAGGACGCCCTGCACGCCAGCTCAGTGGGAAAGATGACCAGGAACAGGCAGCCTCGGAGCAGAAAAGGAAGCTGGGGAGCCCCAGGGAGCACAACCTGACTGAGAAGAAGAAGAAGAAAACCCAGCAGGAGGGAGACACCCCCCTTGGCCACCCCAAGTCCTTCTGGTGGCATGGAGAGCTGCCCTAGGAAAGGATGCACAAAGAAGCCGGTCAACGTTGAGGCTTCAGAATACATCCCAGCAGGAGATGGCCTCAAGGCCCCTGCAAAGAAGAAAACCAAGTCCACTAGAGGGCCTGGGAGCTAGGCATTGAGGAGCCAGCTCTGAAGAGGAGGAAGAAGAGGAAGAAGAGGAAGGGAAAAGAGAAGGAGAAGGAAGAGAAGGGGGAGAAAAGTAGTAGAATTTTGGGAGGAGGAGCCCCACCCAGACTTAGAGCGGGTGTTGGAAAAGAAAGGCCACAGGAACGCAGACCAGTGCAGCGAAAGGCCTTGAGGGAAGAAACTGATCATGCCTGGCCTGCGTGGTTGAGCGTGGGCCTATGAACCAGGAGGTCACGGTTCGATTCCCGGTCAGGGCACATGCCTGAGTTGCAGGCTGGATTCCAGTGTAGGACCAGTGGAAGGCAGCCCATGAGTGATTCATCATTGATGTTTCTATCTTTCTCTCCCTCTCTCTTTCTGAAATCAATGAAAATATACTTTAAAAAAAAGAAAATAAGTTGATCATGAATCAGGCACAACAGAAGACTCTGAAATGCAGACATGGACTCATTTTGGCCAGTGGCATACTACTGGTATTAAAAACGAGGGACAGAAGCTGAGATTTCTCAAAAGTATGGGTGGCTTTAAAAATCTGTCTCCTTCACATCCTTGAACCCACCAGAAGGCCCTACATGGCGCTCACTCGACAGCAAGCGACAGGAAGACAGGAAGGCGGCCAGCAGCCTGCAGCCCGGAGCTGGGGGCCCAGCAGGTGCGCTGGCCTCGGCTCCTCCGCAGCCCCAAACAGAATCTTTCATGTTGACAGGAACGCGTCCAAGTCAATCAAGTTTGAAGATTAAACTCCACTGTCTTGTCAAAATGGCTTTTATTCTTCATTGTGCCGATGAAAGCCTCTGACAGTTGTCTCCAATTAAGGGAGGCTCTGTGGATGTGCTTGGATGACCTGGGGAGGGGGCAGCACGTGTTTCAGGAGCCAAGAGAACATGCGAGTGGCTAAAACCCACTATTTCTGGGTTAAGCCCTCTGTCCCTGTTGAAGACATCGTCGTATGTAAACAACAACAGCTAACATTCGTTGAATACTAAGTATATGTCAGACACATACTAATGTGATTTACTTGCATTGACGTATTTCATTTTAACTATAAAAAAAGAAAACACACAAAAGAAAGAAAAAAATCTTCCATTAAAAAAATAAATATTCTATTGATTTTTTTTACAGAGAAAGGGAGAGGAATAGAGAGTTAGAAACATCAATGAGAGAGAAACATTGATCAGCTGCCTCCTGCACGCTCCCCCTCCCCCAAACTGGGGGTGTGCCAGCAACCAAGGTACATGCCCTTGACCGGAATCGAACCTGGGACTCCTCAATCCACAGGCCGACACTCTATCCACTGAGCCAAACCGGCCAGGGCAAAATCTTCCATTTTAAATGTTGGCATAATCCACTTAAAAATGTAAAAATATTTCCAGGCCAAATTCTCAAGTGCATGTGGATTCGTTTTGGCTTGTGGACTCTTCCCTGACGAAGAGTTTGAAATTTTTCCAACTTTCTTCTGTGCCCCCAAGGAGTCTTTTGGATTGGACTCGGAAAGTCGCTGTGAGAAGGGAGGTGGGAAAAGAGAGCATGGGCCTGAGGGTGCGGGGCCGGTGTCTGCGCTTCCACGCACTCACTCTCCCAGGCAACACACACACACACACACACACACACACACACACACACACACAAGCAATGCCCTCGGGGAAGCTGACTAAGACCAGCGTGGCATGTCCCTGACATCGGAATCGCATCACATTATCGCCACACGAGTGCCTTCCGCTGTTGTTGCTTGTGTTCCAATGTGCTCCGATGCATTCTAAAAGGAGCGCTGTGTTCCCTTAAAGGAAAAAGCCTAATGTTCCGTCCTCTTTCAGAACCCACTCAGGAAAATGAGCTCTCTGAATGGGAACCCTCCAATTTTCTCTCTGGGGGCAGAGAAAGGAATTGGAGAGTTGATGAAAGCCTTTGGTTAGTTCACAGAGGAGTGGCTTTTTTTTTGTTTTGTTCTGGGTTTTGCTTTGATTGTGGCTTTATCGTCCCTCCAATAGGCATGGTCCTGCTAGATGGCGGAGGAGGACGGATGGGAGGATGTGGCCTGTGGGGGTGGGGGATGAGGGATGGCTTCTATTGAGGCTTTCCAGGTGATGGGATGACGGTGTTACCCTCCCATTTTCTCACCTCAGTTCACGGATCAGTGATAACTTTTGCTAACACAGGTGGGTGGTACCTACAGCTTCACAGGACATGTAATTCCACTGACCTTCCTTCTTCCTTCCTTCCTCCTTCCCTCCCCGCTTCCTCCTCCTCCATTTTCTGAGCCTCCTCTACCTGCCAGGCACTGTCCTGGGCAGGATGGAAGAGATGCACTGAGCTGAGTCACAGCAGGTACATATCTGAATGACATGAATTCACCTCCACAAGTTCAGATAAGAAGAGAGAGTTAAAGAATGTGGGCAATTTGGCTGAATGTTGTGCAAGCAAATAGGCCACGAGCACGTGCTGCCCTGAGTCAGTCTGGTCCTCACATACCCCTCAAAGTGTGAGCATCCTGTTCCACGGAGTGAATTTAACTCATGATGTTAGACAAGTGTGGCGGAGGATTCTGGGTTTTCACTAAAACCTATTTCCTGCCCTAACCAGTTTGGCTCAGTGGATAGAGCGTCGGCCTGCAGACTGAAAGGTCCCAGGTTCGATTCCGGTCAAGGTCATGTACCTTGGTTGCGGGCACATCCCCAGTAGGGAGTGTGCAGGAGGCAGCTGATCGATGTTTCTCTCTCATCGATGTTTCCAACTCTCCCTCTCTCTCCCTTCCTCTCTGTAAAAAAATCAATTAAATATATTTAAAAAACAAACAAACAAACAAAAACCCTATTTCCTTTTCCTCCTGTGCACAAAACTAGGCTACATATCCCAGGCTCCCTTGCAGGTAGGGACTGAGTTCTGTCTATGGTTGTGCCACTTTGAGGCCCAATCAAAGGCCCTCCCCCACCCCTATATTCACTCTGCTGAAGACCCATCGAAGAACTCCATCGCCCAAGGAGGGTAGAGCCTCAAGTCAGAGGAATTTGCATGCCTGAAGGTCCAAGAGGAAAGTTGCCTGCAATAGACATTTTAGGAGCACGAGACAAAACCACTCTCAGTCAACTGAGGTTTTGGGGGTGTATTCACTACAGCATCTTAACATGACGTAGCCTAGCTAATATGTCAGCTATTTTGCCAAATGAAGAAATGATCATCCGTGGCAACCCTGGATTACGATCTGGCCTGACAGAGAGGACTGGACTGACAGAGAGGGGGTGTGCGGCTCTCCGTTGTGGTTGCATGTGAGTGCTACCTTATGAGCTGACTTTTAGAGTCTCGACCCTGGATCTAAGATGTGACTGTTCCTTAAGGAGCATCTTCCGGGACAGTTCGCAGACGAGGCAACCATTTGGTCAACTGGGGAAGTGAATTCAATTGCACCCTCCCACCATACATGACTAATGCAAGGGTGGATGGTTGCAAAGTTTCTCCATTTTATATGAAGTGGCACAATATCAACTCTAATGCTAATTAAAGGACATGTGTTGTCATCCCTAGAACAACCACCAAGAAAGGTAATGATACATAGCAAAAACATCAATAGATAAAATGTATGTGTAAAAAAAAAAATCAAATAATGTAAAAGAATGCTAAAAAGGAGAAACAAGAAGAAAAAAAGACCAAAAAAAAAAAAAAAGAAAGAAAGAAAAGAAATACACTAGGTTGAAAAATTGAAATACACCCATATTAGCACCTATATTAAATGTTAATATGATGATGCTATCTTCCTTTACTGAAAACCTACTGTGTGCCAGGGTTCACCTGCATTATTCCATGTGCTCTTAACAACAACTTTGTGAGATAACGAATCATTGTCACTGTGATGGAGGAACTGAGAGAGTCAGGGAGGTTAAGTGTTGCCTAAAGTGATGAAGTTAACAATGGACAGAAGCAAGGCTTTAGGTCTAACTGCAGAGCTTATAAACCTACTAGAGGCCCGGTGCACAAAATTTGTGCATGGGTCGGGTCCCTAGGCCTGGCCAGCCATCAGGGTCAATCAGGGTCTTCCTTCATTCTAGGCCACCCCCTGGCGGTCACCACGTATCATAGGGAGCAGTCGAATTCCCGGTCAGTCAAACTCCCAAGGGGGCATTTTGCATCGTAGCCTTTTATTATATAGGACAGCATTCTGGGTGGTTACCAAGTTTTGTGGTCTCAGAGCTGCAAGAATGGAGTGCTGCATTGCACTCTCTAACCCACTACCTCCTGAGAATTCTCGTGGGGGCAAGTGACTTGGAAAAAACAAACCAAACCAAACCAGGAAATGAGCGCCATAGGAGAAACTCTGTCCCAATATGTACCATCAGCAAAAGTGACCTCACAGGCCAGCCCTCCATAGAGCTAAGATGGAAGTTTATGCTTTTTTTTTTTTTTGCCTTAAACAAAGTTGTAGATGCATTAAGAATAAAATGAGGGGTGGTCAGGGTTCAAAAACCACTGGTTTTTTTCCAGACATCCTTTTTAGGGATAAATTGCCCCTGAAGCTCTCAAAATAAATCACCCTGGCTTCCCCAGGCATAGGAGATTAGCTTTAAGCGCCATGCTTCAATGCCATTTTCAATTTTCTGTTCACAAAGAGATGGCTTCCTGTCCCCGCGTTCTTCCACCTTTCTCTGACAGGTTCGCTCGAAACTAGTTGCTCTAGGTGATGTGACAGAACCCCAAAACGGGGGCTATTTCCCGTTTCCTAAGCACTCGGACTTTTCCCATCCACCACAGAGATAATGCAATATGGATGGGTAGACCAGTTGTTGGCACACCGAGACTCGTGAGCCACATGCAGCTCTTCGGATGTGGCTTGAGTGTGGCTCTTCCACAAAATACCCTGTCTGATTGCTAGAGTATCCTAGTTAAGTTAATAACATTGTACCTACCTATATAGTTTAAGCTTAAAACATTTGGCTCTCAAAAGAAATTTCAATCATTGTACTGTTGATAGTTGACTAATGAGTTTGCCGACCATGGGGCTGGAGACCATCTTCTCTTGACACGGAGAATGCATCAGCCAGTCCTTTCTGGATATTTGAGATTTTACATGATATTGGCGGCCCCTCAGTGTTGGTCAGATGGCTATGGTTTTGAATCTTGACTCTTCATCTTATTCGCTGCGTAACCTTGGACAAGTGACTGGACTTAAGGGTTTCAGCTTCCTCATTTCCAAGACGGAGATGATGATAATAGCACCTACTGCAGAGGATTCTGGGAAGGTCAGGTAAGATAATAATGGGCAAAACATGGCTGGCACACAGAAATCACTTTCAAATGTTTTTTTCTTTCTTCTTCTTCTTTTTTAATTAAAAAAAAATCATATGCTATGCATAACTCAGGCCACAGAAGAAAGAGCGACCATCTCTTCCCTGGAGTAAGAATTGAGGGGAATGGAGATGGTTCTGGAAATTAACCCAAAGGAAAGACAATTTGAGTCTTGGGTGGGGTGCAGAGAGCCTCCCAAATAGTGGTAACACCATTCTCTAAGATGTGTGTGGGCGGACATTGGCCGGGATGGTGGGGGATCAAGCTGGGGACTTACGATACGGCAAAGCTGTGAAGGGTCATGTTTGTGGGTCGAGCACTCATTGTATAGGAGACGCCATCAAGATATTTGGTGACACAGCTCAGACTCTTTTGGAGGGAAAACACCCCAGCAGGAAGGCAGAGGGTGGATTCTAAAGGCATAAATATGAGGTCTGAAGGCCTTTGGAAGGTGGGGTGTGATGGTCGGTGGCCTGGGCAGGGCGGTGGCCTGGTGGCTCAAGAAGACAGTGTGGCCGAAACCGGTTTGGCTCAGTGGATAGAGCGTCGGCCTGGGGACTGGAAGGTCCCGGGTTCGATTCTGGTCAAGGGCATGTACGTTGGTTGCGGGCACATTCCCAGTAGGGGGTGTGCAAGAGGCAGCTGATCGATGTTTCTCTCTCATCGATGTTTCTAACTCTCTATCCCTCTGTCTTCCTCTCTGTAAAAACTCAATAAAATATATTTTTAAAAAAGAAGAACAAGACAGTGTGGAGTCTCACACCATTCCAGAGAGTCCGAACCAGCCGCTGAAAAGTGCTTGAAAAGAAAGAAGGCTCGGTTCGCTTTCGGGAGGAGAAAGAGCTTCTGCTAAATTGATTCTCGAAAGGACTCTCAGGAGAATTAAAGTTAATTCAAGAAGAAAGCAATCTGGTGAGAACAGCCGTCTTGAACCGCAGTGAGATTGGGCTGGAGGAGTCGTTCGAATGCCAATTCCAGCCCCCGCCCCCAGAGGTGCTGACACAGAGAGTCTAGGACGGGAAACCGGAAACCACATGTTTAACAGGTCCCCTAGGTGCTTCCTGATAAAGGTGGTCCGGGACTCATGCTTTGAGAAACAGTGGTTGTTGGAAAGAAGAGTTACAGGAGGTAGAGGGCTCGGTGGGATAAAGCAACAGGGAGTTTCTATAGGAAGACATTCTTTCTTTCTTTATTTTTAAAAAAAATATGTTTTATTGTTTTGTTTTGTTTTTACAACGAGGAAGAGAGAGGGATAGAGAGTTAGAAACATCGATGAAAGAGAAACATTGACCAGCTGCCTCTTGCACACCCCCTACTGGGGATGTGCCCGCCACCAAGGTACATGCCCTTGACCGGAATCGAACCTGGGACCCTTGAGTCCGCAGACCAACGCCTGGGCTACAGGAAGAAATTCTTAAAGGGGGAGCAGAGGAGTGGGGAACAGGTTATGATTGCTGGCTATTGACCAGCCCCAAGAAGACCATCCGGGCAGATGTTACGTCATTGAAAATGACCTTGAACAGCAAAAAGGAAGCGGATTTGAAAGGACCTCGAATGCTCGTGGTAGTGCTGATGGAAATGGGATGTGCCAAAGGCAGCCACCCATATTCTTGAATGAGGAGAGGCAGGAAAACCCACCTCTCTTTTAGACGTGACCTGGAGATTGCTTTGCCAATGATATGGATGGAAAGTAATAACGCGAAAGGAAGAGAAGGGGGGGAGGGAATCAGGTCTGGTGGCCCAGAAGCTCCCGGGCACGTGCCATGGGCCCGTTGGGTAAGCCCAGTAGGTTGCCGGTCGTCACACGTCGCGCCTGCTTGAAACGAGCATGAAAATGGTAAAATGCTTCCTGGCATATAGCACGTGCTCAGTAAGTGTTCCTGTGGTCATCACATCCTTATTTTAGGCTGGGAAACTGGTCCCAGAGCGGGAAAAGGGCACAACAAAGGACAATCATCAGTGATTTGATTCCTCTGTTCAAGCTTGCACCAACACCTTCTATATACGAGCAGGTACTGCTTGCCATAGAGATGAACAAGACACATCCATCACCTGGCAGGGGGCTACGTCCCCTGCATCATTGCTGCCATCCATGAAGGGGAATGTCTGGACCCAAGGGAGCATCAAGGTCTCACCAAACCAAATCGGGAGAGGTTCCCAGGCCAGTTTCACAGGGATGTTAAGGCCGGGCCACCCCGGTGAAGGTCAGAGAGGGGGTTAGGGCATTTCCAGCCAAGGTAGATGGCATGGAGGGGGCAGAGAACAAGATGCGACTGTCAGCTTCATTTATTCCTTCAACAGATGTCTGCTGGGGAGTTCCCATGTGCCCCGAAGCATTCTAGATCCTGGAGAAACGATCCACGTGCTGACACCTCCACGATTCCCAAGTCAACTACCAGGGCGGAAGCCCCCAAGTTGCAGGCACCTATGAGCTACCAAACTGCTTCCCACGTGGGCAACTCTAGGGATTGCTCCACCAGGGGGCGCTACAGGAACAATCTGTCTTCAGTGGTTTGAACAGGAAAAACCAAAGTTCCAGAAAGAAACTCCACTGCAAACTCGAAAATTAAATAGTGCTGTGTAAGTATTACAATTAAGGAGGATTACTGCAGCCCGGCGTTAAGTTTAAAGAATTATTTCTATTAAACGTTCGTTAATGATGATGAATGATTCAAGCGCAGGCGGGCTCGATAATATGGCTAGTGGAGAGTATTCTAAATCATCCGGGGGGCCGGCCGATCACTCATCTAAAGGTCTTCTCTATTTCTGTGCGGCTGTGATTGAATAAGCAGATCTGCCCTTCCACCCACATCATCATTAAACGCTCCCTCTCCTCCACCGCTAACCTCGTCAGAAAAAAAAAAAAAAAAAAAAAGGAAGACATAAAAACTGATTAATTGTTTACTTGGCAGAAGACTATCGGAGTTGACCCCTGTCCCCTCCCTGTCCCTCCAGCTCAGGATTGTGTGTCTGACAGTGGCCTCGGGGGAGCGTTTTTGGCGAGGAGGCCGGGTGGCCTTCTCATCCATCAATCTCAAAGGTTAGGAGCGTTCCGGAGGCAGCCGATGCCTCTCCCTCACTCTCTATTAGAGAAGGTGCCGCCGTGAATTTATGGCAACCCGGGAGGACCCGGTGCCGGTTCGGAGGCACCGCACTGTGGCCAAGGAGTTTGGGGAGGGACCGTTCTACCTTCTCATGGTGAACCAACAAGCCGTAGACTCGGCTTTTACACAAATCAGACATGTAACCATGTGATTAGAGGGATACGTGTCGTATTATAAAGTTGTATACCTGAAATGTAGATGATGTTATTACCTAGTTACCTCCCCCCCCCCCAAAAAAAAAGTAATTTAAAGAGGGGGATACAGCCCTGGCCAGTTTGGCTCAGTGGATAGAGCGTTGGGCCTGCGCATTCAAGGGTCCCAGGTTCGATTCCTGGTCAAGGGCATGTGCCTTGGTTGTGGGCACATCCCCAGTAGGAGGTGTGCAGGAGGCAGCTGATCGATGTTTCTCTCTCATCGATGTTTCTAGCTCTATCCCTCTCCCTTCCTCTCTGTTAAAAAAAATCAATAAAATATATATTTTTTTAAAAGGGGGAGGATACATGTGGATCTAGACAGAGGTGTGAAAGAAGATAGAAAATTGGACTCCTCAGCTTCTGTCTTCTGTAGAAATGAATAGTAGTCGTCCTAATGATATGGCCATGACAATCACAGCAGCTCCCATGTATTGGGTTTCTGCTCTGGGCTTTGGAAATACTTTATAGATATTCGTTCATGTAACCCGTGTCCACAGTCCTACTAGGAAGATACCGTTACTCTCAACTTCGATATTTTTAAAAATTGATTTCAGGAAGGAGGGGAAAAGGAGGAGACAGAAACATCCATGATGAAAGAGAATCATCGATTGGCTGCCTCCTGCACACGCTAGAGAACAAGCCAGAAACCCAAGCCAGAAACCCAAGCGCATGGCCTGACTGGGAATCGAACCTGGTTCATAGGCCACCCACCAACCACTGAACCACACCGGCCGAGCTGTCACCCAAGTTTTACTTTTTTATTTTTTTATTTTTAAAATATATTTTATTGATTTTCCACAGAGAGGAAGGGAGAGGAATAGAGAGCTAGAAACGTCGATGAGAGAGAGAAACATCGACCAGCTGCCTCCTGCACACCCCCCACTGGGGATGTGCCCACAACCAAGGCACATGCCCTTGGCCGGAATCAAACCCGTGACCCTTCAATCCGCAGGCCGACGCTCTATCCACTGAGCCAAACCGGTTTTGGCCGTCACCCCAGTTTTAAAGATGAGCTGACGGGGACTCAGAAGACTTGAGGTGGTTGCCACCAACCAGTGACCGCATGGGCTGGAGATCCAGTCATTGCCAAAGCCTGTTAGCTTTTGTTATTATTATTTTTTTTAAATTCATTTCTAAAATGGAGTTGATTTACAATATCACATTAGCTCCAGGTGTTACAACAGGGCGACTCGGTTTTTATGCACCTTACAAGGCGACTGCCCCGATAACGTCTCGCCGCCACCTGGCACCATCCGTATTATCCTTTATGGCACCTCTGACTCTATTCCCTGTGCTGTGCTTCGCGTCCCCGTGACTGGTTTTATCCCTGGCGGGTCCCACTTCTTCATCCCCTTCCTTCCTCCGCCCCCTCCCAACCTCCCACCTGGCAACCACCGGCTGGCTTGTTCTTTGCATCGAGGAGGAGGAGGAGGAGGAGGAGGAGTTTGTTGCTGCTTGTTAAACACCGCGTTCCATTACCACCTCCAGAGACACTTAAATCTATTGTGTGAACTTTGTTGAGTGCCCGCTGGATGCCAGGCAGCCTGCCGGGGGCGTGGGCTCGGCTTGCACAGAACACACCACTGGGGCTCATGGCCGGAAGGGCTTCTTCCAGGTCAGCAGGGAGAAAAGACACGGAGGGAAACCCGGATGGGATCTGGACAAAAGCGCAAGGAGCCTCTGGCCCCCTGGGGTGGGGGTAGGGGGATTAGAGGAGGCGTGTGGGTGGGGTTTGACTGGCAACTGGCAGTGGGGGTAAGGTAGGAGGTGGTACTCCTTGAATGAAGACCAAGAGGTGAGGGGATGTGTCTGGGAGACGGGGAGCCCCCCGCGCCACTGCCTTCCTCACTTCCTCCCACCCCTTCTCAAATAGGAGAACACGGCAGGGCCCGGACACAGTGAGATCCAGTCCAAGGAGGGTGACATGGGAAGGCAGTGGCCAATGGGGATGCACCAAGCCCCGACAGCTGCCCTGTGATTGGCCTGGAGAAAGTTGAAGGACCTTGCCTCCCCTCTTAGCCTCTGAGGAGGTTTGTCCAGCACCAACTACCAACCCTGGCACGCAATTAGAGCTCAAATCAACGATTGGAAGGATGCATCAGACACACACACACGCACATGCAAATCCATAGCCATCCCTCGGTACCCTCAGGGGCCTGGCTCCAGGACCTACGCAGACGCCAGAATCCTCGGATGCTCAGGTTCCTTGGAGAAAGTGGCGTAGCGTTTGCATATAACCTGCGCACATCCTCCTCCCGTGTGCTTTAAATCATCCCTGGATTGCTTAGAACACCTAACAGCGTAAATGCTATGCTGTATTGTTTAGGGATTGATGACAAGAAAAATGTCTGTACATGGTCAGCACAGACACAACCCCTGTAGGCCTAGCCACACAGTACACGCAAGCAACCATGTCATATGTGTGTGTTTTTCCCCCTGAATATTTTCAATCCGTGTTCCGTTGGATCTGCAGATGCAGAACCCCATGGGTCTGCGGGGCAGACTGTGATACGCAAACAAACTCTCACATCCAACGTTTTACTACCAGGAGAAAGGAAGGGAGGTAAAAGGAGATGAACGCAGGAGGAGGAAGGGATGGTTTGAGGCAGGGAGAAGGAAGGAGAAGGATTCAGGAAGCCTTAGGAGCCAGCTACCTGTCAATCTCACCCAGCACTTCCTGTCGGTGTGATCTTGGCTACATAACTTAACGGGGGGGGGGGGGGGGGGGAGGACTCAGCTGTCCATCTGTAAAGTGGGGATAACAGCCCCCAAGTGCAGAGAGCTATCGTGACATTTCAAGGAGTCAGTCCATCCATGTCACGTGCTCGTACCCAGGATAAACACAGTCTAAAGGCGGTAACATGGGAGCCGCACCGGGCCCACCTCCTGGGCCGGGGGAAGCCAGCTCCCTCTCCCGCCCCTCGTATGTTTAGTTAAGTCTCTAGAGGCCCTGGGGGCTGAAGCGACAACTTCCGATCTTGACCCGTGTGTCCAGAGAGCAGATTAGCAGAAGGAAATTTACCAGCCTGCACGGACACTTTGATAGTCCTCCTTGCCCGGGGGCCTTGGCTGTTCGCATCTCTCCTCTCTTGTTTTGCTGCATAAATATGTGTTGGAGGCATTAGAAGTAATGGGACTGCACATAAAAGAGAATCAACTAAATTAACCTCTCCCAGAAAGCATCAGGTAGACGAATCAAACCAATGTAATTAAAAAGATTGCTTTGCCTCTCCCCGAAGTTATCATTTTGTATTAAGTAGCATCCGGCGTCATCAAACTGTGGGTTTCCTCTCGGATGAATAGATACGCATTAAATAGTTTCCAGACGTCCCCTCCCTCCCAGGCTGTCTGTTCTAGAGAGAGAGTAGGCTTGAGAAAAGCCCAGAAGGGGATGCCAGGCTGCCTCTGTCAGAATACCAGGATGTTGGTAGCTATTCAGAGTCCCTACTCGGCATCAGGCCCTGGGCAAGTGGAGAGCTGGGTGTGTGGTTCTTTGTCTACGTTTTAAAAATTGATTTCAGAGAGGGAAGAAGAGAGAGAGAGAGGGCTGGGGAGAGAGAGAAAAAAAAAGATGTGAAAGAGACACATCAACTGGTTGTCTGTCTCCCGCATGCGCCCCGTCAAACCTGAAACGGGAGGACCGGGAATCAAACCCAAGACCCTTCGGTCCTTGGGGCTGATGCTCTCACCACTGAGCAAACTGGCCAGGGCTTAACTCGCATTTTCAATGTGCCTGGAGAAGCTGCATGTTGGGATAGTGAAGAGTGGGATGTGGGGGCTAGACATGAGGTCCAGCTCTACGACTATCTGTGTGGCCTTGGGCAAGTTATGTACCTTCTCTGTGCTTCCGTTTTCTTCATTTATAACGTGGGGGGAATTGCATTCATCTCCTGAGATCTTTGTGAAGACTGAGATACTGAATGCAAAGGCCTTCGTATACTGCCTGGCACGGGGTAAAGCTCTCCCTAAATATTCTATGGAATTATGTGGGAAGTGAAAAAATATATATAAATATTCCAGATCCTCATTAGCACAGATTCTGGTTCCATCAACCCATTTGAAAACTCTCCCAGCTCCCTGAGTAGCTGAGAGCTACTAGTGGAAGGGCTTTCTGTCAATCAATTCCCTCTCATGCCAACCAGACACACTTAGGATGCAGATTCACAGTCACACCCTCATCGGGAGCTGCCCTCACCCCGAGATCCCTTCCTCTTTTTAGGGATCCCTTCTTCCTTTTGCTCCCCCCCTGCCCCCATCATCTCTCTATATGTGCTCCTGCCATCACTGTCCACACCATGGTCTTCTACAAGAAGCCCTGAATCAGAGTTAAAGTCTTAGCATCATTCTAATGATCACAAATATTTATATAGCTTTCTGGAGCAACTTTCATATATATTATCTCACTAGATCTTGGCCACAGCCCTGCAGGGCACTTAAGACTAGTTTTACCATCATCCTCATCATTATCATCACCATCACCATCATCATCATCACCACTGTCACCATCAACATCAGCATCATCATTACCATCATCACCCTCATCATCACCATCCACCATCATCACCATTATCACCATCATCTTCACCTCCAGATGGAAAAACAGAGTGGGTCCAGTAATTTGCTGAACAGGAACCCAGGTTCAAACTCCGTTCTGTCTGATTCCAAAGCTTGTGATTCCCTCCTGGACCTCTCTGCTTCTCTAACACTGCGTTGTGATCATTGAATGAGTGACATATTCATTTTTTCAATACGTGTTTGTAGGGCTTCTCAAAGACCAGGACGAGGGATTATTCCATGAGCAAATGAAACTCTGAGTAGACCAGTAGTAGCGTCTCCCCTTTTGGTCAAATCTTTAGGGAGATTCAATGTCACGAAAGCCCCTCTGGCAGACCCACAGGGGGGGGGGGGCGGGACCATGCCAGAGCCCGGCAGGAACTCCATGTGGGTAAAGAAGAGAGAACAGACTGCCCTTTCCCACCTCTGTCCAAATCCGTCCCTTCTTGGATGAAGGCAGCTGGGAGGCCACCGCGTGGCCACTCTCACTCTAGCTCACCCAGGTCAACGGGAGACCAGAAAGATCACGGCCAAGAGCCCCTGTCACCTAGAAAGCCTGTGTTCCATTTGCAAAGAGAGAGAAAAAAAAGAGTGTTTCCCTTACATATTATATAACTCCGGGGAGGCAGTTGCTTAGCAACTGAGTCCAGTTGGCTGGGCTGCAAGTAGATATTAACTCTTCCTGCAGTCAATTGACATTGTCAGGTCTTCCTGGAAGGCCCCCAACCACCCCGTTTTCACAACAGCGCGCTCCTGACATTCATTTGTCCGTACACGAGGACCCCCTCCTGGCTCTCTCGGCGCCAGAATGGTGGCTCTCTCCTCGCAGTGTGCAGCTGGCCTGGTAGGACCAGCCTCAGGCCTTCCCCAACTCATGGAGAGAACCCACGGAGAATCCATTTGGCTATTTCAGACCCATGAAAAGAACACCCGGCAGGCAATAGGAGTTAAATGCACACATCACCAGGTCAGCACAGACGCTTACATATTCCACAAGGATTTATGGGGCGCCCAGCCGATGGCACTTGGTGGTTGAGCATCAATCTATGAGCCAGGAGGTGACGGCTGGATTCCCGGCCAGGGCACATGTCCGGGTTGCGGTCTCGATCCCCAGTAGGGGATGTGCAGGAGACAGCCAATCAATGATGCTCTCTCATCATTGATGTTTCTCTCTCTCTCTCCCCCTCTCCTTTCCTCGCTGAAATCAATACAAATATATATTTTTAAGAAAGGGGCTTATGGAGCAACAACTATGTCAGACCCAGCGTTAGGCCCTGGGTGTTGGCAGTAAACACCAAAGTCCAATGTCCCACCCTCACACACCTTATATTATGGTAACGGAGCTAGAGGGTTCTCTCTCTTTTAAAAAAAAATATATTTTATTGATATTTTACAGAGAGGAAGGGAGAGGGATAGAGAGCTAGAAACGTTGATGAGAGAGAAACATCGACCAGCTGCCTCCTGCACACCCCCTACCAGGGATGTGCCCGCAACCAAGGTACATGCCCTTGACCGCAATCGAACCCAGGGCCTCTCAGTCCGCAGACCGACACTCTACCACTGAGCCAAACCGGTTTCAGCTAGAGGGTTCTCTTACTCTCCCCTCCGCTCCTTCACCAGCAGCCCAAGATGAGAGTGCCAGCATGGTCAGGTTGCTTTTGTTCTGGCCCTCCGGTCCAGTTTAAGAACTCATTGTGGCCCTCCAGTCAAAAAGTTTGCCCACCCCTGGTCTAAGCTGTTAGTCAGACATCTCCCAAGGGCTCCTGTTCTGCAAGAGGGCACAAGCCAGACTGAGGGACCCCCAAAGTGCATGAATCTTCACGCACCGGCCCCCTAGTATATGTATATTTAATTTGCGTATTGCTTTTCTCCTCTAATGGGCGGGGCTTCCTGAGGGCGGGGATCCCATCTATTTGCTTGCAACTCTATCAGCAGCATCTCTCTGGGGACATGGCATATAGAGACAAATGTAGCTCAGTTCTTTTTTTTTTTTTTTTTTAAATATATTTTATTGATATTTTACAGAGAGGAAGGGAAAGAGATAGAGAGCTAGAAACGTCGATGAGAGAGAAACATCAACCAGCTGCCTCTTGCACACCCCCTACCAGGGATGTGCCCGCAACCAAGGTACATGCCTTGACCGGAATTGAACCCGGGACCTTTCAGTCCGCAGACCGACGCTCTACCACTGAGCCAAACCGGCTTTGGCATCAGTTCTTTTTTTTTTTAAATGAGTAAATATAAGAATAAAATAGCTAGAAATTACCGAGTGCCTATGACATCCCAAGATAGCACCGAGCACTTAACCTATCCCGATTTCATGTAATCTCATGATAACCCAAGGAGGTGGACGCTTCTACCCCCATTTTAGAGATGAGAAAACTGAGGTCCAGAGAGAGGAGCTGATGAGACAGGCAGCGGCGGCGAGGCTGAAATGAGAACGCAGCTCACTCCGACTCTCATGGCTGGGCTTTGCTTCCCAATGTCACTCCTCATCCTCTGGAGAGGGTGGTAACATCGTCCCATCCTCCCTCTTGCTTTGGTTGTTTGGGGACTATCTCACTTCGGGGCAGCAGGCGTACCCGAGGCGGCCTGAGAGCCGGAGGTCAGCCTGGAGGAGAGACCAGTCCAGTTATCCGAACAACCAGAGCAGGGCAGACAAAGGCTGAACCAAAATAACTCCCCGCGCTGAGTCATTCCCGATGGCGCCTGGGAGGCCCCGCCGGGCCTTTGAGATGCTCGCCAGCCTCCTGCCTCTCCCCGTCGCTCTGTGCCCAGCACAGACCTGTGTGGAAAAGGCTCTGCTGGCGGAAATAGCTGGCCCCAAACAATTGTGGGAGGCCTGAGGGAACTTCAAACAAGGTAACACCAATAGCTACCATTGGTTGAGCACCGAGGGTGTGTGTGTGTGTGTGTGTGTGTGTGTGTGTGTGTGTGACTCAATCAAGACCTTTACATGGGTTTGTATCTACACCCAGGCCCTCCCGGTGGGTACTATTCTCATCTCCATCTCTGTCTCTGTGAAGAGATAGAGAGACAGGTCCCCATCGGCCTCTGGGTCTTCCCGGGGGCAGGGGTCCTTCGGTCCCAGACAGCTTCTTTCCACCCACAACCAGCTCAGTTCCTGACAATAAAAGGACACCCAACGTGGGCGCGCGGTACACACAGCACCGCGTCGTCCCCCCCGCGTGGCGATTACTCCTAGAAGAATTTGACCCAAACAGCTACGGGGAATTGAGCGAAATTGAATGCCATGGGAAAATCTCAACATTACAGAGACTCCAGAAGCATATAGAAAGGGAAGATTGCTTTTCAAACCGGTGACAAAGGGAAGAAAAGATTCGCGTTGGCTGTTCGCATGGGTTTTGGGGGTGCAGCGGGGGTGGTGGTGGGGTATTTAACTTTCTCTACACATCTCCCAAACGTTCAGAAACGCCAAAGGAAGAAAACATATTAAATGGTAAAAAAAAAAAAAGAGTACCTTTAAAAAAAATTGATGTATTTTCCACTGTTTTAGGATGCTCTGTTATGATAGGAGAGAAAGACAGCCAAGCCAGGAGCCAGCTCTTGGCCATGACCTGAAGTTTGCTGTGAGGTCTCGGGCAAGTTCTCTCTCCGAGTCATGCTTGCTTCATCGGTAAGTAAGGGTGAGGATTAGCTTAGTCACCAAGGGTCCTGATTTATATGCATTCTGCAGGCATCCAGCCATGTTTTTTTTTTCTTTTTTTTTCAGATGGATTTTCTAATGACAAATTGCGGGTTTTTTCCCCATCCCCCTGGGGAATTCTCTCATTTTTCCCATGTTCAAAGACCCACAAACTGCTCACAGCTCCCTGCTGTTGTAAAAGCAATTTGCCTTCATTATCCTAAACCTTTCAGCATTTCTTGAAACCTCTTTTTCTGTGGGGGGAAAAAAATGTTCCCGATGTGATCAGAAAAGATAAATCTGCTATTGCGCATTTCAGAAAGTAATCAGAACGCTCCTTAGTAGAGTAGGTATTCATTATAATTTATGACGAGTGCTTGAAACTGCCTTTCGTTTTCTCTCTCATCAGTCCAGAATTATTGTTTCTAATTTAGAACAGAAATGCCGAAAGGGGTGGAGGGTACACGGGAAGAAATCTCTTTTGTTGTGATGGATTAGGATTCATGTTGTATTTCCTTCACGCATCGCACAATCTTGGGTTGACCAGATGGCTCTTTTGCCTGACCTCCCTTCTTTCATTCAACTAGGAGCTGAGAAACTCAGGAAGGATGGTAAAGGATTTGGAAAGTGGGCTTATTTTACCCATCAGAGCCTGAGGCCTACACTTTTTTTTTTTAAGCCCATGAAAATGTCTGAGAGCTAAAAACAATATATTGGCTCCAGTACAGTGAAAGAAAACTGCACAAGCAAAATTAATAAGGGCTTAAATTAAATGCCTCCACAACACACCATTATGTCAACCTTAGTATGTTTTGAAATTCGGTGTTCATAAAAGTTTCATTATGTTTGAAAAGCATTGATGGGTTAGAGTCTCATTTCAGGAGATTTCCTGAGTGTACTTGATGATTTTTCAAGAAATCGAGATGAATATAAATTGAGGAAGTTACTGTGGTAACAAAATAATTCCAAAAGCATAACTTTGATATTTCCCGTAAAATGTTTCAATAAAAATGCATTTAACTTGTCTGGCATAACGTGGATTTGGGGCCTAGGGCAAACCAAGGTCTTAAAATGGTCTTGCACAAGGATGAGCTGATGAATGGATAGGTTGATGGATGGATGGAAAGATGTGAGGATGAGTGGGTAGATTCACCAAGAGGTGAATGAATGAAAAGACGTTTTGATGGATAAACAGATGGATGGATGGATGGATGGATGGATGGATGGATGGACAGGCAGATGGATGGGTAGGCAAGGATGGATATCACTCCCTGAGTTAGATGTGCCCTGTCACCTAACTTTCAAGCTGTTCCTAAAGCCATTAAAATTTTGTCACAATTCCTTGAGTATGAGGACTCAAGGGTCCCAAGAGATCCTTTAGTGCAACCTGCTCATTTTACAGATGAAGAAACGGTCAGAAAAAGAAAGGGACTTAGCTGATGGCATATTTTCATTATTCTCATCAAACAGAAGGTTGTTGCTTATTGTGACAATAATAGCATCTCTCGTATGCCTTTGGTAGGAGAAGGAAATCAAAGTGATATAAATTGCCAGCACATAGTAGGTCTTCAATAAATGATACCATGGTAAGTTTTTCATCCCTTTTCAGGCTTAATTTCCGCATTTATAAACTTTAGATTATAACAAAAGTCCTCCAGGGGCATTTCACAAGATTGTTGGGTAGTAGTGTGAGATAACAGAAATAAAAATGCTTTTAAATGGCTAAATCCTGCTTAAGTATAAGGCAGTAGTACAATTATTAGTACTAGAGCTGTAGGAATTATACTACTGTTGATACTTACTACTATTAATCATCATTATGACTGCTTTATTATTATTACTGCTGCTAGTATAAAAGATATAACGTTGGTCCTTAGATTCCTGCTATATTTCGCACTAATTTCCTGGGTTAAGAATGACCCACACGGGACTGTGGCCTCGGTATCAAGCCTGAACCAATAGTACTTCCTTTCACCTAAAATGAATTATACAAGGAGACACAGGCACAAACTGAGCATAGAGTGGTGAGTATCTCCCGTAGCAGCTGCCAAGCACATGGACTAGCACAGTCCATGCTAGATCCTGAATCGGGCCGAGAGGTAGATTACTGGATGGCTGCCCATCAAGAGCGAGCTCTACTTCCCCTGCCCTTGAATTTGAGCTGGCCGTGTGACTAGTCTTGACCAAGAGAACGCACTGTGCAACTTCTGAAGCTGGCTCTTAAAAGACCTTCAGCTTTTGCCATGGCTCTTGGAATGGAATCCAGCTGCCAAGCTGGGAGGGGCCCAGGTCACATGGACAGGCCAGAGGAGGGAAAAAGGAGATGCTCAGGGGATAAGCAGCTCAAGCTGCCAGACATACGGGTTCTCCCCTTGGCCCGTCCAGCCTAGGTCAACACCACATGGACCAGAAGAATCTCCAAGCTGAGCCCAGGCACACCACGGGATCATGGGAGATGACAAATAGGTGGTTGTTGTTTTAGTCCACTAAGCTTTGGTGGGAAGGGTGTTTTGTTACGCAGCAAGAGCTAACTGAGACAAAGTGAGTATCAGGGCTCCGCTGAGGTGTTCCTCACCCAGCTTAGTGTTTCCAGGGCAGGGAACACTGCCTGGAAGAGAGCGTATGTGGAAGTCATCAGGCATTCATGGGTTAGGCGTGTGAGGAAGAGGTCCCTGGTCTCACTCATGAGTCAGCCGTCTTCCCTACATGATGCTTCTGAGTCCACAGCAGGTTAGTGACAAGATCCAGAATTTGAAAAGTCTTTCTCCACCAGACAATTGTTTCTCCTCTTTTGGGATCGGTCCCACTTCCCCGGCTCTAAATCAAAATGACAGGGCCTCCAAATTGGCTCAGGTGCTCGTGCATTTGTGAAAATGTCTTTTGCCAGAGAAGGCCGGGGATGTCTAATTCCTGCCCCAAGCACATTTTTATAGTTAAGCTGTATTATAAATGTCATTTAATTTACCCAGTGATGTCGGGCCTACGTTAAACGGAGCGGCACGGGTAGTAATATATCTAAGATCCATTTCCATTTGGTACCGACTGATCAGGATTGGGGGGGAGGGGGCGGGGGAGGAGGAGGGTGGCTTTAGTCATCACTTGTCCAATATCATACTCTTTCCCTCTCCTCTCGGTCGCCTTCCCTGCGTTCTCGCCACCGCGGGGAGGACAGAGACAGTCTTTCAAAGCACCACGCCAGGGGTGAGGGGGCAAGTCAGTGGCCCATGACAATGCCTGACGTTCCCTGGAAACTCTTCAAGTGGTTGACCACCTCAGATGAACAAGTGCAACCTTTTCTCTCTCTCTTCGCCAGGGTGGGCTGCTCTTTCCATCCCCTTATGCAAATTCTGAGCGATCTGGGCGGGCTGCAGGCCAACAGCCCAGCGCATGGCCTGTCGGTGCATCCCGGTTGAATGAATGAGGGTGCTGCACGGGTGAGTGGATGAAAGAGCACAGGGAATGTAAGTTCCTTGGGGGCCGGCCTGTGGGTTTCTGTTCCTGTGCCTGGAGCAGAGCCCGCGCAGTAGAAACCCATTAAATATTTGCTTTTTTTTTGGGGGGGGGGGCAGCGAATCAGTGACTTTCCCAAGGCCAGTGGGAAAAGACAGATGCAGAAGCAAACACCAAGCTCAGCCTCATTACCAGAGCAGGGGGCCAGCCCTGGGCCACAGAAGGGACGGGAGGGAAGGAGTGGCCTCAGGGGAGGGAGGCAGCGAGGGACGAGGGCCTAACTGGGAAAATGCTGCGCCTTGTTCCAAGGCCCCTCCGCCACCCTCCCCGTCCCCCAAAAAAGGCCCAAGAAGGAGAAAAGCAAGTTACGGACCAGTAGACATGGCATGGTGCCATTGAGGATGATTCTGTGAGGGGCAGAGATGGGACAGTGGGGACCAGCTGGAATTATAAGAAACACTCATCATGCTCTGTTAACTGTGGTGGTTTTGCTCTGACTAAAGAAGGCCCCTTCTAACCTGGCGGGGAGTTGCACTCGGGGACCTGGGAGCTCACCTGGAAATGGGGCCCGCCCTCCCCGTCCGCGAGCTGCCGAGTATCACGGGACGATGAACAACCTGGTTGCAGAAAGCAGAGGCGCCAGCCCTTTGCATAACCCCAGGCCTTTGCAAACAAACCCTCAGCCCACATCACCTGCAAACTGCACACCCATTGTGCACACCCATTCTTTTTTTATCTTTTTAATACATTTTATTGATTTTTTACAGAGAGGAAGAGAGAGGGATAGAGTTAGAAACACCGATGAGAGAGAATCATCGATCAGCTGCCTCTCCCAACCAAGGTACATGCCCTTCACCAGAATCGAACCCGGGACCTTTCAGTCCACAGGCCGACGCTCTACCACTGAGCCAAACCGGTTTCGGCATGTGCACACCCATTCTTATCCCCGTTGCCTGCTTCCCCATGTAACCCTCACCCTCCCTCCCTATATGAGCAGCTGGCTCATGGTGGGGGCAGAGCAGATGTCCGTGGATGACCTACTGCTCTCCATGCTGCCGGCAGGATTGGAATAAACGCTCAAAAGTGACTCAACCCTGTCTCTGCCGAATGACAGTGACAGGCAGCCCGGACCCATTGGCTGTCCATTAGGATTCTACAAAATAATGGGCCAGTACTCTTCAGAAAATTCCAATGGCAGGAAAAAAAAAAAAATCAAGGCCAAGGAGCTGTTCCATCATGGAGCCTCTGACCCCCCCCCCTACTACCCCCCCCCCCCGTTTCCTCACCTGAAAAATAGGACTAAATTTTTTCCATATTATTAGCCCCTCAAAGTTGTTTGTACCCTCTGTCACATGCTATACACAAGTAAGTGACTGTTTTTATCACTGCTTGAATAAAACTACCCCAGGGCCCGAGAGAACTAATTTTTCATTTTACCAAACCTCATTAACCAATTGTCCAAGTTTATGCTTTTATGGGAAAAGTGGGTGAGTTAATTATGCATATACACACACTCAGGTACATCTCTATATAATCCCCTGCAATTCTGCCCAGGGTGTATTTCCCCACATGCATAAAGAGGACCAAGTGGCAACATATTGTGGCCATAAGTGAAGTCAGAAACATTGCTCTCAGCAGGCCCTGATGGCGTTTTCTCGTCTGCTCCTATGAAGTCTGGGATGGTTCTGGAAGGTCTCTTAAAGAGTGTCACCTAAATTTTCTTTTTCTTCTTTTTCTTTTTTTTTCTAGAAAGGAGGGTGGGTAAGTGCCGGAAGCCAGTTCCAGCATGTCATAGTTGCAAGAGTCTCATCGAAAGGTTGATGGAACTCAACAATGGCTGAGTCACACATGTTGTCACCTGTTGGGAATGGCTGAAGGCATTTCTCCAAACCTGAAAGGGATGATTGCTTGCTGCCAGACAGCTCAGGGCATCTTAATCTACATGTTATGGCCTCCTGTTGGCCAAACACCTTAACAGCCGAAGGCGATTCCCCAACCTGACAATGCTTCTGTATGAAACCCTGCCCTTTGAAGTGCATGTCTCCACCTTGCCTTAGGACAATTTGTGTTAATAAAAAGCAAGGGGTCTTGAGACAAGGAGAGCTTGGTTTCATCAGCAAAGCTCCTCTTCCTCCCCCTCCCTCTCCCCCCTCCATGTCATGCTCTGAGTTAGGTGTTGGTGGCATAGACATGAGGAGTTCTTAGTCTGTGCGGAAGACAACCATGTGGGCCGCTAGCAAGCATTTCCTGCACTTGAACGAAGAATAATTGCATTTCAGCATTCATTCATTCATTCATTCAACAACTCTGCATTCACGGGGCTTCTGTTGGATGTACCGTTAAGCAGTGGGGGCTGAGAGCCAAATGAGACATAGTCCCCGCCTTGGAGGATGCCAGAGTCTAGAAGGGGAGGAAGGCTTTCAAGTCCCTGCATCTGTGAGAAAGTGGTTAATGGCGATGATAAATCCAGTGGTCCAGGCATCGGGTGACTGGACACCTGCTCTGAGCTAACCTGGGTCTAGGACAGGGGTGGGCAAACTTTTTGACTCGAGGGCCACAGTGGGTTCTTAAACTGCACTGGAGGGCCGGAACAAAAGCAACCTGACCATGCTGGCACTCTCATCTTGGGCTGCTGGTGAAGGAGTGGAGGGGAGAGCAAGAGAACCCTCCGCTCTTTCGGCTCCATGGGCCAGATAGAACAGCTGAATGGGCCGTATCCGGCCCGAGGGCCGTAGTTTGCCCACAGCTGGTCTAGGCCCTGGGCTGGGTACACAGTGATGCCGCACCCTTTTGACGTGCCTAGGATAGCAGGCGTAGGACTAGCTACATGCTTAACGAATGGCGGTGGCGTGTCTGATCACATGACATTTGCATTACTATAGCAACTGAGCTCCTACTGTGCGCCAACTACCATTCTATGAGTTACAAGGTCAACTCCTGACTCCTCACGACAGTCCTGTGACGGGGGTCCATCCAGCACCCTCCTTTCACAGAAAGGTCAAGGAGCTTGCCCGTACGTACACATGTGGATCGAGGTTTTCCTCAAAAGCAGCCCCGACAACAAGATGTTGTTTTGAACCCCACCTGAGGCAACCTGGCCCCAGCACATCAATTGAAAAATTATTTACGCCATAAATTAGGCAAGTTTTCCTTCCTGAAGCCCTGGAATCCTAGGCTTGGCCCAACTGAGCTTTACAACCTGGTGAACCTGCTTTTGAGGCAAGCATGGAGGTGGGGGTCTGGCCAGGAAGCTTTAGGGAATGAGAAGTTGGAAGGAGCAATCAATAGACATTTCTCTTTCACTTCTCTCTCTCTCTCCTTCCCAGCTCGCTCTCCCTGCCCCCTCTCTCTAAAATCAGTGAAAAACATATTCTCAGGTGAAGACTAAAAAAAAAAAAAAAAAAAAAAAAGAGTCATCCCCAGGAATCTCACTGCCCTGGGAGCAGGGGAGACAGAGTCCCCGGTTCCTGCAGCCTGTGATTCTGGCTCCACTCGCCCTCGGATGTTGATGAATATGGATGGGCTGGCAGGAGGGCTCCAGGGCCACATCCTGGCAAATTAAAAGGGCGGGGGAAGCAGCCATCAAGGCCAGCGGAGCAAGTGCAGATATCATTAGCCGCGGTCCCGCAGCCCCAAGCACAGCCCCGAGGGGCCCTGCGCTACGCCCCTTGGCGTGCTGCCCTCCCCCAGCCACACGCGCTGGGATCCAACACCAACCGCCAACCTGTTACCTGAGCAGGAGAAGCCACGTATGTGTGTGTGTGTGTGTGTGTGTGTGTGTGTGTGTGTGTGTGTGAGAGAGAGAGAGAGAGAGAGAGAGAGAGAGAGAGAGAGACAGGGGGCAGACCCAGGAAGAGGCCAGTGTGGGAAGGTGCCTCTGCACATCAGCGCTGCCCGGCCAGACTTGCTGTCAACATGGACACACTCTCTTCCCCGGGCGCTCCCGGTGTGGCGGCCACCGGCCACGTGTGGCCACAGAGCACCTGGCATTTGGTCAGTGGGACGGAAGCACCCCAATTCTAATGTCATTTCAATTAATTCAGGTTTAAGCCTGAGTAGCCACATGTGACCAGTGGTGACCGTGTTGGACAGTCCACACGCTGAGCTGGAGCCGGAGAAGGGGCGATGGCCCATATGTGCAGGCAATGGGGGACCTGTGGTGAGAGGGCAGAAGGCAGGCCATGGAGAGGGAGCCAGGGGCACCTGATGGCGGAGAAAGGGCTGCCAGGAACTAGAAATGAAGAGAAGAGCGGAGCCAGTCCCGGGAACATCCTGGACCTGGGACTTGGGCACTCGGTGAGCGGGCCTGCTTACCCCTGAACTACCCTGAGTGCCTCCCTATTGGAAGCCGGCAGTGCTGTGAGAATCAGAAAATGGGCTCAGAGCAGCCGTGGGCAAACTACGGCCCGCGAGCCGGATCTGGCCCGTTTGGCTGTTCTATCCGGACCCCCTCGGAGCCAAAAGAGCGGAGGAGCATTCTCTGGCTCTCCCCTCTGCTCCTTCACCAGCAGCCCAAGAGGAGAGTGCCAGCATGGTCAGGTTGCTTTTGTTCCGGCCCTCCGGTCCAGTGTAAGAACCCATGGTGACCCTTGAGTCAAAACGTTTGCCCACCCCTGGCTCAGAGTGACAACAATAACAACAAACACCACCATCATCGTCGTAAATCCCTCCCCGCTTCATCTCTGAGGTAAGTGACTTGTCTAAGACCCCACACTTGGGTTGCAACCCATCCCTCTGACTCCAGTGTCTGCATTCTTTTTTAAAATATATATATATATTTTTTATTGATTTCAGAGAGGAAGGGAGAGGAAGAGACAGATAGAAACATCAATGACGAGAGAGAATCCTGCACGGCCCCTCCTGGGAATCAAGCCCGCAACCCTGGGCATGGGCCCTTGACTGGAATCGAACCCGGGACCCTTTGGTCCACAGGCCGACGCTCTATCCACGGAGCCAGACCGGCCAGGGCTGCATTCTTTATTAAGCTACACGGCCTTGCGCGGTTGGGCTCTCGTTCCTGGGCCAGGGTTCCGTCCCGGCATCCCGAACTCCCCGATTCATGAGGCTGAACTTTGGCACATGTCCACCTCCCAACGGGGAAGGGCTGAGGCCGGACAAGGAAACTGCCACCCAGAGGCTCGGACGCCTCCCCCCTTTCCTGTACGACGTGTCCCACGCTCCACACCCCCTCTATGAGGCTGTGTCCACCCACCTTGCTCTAACCCCCCAGCCCCTGGGTCATCCCTGCCGTCCAGCCACCGCTGCCCAAGGCTGGCCCCAAGCCCACCGCCGGCGCATCACGGGATCCCTCCCTGGCTCTCACATGCCACTCTCCTCGACCTGGGTGAGAGCGAGGAAGCGCAGGGGGCACCGGGCCTGGGACCCGCGCCTCCGGGCCTCCCTGGGTTCCTCTGGCTGGCTTGACCGGAGCCATCTGCTTGGATGGCACCTTTCCCAGGTGCTGGTTGGTCCGCGTGGTGTCTCCAGGACTCTCAGGTGCCAAGTCAGCAGGGGAGGGAGCTATGGC
>OZ004720.1:22098719-22139366 GCA_963924515.1 Vespertilio murinus | reverse complement strand
GAGCCTAACTCGGAAAATGCTGCGCCTTGTTCCAAGGTCCCCCCTAGTCCCCCCAAAAAAAAGGCCCAAGAAGGAGAAAAGCATGTTAAGGACCAGTAGACATGGCATGGTGCCATTGAGGATGATTCTGTGAGGGGCAGAGATGGGACAGTGGGGACCAGTTGGAATTGTCAGAAATACTCATCATGCTGTGAGTGGTTTCGTTCTGACTAAAGAAGGCCCGTTCTAACCTGGCGGGGAGTTGCACGCGGGGACTCGGGAGCTCACCCAGAAATAGGGCCCGCCCTCCCCGTCCGGGAGCTGCCGAGTATCACGGGACGATGAACAACCTGGTTGCAGAAAGCAGAGGCGCCAGCCCTTTGCATAACCCCAGGCCTTTGCAAACAAACCCCCAGCCCGAATCGCCTGCAAACTGCACACCCATTGTGCACACCCATTCTTTTTTATTTTATTTTTTAATACATTTTATTGATTTTTTTACAGAGGGGAAGAGAGAGGGATAGAGAGTTAGAAACATTGATGAGAGAGAATCATCGATCACCTGCCTCTTGCACACCCCCCACTGGTTGGATGCCCAACCAAGGTACATGCCCTTCACCAGAATCGAACCTGGGACCTTTCAGTCCACAGGCCGACACTCTATCCACTGAGCCAAACCAGTTTCAGCATGTGCACACCCATTCTTATCCCTGTTGCCTGCTTCCCCATGTAACCCTCACCCTTCCACCCTATATGAGCAGCTGGCTCATGGTGGGGGCAGAGCAGATGTCTGTGGATGACCTGCTGCTCTCCATGCTGCCGGCAGCATTGGAATAAACGCTCATGAGTGACTCAACCCTGTCTCTGCCGAATAGGCCCAAGCAGTGACAGGCAGCCTGGACCCATTGGCTGTCTGTCCATTACGATTCTACAAAATAATGAGCCAGTACTCTTCAGAAAATGCCAATGGTAGGAAAAAAAATCAAGGCCAACGAGCTGTTCCATCATGGAACTGATGAACAACCCCCCGTTTCCTCATCTGAAAAATAGGACTAAATTTTTTCCATATTACTGGCCCCTCAACGTTGTTTGTACCCTCTGTCACATGCTATACACAAGTAAGTGACTATTTTTATTACTGCTTGAATAAAACTACCCCAGGGCCCGAGAGAACTAATTTTTCATTTTACCAAACCTCATTAACCAATTGTCCAAGTTTATGCTTTTATGGGAAAAGCGGGTGAGTTAATTATGCATATACACACACTCAGGTACATCTCTATATAATCCCCTGCAATTCTGCCCAGGGTGTATTTCCCCACATGCATAAAGAGGACCAAGTGTCAACCTATTGTGGCCATAAGTGAGGTCAGAAACATTGCTCTCAGCAGGCCCTGATGGCGTTTTCTCGTCTGCCCCTATGAAGTCTGGGAAGGTTCTGGAAGGTCTCTTAAAGAGTGTCACCTAAATTTTCTTTTTCTTTTTTTTTCTAGAAAGGAGGGTGGGTAAGTGCCGGAAGCCAGTTCCAGGATGTCATAGTTGCAAGAGTCTCATTGAAAGGCTGATGGAACATGGGGACTCAACAAGGGCTGAGTCACACATGTTGTCACCTGTTGGGAATGGCTGAAGGCATTTCTCCAAACCTGAAAAGGATGATTGCTTGCTGCCAGACAGCTCAGGGCATCTTAATCTACATGTTATGGCCTCCTGTTGGCCAAACACCTGAACAGCCAAAGGCGATTCCCCAACCTGACAAGGCTCCTGTATGAAACCCTACCCTTTGAAGTGCATGTCTCCACCTTGCCTTAGGACAATTTGTGTTAATAAAAAGCAAGGGGTCTTGAGACAAGGAGAGCTTGGTTTCATCAGCAAAGCTCCTCTGTCTCCTCCTCCCTCTCCCCCCTCCATGTCATGCTCTGAGTTAGATGTTGGTGGCATAGACATGAGGAGCTCTTAGTCTGTGCGGAAGACAACCAACCACGTGGGCCACTAGCAAGCATTTCCTGCACTTGAACGAAGAATAATTGCATTTCAGCATTCATTTATTCATTCATTAAACAATTCTGCATTCACGGGGCTTCTGTTGGATGTATGGTTAAGCAGTGGGGACTGGGAGCCAAATGAGACGTAGTCCCCGCCTTGGAGGACACCAGAGTCTAGAAGGGGAGGAAGGCTTTCAAGTCCCTGCGTCTGTGGGAAAGTGGTTAATGGCGATGATAAATCCAGTGGTCCAGGCATCGGGTGATTGGACATCTGCTCTGAGCTAACCTGGGTCTAGACCAGAGGTGGGCAAACTTTTTGACTCGAGGGCCACCATGGGTTCTTAAACTGGACCGGAGGGCTGGAACAAAAGCAACCTGACCATGCTGGCACTCTCATCTTGGAGTGGAGGGGAGAGCAAGAGAAACCTCCACTTTTGGCTCCGCGGGCCGGATAGAACAGCCGAACTGGCTGGATTCGGCCTGAGGGCCGTAGTTTGCCCACGGCTGGTCTAGGCCCTGGGCTGGGTACACAGTGATGCCGCACCCTTTTGACTCGCCTAGGATAGCAGGCGTAGGACTAGCTACATGCTTAACGAATGGCGATGACATGTCTGATCACATGACATTTGCATTACTATAGCAACTGAGCTCCTACTGTGCGCCAACTACCATTCTATGAGTTACAAGGTCAACTCCTGACTCCTCACGATAGTCCTGTGACGGGGGTCCTTCCAGCACCCTCATTTCACAGCAAGGTCAAGGGACTTGCCTGCACGTACACATGTGGATCGAGGTTTTTCTCAAAAGCAGCGCCGACAACAAGATGTTGTTTTGAACCCCAAATGAGGCAACCTGGCCCCAGCACATCAATTGAAAAATTATTTACGCCATAAATTAGGCAAGTTTTCCTTCCCGAAGTCCTGGAATCCTAGGCCAGATTCCATGCATTCTGCATTCATTTCCGAGGGGGTTGGTCCAACTGAGCTTTACAACCTGGTGAACCTGCTTTCGAGGCGGGCATGGAGGCGGGCATGGAGGTGGGGGCCTGGCTTTAGGGAATGAGAAGTTGAAGGAGCAATCAATAGACATTTCTCTCTCACCTCTCTCTCTCTCTCCCTCTCGCTCTCTCTCTCTCTCTCTCTCTCTCTCTCTCTCTCTCCTTCCCAGCTCGCTCTCCCTGCCCCTTCTCTCTAAAATCAGTGAAAAACACCAAAACCGGATTGGC
The DNA here is from genome assembly GCA_963924515.1 of Vespertilio murinus. Lineage (NCBI taxonomy): Eukaryota > Metazoa > Chordata > Mammalia > Chiroptera > Vespertilionidae > Vespertilio > Vespertilio murinus. The sequence goes on along the minus strand of OZ004720.1, from coordinate 22,136,180 downwards.
TCAGTGGTAGAACGTCGGTCTGTGGACTAAAAGGTCCCGGGTTCGATTCTGGTCAAGGGCATGTACATTGGTTGCAGGCACATCCCCGGTGGGGGCTGTGCAAGACGCATCTGGTCGATGTTTCTCTCTCATCGACGTTTCTAGCTCTCATCTCTCTCCCTTCCTCTCTGTAAAATATCAATAAAATATATTTTAAAAAAATAAAATAAAATCAGTGAAAAACATATTTTCAGGTGAAGACTTAAAAAAAAAAAAAAAAGAGTCAACCCTTGACCCCAGGAATCTCACTGCCCTGGGAGCAGGGGAGACAGAGTCCCCGGTTCCTGCAGCCTGTGATTCTGGCTCTCCTCGCCCTCGGATGTTGATGAATATGGATGGGCTGGCAGGAGGGCTCCAGGGCCACATCCTGGCAAATTAAAAGGGCGGGGGAAGCAGCCATCAAGGCCAGCGGAGCAAGTGCGGATATCATTAGCCGCGGTCCCGCAGCCCCAAGCACAGCCCCGAGGGGCCCTGCGCTACGCCCCTTGGCGTGCTGCCCTCCCCAGCCACACGCGCTTGGATCCAACACCAACAGCCAACCTGTTACCTGAGCAGGAGAAGCCACGATCCTGAGTGTGTGTGTGTGTGTGTGTGTGTGTGTGTGTGTGTGTCACAGGGGGTGGACCCAGGAAGAGGCCAGTGTGGGGAGGTGCCTCTGTACATCAGCACTGCCCGGCCAGACTTGCTGTCAACATGGACACGCTCTCTTCCCCGGGCGCTCCCGGTGTGGCGGCCGCCAGCCACGCGTGGCCACCGAGCACCTGGCATTGGGTCAGTGGGATGGAAGCACCCTAATTCTAATGTCACTTCAATTAATTCAGGTATAAGCCTGAGTAGCCACATGTGAGCAGTGGTGACCGTGTTGGACAGTCCACACGCTGAGCTGGAGCCGGAGAAGGGGTGATGGCCCACGTGCGCAGGCGATGGGGGGCCTGTGGTGAGAGGGCAGAAGGCAGGCCATGGAGAGGGAGCCAGGGGCACCTGATGGCGGAGAAAGGGCTGCCAGGAACTAGAAATGAAAAGAGTGGAGCCAGTCCCGGGAACATCCTGGACCCGGGACTCGGGCACTCGGTGAGCGGGCCTGCTTACCCCTGAACTACCCTGAGCGGCTCCCCTACTGGAAGCCGGCAGTGCTGTGAGAATCAGAAAATGGGCTCAGAGCAGCCGTGGGCAAACTACAGCCCTCGGGCCAGATCCGGCCCGTTTGGCTGTTTAATCCAGCCCGCGGAGCCGAAAGAGCAGAGGGTTCTCTTGCTCTCCCCTCCGCTCCTTCACCAGCAGCCCAAGATGAGAGTGCCAGCATGGTCAGGTTGCTTTTGTTCCGGCCCTCTGGTCTAGTGTAAGAACCCATGGTGGCCCTCGAGTCAAAAAGTTTGCCCACCGCTGGCTCAGAGTGACAACAATAACAACAAACACCGCCATCACCGTCGTAAACCCCTCCCTGCTTCATTTCTGAGGTAAGTGACTCGCCTAAGACCCCACACTGGGGTTGGAACCCATCCCTCTGACTCCAGTGTCTGCATTCTTTTTTTTAAAAAAAAAAAATATATATATTTTATCGATTTCAGAGAGGAAGGGAGAGGAAGAGAGAGATAGAAACATCCATGATGAGAGAGAATCCTGCACGGCCCCCACCTGGGGATCAAGCCCGCAACCCTGGGCATGGGCCCTTGACTGGAATCGAACCCGGAACCCTTTGGTCCACAGGCCGACGCTCTATCCACGGAGCCAGACCGGCCAGGGCTGCATTCTTTATTAAGCTACACGGCCTTGCACAGTTGGGCTCTTGGTCCTGGGCCAGGGTTCTGTCCCAGCATCCCGAACTCCCCGATTCATGAGGCTGAACTTTGGCACATGTCCACCTCCAAACGGGGAAGGGGTGAGGCCGGACAAGGAAACTGCCACCCAGAGGCTCGGACCCCTCCCCCCTTCCCTGTAAGACGTGTCCCATGCTCTACACCCCCTCTATGAGGCTGTGTCCACCTACCTTGCTCTAGCCCCCAGCCCCTGGGTCACCCCTGCCGTCCAGCCACCGCTGCCCAAGGCTGGCCCCGAGCCCGCCGTCGGTGCATCACGTGATCCCTCCCTGGCTCTCACACGCCGCCGCCAGCCACTCTCCTCGACCCGCCAGCCACTCTCCTCGACCCGGGTGAGAGCGCGGAAGCGCAGGGGGCACCGGGCCTGGGACCCGCACCTCCCCGGGCCTCCCTGGGTTCCTCTGGCTGGCTTGACCGGAGCCATCTGCTTGGATGGCACCTTTCCCAGGTGCTGGTTGGTCCGCGTGGTGTCTCCAAGACTCTCAGGTGCCAAGTCAGCAGGGGAGGGAGCTATGGCTGGATTTCAGCTTCTACCAACGCGCCACATCCCCAGTAGGGGGGTGTGCAGGAGGCAGCTGATCGATGATTCTCTCTCATCGATGTTTCTGAACTCTCTATCCCTCTCCCTTCCTCTCTGTAAAAAAAAAAAAAAAAAAGAATAAAAAATGTACATATTAAAAAAAAAAGAATACACTCTAGAACCCATAGAACATATGAGATGTGTTAATCGACTGTTTATGGTCTCGATTACCGGTTGATTTTTAGCCGTTACGCTCTGGAGGAGTAGAAAGTTACCCTTGGATTTTGGACTGCTCAGCGGGCGGGGAGGTCAGAGCCCCTGAAACCCATGCTGGTCAAGGGTCTGCTGTACATGCTCTCACACGGGTCCGCTGACCTCCTGGGAACTCGCCGTTCTTTCACGGCCCCCTAAAAGCAGCCCTGTCCTCCCCTACCCCCTACCTTCACCCAAAGGGCCCAGTCAGAGGAGCCACCGTCACTGGAGAATTACGCAAACGCGCAAACCCAGCACAGCGGCGCTTCCCCAGGGCTCTGGCCGGCTTCCCGGAGGACTCCTTCCTCTGGTGTCACCACAGCCTCTAGTGGACAACACGGAGCACCGCGCCTCACGGGCCTTTGTTCCAGCTCTGAGCCGCCGGAGCCCAGGGACTGCGAGGAGAGCGGGCAGGTCTGATGATCTCATGTTCCACGCATGAGCGCGTGTGTCCGCTCCCCTCCCCGTCCCCTCCCCCCTGGGTCCCCCCTCTTGAATCCCAGGGGTGCGTGGTGTGTTCCGAAAGGGAAGCCTTCTTGGGGATCTCCCCTGCCCGACGGCAGAAAGCTCCCCTCTGGCTGCTGGGCCCCGTCCCATCCCCTCAGGGCCAGCTCCATGCTCCCTACTCGGGGAGTCCTGGGCTGACCCCCTTGGGCCAGATCCCATAACACGCCGAGAGCTCCCCCCATCCCATCCCCACCCCCAAGCATGCACCGGGCAGCATGGACGCGGGTGGTTCACCTGCAGCTCTCTCTTGCTAGGCTGCCCTGTGCTGGCACAGAGACCTCATCATATGTTCCCAGCACCCAGCACGCGGCCAGGGGCACGCACAGGAAGTGCTCCGTAAATGACAAATAAAGGCATGCGTGAGTAGATGCCTTATGTCCTCTCTTCAAAGAGATACAGCCGAAACCGGTTTGGCTCAGTGGATAGAGCGTCGGCCTGCGGACTGAAAGGCCCCGGGTTCAATTCCGGTCAAGGGCATGTACCTTGGTTGCGGGCACATCCCCAGTAGGGGGTGTGCAGGAGGCAGCTGATCGATGTTTCTCTCATCGATGTTTCTAGCTCTCTATCTCTCTCCCTTCCTCACTGTAAAAAAAAAAAAATCAATAAAATATATATTTAAAAAAAACAGAGAGAGAGATACAGTGTGAGGGTTTGGAAAGACAGAGGGTCGGCACCCGGCAATGAAAAATTCTCCCCGGCCACAGGCAGCGCAGAGGTGCTGCGGCTACTCACTCACCGCCCTCCTCCACCCCTTGTACTCTGGCCGAAATTAGCCAGCTGTTCCTGCAAACAGCTGGGTCACACCACTTTCAGGGACCCGGCTTCTTGGCACCCATGAACAGAGCCCATTTGCTCTTGGGAAAGCAGGGAAGCAATGGAAGGAAGCATTACTGGAGCACCTACTGTGTGCCGAGCACCTTTATAAGGAAGTGTTACGCGATCATTACAACCTGTGTTCCATGCTGGGACCATCAATCCCCGCCCGTAAACCCCATTCCACAGATGGTGAGATAAAGGCGGAGCGAAGCTGTGACGATCACACGCTCACAAACCAGGAAGGTGGACTTGGACCGAGGTCGCTCGGATTCCAAATCCACAACAGCTCTTTCCCAGAACAGGATGAATCTCATCCTAAGCGCCCAGCTCCGCCAGACTCCCCAGAACAGCCTGGCCGGGCGTCTCTGGTGGTTTTTTTTTTTAAATTATTTTTTTAATTGATGTTTTACAGAGAGGAAAGGAGAGGGATAGAGAGTCAGAAACATCGATGAGAGAGAAACATCGATTCAGCTGCCTCCTGCACACCCCCCACCGGGGATGTGCCCGCAACCAAGGTACATGCCCTTGACCGGAATTGAACCTGGGACCCTTGAGTCCACAGGCCGACGCTCTCTCCACTGAGCCAAACCGATTGGGGCTCTTGGTGTTTTTGTTTGTTTGTTGGTGGTGGTGTTTTTTGCTTTTTTTTACTTTGGGTCCATGAAGGAACCCTCCCACTGGAATAAAAAGGGCCGCTGAGCTCTATTCCCATGATGCCTTTCTGGGAGCGTCCTCCTGCCCTTTCCACAGCTCCTTCCCCTTATATCTCCCTGAGAAGCAGGAATCCACGGTGGTCAGCAGAAAGGGACGGGGCAGCGGCAACAGTGAGGTCATCCCCAAGCTCATCGGAGCTCCGTGCTGCCGACCTTTTGGCATTGCACACACCTGGCGGCTCCGGGGACCGAATTCACCTCTTCTGCCCTCAGCCCCCGACGTGGCTGAGAGCGCCCCTAGCGGCGGCCTGCGGCAGCGGCGCGCTGCAGAAGAAACGGTGGCCCCAGTGGAGCCCTTTGGAATACAGCTTTTTGAATGGCAGGAATGGACTGGCCAGCAACACCGGAAAACAAACAAGCCACTCTGATCAAGAACCGTCCCTTTTTTGCCTTGGGAGGGAAGGGAGGGGAACACCACACGATTTTCCCGACGTCTAGCCTGGCCCCCGGGGGAAGACTGAGGAATCCCTCACCCTGGCTGGGGCCTCCAACCCTCCTCCGTGGGAGAGAACCACAATCCATAATGAAAATGGTCTTTAAGTGAATCTAACAACAACGCACATCAGGGACTGGGAGGAAGCTGCAAATCTGAGCGTGCTGAGCACTATTCAATTTGCTTTATTAATTCAAGAGAAAGAAAGGAAGAAGGGGGGAAAAAAAAAGCAAAGAAATTACACCCGGGCTCTGCAGTCTTAGCACGTCGCCACAATTATTCCCCATGTGCCCATCTCAGACAATAAGAAGCCTCTTCAAAAAAAAACCAAAAAAAAACAAGTTACACTTTATACGTATTCATGCCTCGCCGAAAAAAAAAAATGGCCCGGGGAGTCACGTGACCCGCATGAGAATGTAGCAACAAGTCCCCCTCAAGTACTCAGAGATTCCCTCCCTGCACTGCGCGCACAGGAGGGCCCACTTGCCTGCGGGGCAGGGTCGGCGGGCCCGGCCCGGCCCTCCACCACCTGACACCCATGGAAGTTGGGCTCCACGTTAAAAACTAGAATTTATTGGGGGGAAGGAAGGGGGAGGGTCCATTGTTTCCCAGTGCACCCTCAGAGCCCGCCATGCCCAGTGGCTACCCTCCCCCTCCCTCTCTCTCTCCCTCCCTCCCTCTGATGGCTCAGGGCTCCCAGTGACAAAGCGGGGCTTATTAATGAGCCTGCCCGAGTGCCACTACCTCCGGGGGCTTTAATTGGGTGGTGGCCCGGAGTTAATTAAAAATATATGCCGGCTAGCCGGCGTGTGGAGCTAGGGAAAAACAGGGGCATAAAACGCCTTGGACATGGGCAGGCACACATGGTGTGCTGGGAGCCAGCAAAGCGGGCAGGATAGGGGAAACCCTGGTCTTTTTCTTTCTTTCTTTCTTTCTTTCTTTCTTTCTTTCTTTCTTTCTTTCTTCTTTCTTTTTTCCCCCTGGAGGGTGGTGTATGGAAGACTGTGATCTTGGGAGGCACAGTGTGTGTGTGTGTGGGGTGTGTGTGTGTGTGTGTGTGTGGTGTGTGGTGTGTGTGTGTGTGTGTTTATGTGTGTGTGTGGTGTGTGTTTATGTGTGTGTGGTGTGTGTGTGTGTGTGGTGGGCGTGTGGACACAGACTCACAGCGGAGGCGCTGAGGGAGGGAGATCTGGACGCCGCTCAAGGCCACCAAGCCATTGTTGGAAAGAGACAGCTAATTAAGGCAGGGCAGGCTGTGGTGGAGACGATTTATTTAACCCGAGTCTCTCCGCCCCGTCTTTCCCGGGGAGCCCATCCGGGCCCGGGGTGCACTGGGACCAGGATGGCCTTCTAAGGGGTGTGTGTGTGGGGGGGTTCTTTAATGATATGCTTTGTTAAACGCGAGGCCACGAATTGATGAATTATTTCCTTTGCTCTGCACGCCTGCCTCCGTCCACGTTGAAAGGGGAGGGTGTGGGGTGGGGTGGGGATGGGGGTGGGGGTTGGGGTAGGATTGGGGGTGGGGGGATAAAAATGCCTGCTCTATGCTGTGGAGGGCACTCCAGGCCTTGGGGAGGAGTGGAAGGGAAAGGCACCCAGAGCTGAGGCCCAGGGAGCGGGGAGCTGTCTGTGGCCTCCGGTGCTGAAAGCAGGGGTGCGCCCCGCGGGGAGAGAAGGGGCCGCCCGCCCCTCATCAGCCCCAGGTCAGGGCGGTGCAGGCGGAGGAGGAGCGTCCCCAGCCCGGCAGCCCCTGCACCTGCCGGGTTCCCCCACGCGGGGAGCGTGTTCCTGGCAGAGGGAGCGAGGGGGACCTTTCGGGAGAGACAGGGTGCCTCCGGGTGACCTGACCCGACCCTCCGGGCTAGCACCGGGGGTGAGTCCCCCTTCCTCTCTCCCTCTCCACCCCCTCCCCAACTTTTTCTGGGGGGACCTCAGAGCGGGATGGAGGAGGAGAGGAGGGTGCGGCTCCCTGGCTGGGCAGAAGCCACCTTCCTCCACTCAAACGCGGGTCCCCCTTCGGCAAGCACGTGGTGGGCGAGGCGAGCACCCCTCCCCCAATTCCTAATAGTGTTTTCCGAAACCGGAGAGCCCAGACCGTGATGGGGAGAAAGCAGGGCGGGGAGGGGGGGTCCGCTCAGGTTCCCCGACTGTGACCCAACATCTCCCCCATCCCACCCCAGGGCACCCCGACCGGCCAAGTTCGGGGAACCCTGAGCCCCCCTCCACGGCGAAAGCCACACCCAAGTCCAGCTCCCAGACAGACACCGGAGATCCGTCCTAAAACCGGGTCCCTGGGCAGCCCAGGGTGGGGCACGGGGTCCGGGAGTGGGGGGGAGCAGCGCGGCGCCCCCCTCGCCCCCCTTCCGTTGCCCCGTTGGGGAGTCTAGTCCTCAGTTGCAGAGCGGGTCACCCCCGGGCCCCCCCTTCTTTCTCATCCCAGAAAAGGGTGAGAATTCCCTGGCGCCAGCCCCGGGAATCCGGGGTTCGGTCGGAGCCACCCACTCTTCCAAGGGGGTTCTCTGGGGGGTGCAGAGAGGGGGGGGATCAGCCCCGCAGCCAAGGCAGGGGAGCGTTCGAGTCCCTCAGTCCCCCGTCAGCGGGCCGGGGGGACGCGGCGCCCGGCCCCCCATCCCCATCCCCATCCCATCCCCATCCCGGTCCCCGTCCCCATCCCGGCGGGTGGAGCGCGCGCGCCCGTGGCCCGGGCCAGCCGCGACCCCGGCCCCCCACTCCCCCCACCCCGTCCCCCCAACACACACACACACACACACACACACACACACACACACTCACTCGCTACAACTTTGCCCCCTCCTCCCCCCGACCCCTCCCGGCGGCGCTTACCTCGGGCCAGGGCGGCCGCGGGGGCGCCCAGCAGCAGGGCGAGCAGCAGCGGGACCCCGCCGAGCCCCGCGGCGGCGGGCGGCCGGGCCGCGGGCATCGCGGCTGCGGGGCGCGCAGAGCCGCGGGCGGCGGGCGGCGGGCGGCGGGCGGCACCGGGGCCGGCGAGGGGGGCCGGAGGGAGGGAGCCGGGGACGGAGGGAGGGAGGGGGGCAGGCGGCGAGCGAGGCGGGGGAAAGGCGGGAGCGAGGGCCGGGGCAGCCGCCGAGCCCCCGGGCGGCGGGCGGGCGGAGGAGCCGTGCGCTCAGCCCCGCGAGCGGAACGCTCGGAGCGGCCGAGCAGCGCCGGGCGCGGGCGGGCGGGCGAGTGAGGAGGAGCCGGCGAGCGGCGCGGAGCGGAGCGGGCGGGGGAGGGAGGGGCCGGGCCGGGGCGGGAGGAGGGAGGAGGGAGGAGGAGGGAGGAGGGAGGAAGGAGGGAGGGGAGAGGGGCGCTGCGCCCCGGAGCCCGCCTCCTCCGCCTCCTCCCCCGGCCGCGGCCCGCCGGCCCCGCAAAGTTTACCGCCGCCGCCCCCTGCGCCCTGGCGGCGGGCGCTGCCTCTCGGCGGAGGCCCCGGGGCCCGGCGCCCGCCAGGCGGGGCTGGAGCGCGTCCCGGCCGCTTTCCGGACGGACGGGGAGGCGAAGGCCCGGGGCGCCCCGCGCACCCACAGCCCCCCGAGCGGCCTGGAGCTCACCTCCAGAGCCTTCCAGAGGGGTCCCAAGTCCGAGGTCCTGCGCTGTATCCAGTCCTCCTCCCGGGCCCCCTCGGGCCCCAACCAACCCTCCCGGGTTTCAGAACTGAGTCCTCCCCGCGACCTGGGAAGTCTCCAACTCAGTGGATCTCACAAGAGCCGGCCGTCTCCCTGGACCGTTACCCATGGCTGCAGAACTGTGTCTCCAGTACCTGAGGGCCGCGTGCCCCTCTGGAGCCCGCCCGGAGACTGTAAACCAACTGCGTCTCTGTTCTCCTCCGAGGGCCACCTTTCACATCCCCAGGGGCACGGGGGACGCCAGGGCCCAGCCCTCCGCCCCTGCTGCAGCCCCTTCCCCCTCGGAGCTGGAGTTCAAGGCCCACCCTCGTCTGCCTTTGCTGGTGACGGCCCTGATTTTCAGCAACTTGACTTTTCTCCACAAATGGAGGTGGTGGGGGTGGGGGTGGGGGACAAGGCATTAGCCAAGGGCTAGATGGGACAGGCTTGGAGACGGGGTGGACTAGCTTTGCTAACCCAGCCAGCTTCCTAGGTCTCCCCCCCCACCCCCTGCAAACAGAAGCCCTCTCCTCCCTCCCCCAGCTCCACCTCGCCACCCTATCTAGCAGCAGCCTGAGCAGGCAGAGGGAGCAGATGGAGAGAAGGTTGCAGCCCATGCAGAGTGGTGAGCTGGGAGTCCCTGTACAGAATGGGGTGGGGGGGGTGGGGGAAGAGGGTGCTGGGTGGAGGAGGACAGGGGAGGAGAGGAAGCTCTGTGCCCCAGGGAATCAAAAGACCTCCCCATCCTTACCCGAAGCGGCCCCCTTCCCGAGTTCCGTCAGTCATTCAGTGCTCTTTCACAGGGCACTCGCCACAGGCCCAGCCCTGCATTAGGTTCTGGGGGGCAGAGAGCCCCCAATGGAACCCACTCCTTGGCTCTGCCAGGTTCCTGTTCCTGGCAGCAAAGCCAGTTGGTTTTAAGAGAGGGGGTGCTGCCGAAACCGGTTTGGCTTAGTGGTAGAGCGTCTGCCTGCGGACTGAAAGGTCCCAGGTTCGATTCCAGTCAAGGGCATGTACCTTGGCTGTGGGCACATCCCCGGTAGGAGGCGTGCAAGAGGCAGCTGGTCGATGTTTCTCTCTCATTGACGTTTCTAGCTCTCTATCTCTCTCCCTTCCTCTCTGTAAAATATCAATAAAAATATATAAAAAAAGAGAGGGGGTGCTGAGGCGAGGGGTGCATAGCGCTTACCCCAAGCCGAGGCACCCCCTGGCTTTGCTGTGTCGGGCTGGGAGCCGTGTATGGCGGGCGTGACCTTGATGGCCTTTCTCGTCGGCTGCCCAGGGCGGACGTGTGTGCAGCAGGTGCACAGTGATGCTTGTTGAATGGGAAGGTAGAGAGGGCGAGGGAGGCGGAGGGAGAGGGAGAGAGAGCAAGCGAGGGAGAGAAACACAGACAGGCCAGCTCCACACTGAAAGAAAACAAACATGGATGTTCATACGCAGCTGCTGCTAGCCAGGGGCCTCCACTGTGTCTGCACAGCGCCCGGCCCCTCATTTCAGTTGCATGACTGTCTCCGTGGGAGCCACAGGGAGAGTCAGGGCCCAGCTGAGGTCACTCGGCCAGGAAGTGGTGGGACACAGCAGGCTCCAGTCTGAGTCAACTCGCTGCTTCCTGGAATTTGATGGCTGTCCCCGTGCCATCCTCCGGCGGCTGTCCTCTGGTGCTGACACCCTCCTTCTTACCCGGAGGCCGCATCGGAGCCGAGTCAATCCCTTTGGTCTAGGCCGAGAGCCATGAGGTCATTGCTTGCACACCGGTATCTCATATGGAAGATGTAACACCATAAACCGTTACCCATTGAATACATGGGTAGGGACTTATTTCATTCCATTTTCTAATATTAAGAGGTGTGGGGGTTTTTTGTGTGTCTGTTTTCTTTTTTAAAGAAGAAGGCCCATGATAGGAATGGAATTCTGCAGCAGATCTTCCCCATCATAATTTTGATACTCATTACAGATGAAGAAACGGAGGCTTGGGGGGGGGGGGCAGAGACACAAAGGGACTTGGTCTCCCTTTTGTCCCAGTTTGTACTCTCGCTGTGACCGCAGGACACCTCTGGCCTGGATTCCCGTGCCCTGGGGGCCCTCTGCTCCCCACAGCTCCCCGGGAGGAACCCCCAGCGTCTCTGCAGAGCCGATGATGTGCCCACAACTCTGTCTCCTGCATGTGCCGGCTCCTGTGCAGGGAAAACCGGTCCAGGGGAGACACAGCGTGGCCTCGCTTCCCCCTGCTGCGGAAGAAGGGCAAGATTTAACCTTCACGGGCCGTCTTTTCCTCTGCTGATAAAAAGGGACAGAAATAACACTCCTCATGTGGGGTGACTGACACAAGTAGATAATACCCCTGTGACACCAGGGGATTCAACAGCCTTTATTTCATAGGGTTGTACAGAGGATCCCGCAGCCCCGTTCAGATTGTGGGGAAAACAGTGAATTTCATGCTCAGAAGTTTGGTCTTGTGAGAAAGAGAACGCTGGGATGGGAGTGTTGAGCTCTGATTCCTCCTCTGGCGAGCAGGCTCTCTAGGACTATTTCTCCATCCATCCATCCATCCATCCATCCACCTACCAGTCCATCCATCCATCCATCCACCTACCAGTCCATCCGTCTGTCCATCCATCCATCCATCCATCCATCCATCCATCCACCTACCAGTCCATCCATCCGTCCGTCCGTCCATCTGTCCATCCATCCATCCATCCATCCACATACCAGTCCATCCATCCATCCACCCATCCATCCATCCACATACCAGTCCATCCATCCATCCATCCACCCACCCATCCATCCATTCACCCACTCATCCATCCATCCATCCATCCCTCCACCTATTCATCCATTCACCCATCCACTCACCTACCCACCTATCCATCCATCCATCCATCCATCCACCCACCTCCCCAATTCATCCTTCCATCCCATCCCATCCCATCTATCTACAAATATTGTTTGAGCACCTACTATTTATCAAGTGTCTATTCTGAGCCAAACTTTGGCTAGGTGCTGCAGCAAACACTATCACTTACCTGCTCTCTAGACCCGACAGTCCAGTGAGGTCTGGCAACACCAGCGCCCAAATCCTTTCCGAGGTTAATGCTCTACGTCAGGGGAAGCAGCCAGGCAGAGTGGTTCACCATGGACTTTGAAACCCGACAGACTTGAATTTGAATTCTTTCTCTCCTAACAGCTGTGTGGCCTTGCCCAACTGACTTAACCTCTCTGAAATTGGGTTAAAGAAAGGCTGTCATTTAGATGAAATGAGATAATTATTATAAGCACTTAGGGTTGTGTACGTAGCATATAGTGAACTCCCCACCCATCTGTTTGCCCATCCGTCCAAACATCTATCCATCTATCCATCAATCCATCCATCCTTTTAAAAAAATATTTTTTATTGAATTTTTACAGAGAGGAAGGGAGAAGGATAGAGAGTTAGAGACATCGATGAGAGAGAAACATCCATCAGCTGCCTCCTGCACACCCCCTACTGGGGATGTGCCCGCCACCAAGGTACATGCCCTTGACCGGAATCGAACCTGGGACCTTTCAGTCCGCAGGCCGACGCTCTATCCACTGAGCCAAACCGGTTTCGGCATTCATCCATCCTTTTAACAAAAAATCTTCTGAGCACCTGTAATGTGCCAGGCACTATTCCGGGCACCGGAAACACACAAGTGAACGAGACCAAGTCCTTGCTCTCTGGAACTTATCATGTAAGGGAGAGAGATACACAGAAAACCCTTCACCAGATAAGAATGTCTGCAGAGAGCTTTGGGTTCTGTGGGAAGATAAAACAGGGCGATTGGAGAGTAAATGAGGCAGGCTCGTTTTGCATGACCAGGAAACAGCCCCTTAGAGTAGGAGGCATTTCAGCAGAGAAGTGAAAGGTGAGATGGAGGTAACCTGTGAAGAGGGGAGGAGGGGCGGGGAGCACCCAGCAGGTGCCAGTCCCAGGGCTGAAGCAGGGTTGTTGCCCTAAATGGTAGCCATTGTCCTAGTGTGTCTGCCTCGCCCTCAGATCGTAATTAAACCGGAAGTCTGTCCTCAGTGATTGCAGGTCCCCATTCATCAGCATACAATGGGGGAAGCTTCCATTCTGTCCCTCCTCCGGCCCCACCCAGAGCCCGCATCTCGTTTCTCTCCCAGAAACATCTGGTGCCGGGAAGGTTTACATCACGGAGGAGGGGGAAGGCTTACATCCGGAAGGGAGAAGGGAAGAACGTCTTTTGTCTTGTGGGAGTAGAAATAAAATACAAAAGGAGACACCTTAAAAGGGACAGACGAGTTTTAAAGAGATGCCCCAGCCATAGGATAAGCCCCGGAGTCACAGCCACGCGCCTTTGAAAGGCGGGCAGAGGGTGGACCCGGCATCTCATCGTGTGATTTCACCCCGGTCTGGCCCCTGGGGTCCCCTGCAGGAAGCCGGGGCAGTCCTGTCTCTCTCGGGCCCGTGCTAATGAGGGAGCGGTCCACTGTGAGGCAGCCACCCCCACCCAGCCAGCTCCCCTCACCTGGAAAGAAGCGATTCCGCCTCTGGCTCCCGTGGAAATAATTCTCTGTGTGTCTGCACCACCTGCCCTGGCTCGTGAGCGGGACCGGAGGCTCCCCGAACCCGCACGGGGAGACAATGCTGCTATTTTCCGACGGAAAGTGTAGCAGCGGGATGGGTTGGCATTCCGCAGAGGCTCGGCTGGCTGGCCGAGGAACAGGGGACGCAGTGCAACGTCAGAAACGCACTCAGAGGAGACTGGAAGGCAGGGCCCCCCACAGGCCCTGAGGGGGAACCCCGCAGTCACCCCACAACCAAGGTACATGCCCTTGACCGGAATCAAACCTGGGACCTTTCAGTCCGCAGACCAACGCTCTACCACTGAGCCAAACCGGTTTCGGCAGAAAGCTGATGTTTTGAAGCAGCTGCTTGGAGTTTGCCGTTCGATGTCTCCCTTCATCCTCACAGCCGCCCCGTGGAGGTGGTGCTGTGAGAACCCGAACTCCTACCCCAGCCTCTAGGGCCCTGCGGACCTGGCCCCTCCTCCCCGCTCTCTGAACTTCTCTGTGCTCCCCTGGAGGAAGCTCCGGCGGCACACAGGGCTGCCTCACAGGCCCCCCTGCTCTCACTCCCGCTGTCCTCCTCACAGACACACGGCCGGCTCTCTTTGTCCTCCTCCTGTGGTCAGCCGGAGAGAGTGCATCCTTGGGTTCCAACCCTTTCTGGCCAGGCCCGCTCCCTAACACTGTCCTCATTTCCTGGGGCCGTGGCGGGCGTGCTGCCACCTCTGTGTTCTCCCACGAGATTCTAAGGCTCAGAATCTAAGCATCATGAACGCAAGAAGGGCCTTTATGAGCACAAAACCCATAGGAGGTTTTCGGTGCAATTTTAAAAAAAATATATATTTCATTGATTTTTTTACAGAGAAGAAGAGAGAGGGACAGAGAGTCAGAAACATCGATGAGGGAGAATCGTCAATCAGCTGCCTCCTGCACACCCCCTACCGGGGATGTGCCCGCAACCAAGGTACATGCCCTTGACCGGAATCGAACCTGGGACCCCTTCAGTCCGCAGGCCCATGCTCTATCCACTGAGCCAAACCGGTCTTGGCTCAGTGCAATCTTGTTTAATGCTGAGTGAATGAATGATGAATGAACGAACGATGCATTCAACAGAGGCTCCGAGGGAGAGGGTGGAATTTGCCAACAGCCACCTGTCAGTAAGCGTGAGGGAACTGGGACTCAAACCCCGGGCCTGTCCGACCTCCGGCTGAAGTGTATAACCACTGGACCACACTGCCCTTCCACGGGGCGGAGGACTTGGGGGGGGGTGGGGGGGGAGAAGCAGGTGACGCTTCCCAGCAGTGAGACTCTGAAGCAGCGGGAGTTCCCAGCCGGAGGCATGATCTAAGCGCCCGTGACTGAGTGTCTGGGAGCATTTGGAGTCGTTTGGAGAAGAGGCGACGTGCGTGGCTCCATGAAAGCCTGCTGCTCTCCATCCCGTCCCTGCCGTCCCCGCCCATTAAAATAATGGTATGAAAAATACACAGCCTTTTACGGCGGGCGCCTGCACTGTTTGTTTCTCTCGCCGTTACCATGGCAGTGCTGTTCTGCTGTTAACTTCAGGTTTCTGCGTGATGGGAGGGAACGGAAGAAAATTGCCTGGGGGGGGGGTGTGGGTTGGGGGGGGATTTGCCAAACAAAGGCTTTGCCTCCCCTGGATTCCGATGCACAGGCTGAAGGCTGCATCTGAACCTACAGCCGCCCATGGCTCCCCGGTGCCTGCCATTGGAGGGCAGAGGGTCCTGGCATTTCTGCAGAGGCTCCGCTATCTGTATTCCTCTCTGTTCCTCGCTCCCATGCACCCTGGCTGGCTCACAGGTCCACACGTTTGCTCGTGCTGGGCTGCCCTTCTTCCCGCCGCCTCTCTCTCTGCCAGGCCCCCTGCTGCTCATTATTTCAAGTTCAAGTGTGAATGGGCCACCTTCCCCTTTGCCCCCCATCCTCCCCCAAATCTGGGTGAGATTTCTTTCCTCCCTGCTCCCACGACCCTCTTAAGCATGGAATTGCTATGGTGCTCCACATTTCTCTTCAGCGTATAACGGTGTGTCAGGAACACAGTAGGTGCTCAATAAATGCTCGTGGAACCAACATGGCAAGAAAAAAATCAGATGGTCTGAGAGGCTGCGGAAGGGTGGAGCCCCTGAGTGTATCTCCTTCTTTGGGAATAAATGGTGGTGGTTGTGGTGGTGGTGGTGATTGTGGTGGTGGTGGTGGTAGAGGTGTTGTGGTGATGGTGGTGAAGGTGGTGGTGGTGGTGGTGGTGGTGGTTGTGGTGGTTGTGGTGGTGGTGGCGGTGGTGGTTGTGGTGGTGGTGGCGGTGGTGGTGGTTGTGGAGGTGGTGGTGGTAGAGGTGTTGTGGTGATGGTGGTGAAGGTGGTGGTGGTGGTGGTGGAGGTGGTGGTGGTGGAGGTGGTGGTTGTGGTGGTGGTGGTTGTGGTGGTGGTGGTGGTTGTGGTGGTGGTGGCGGTGGTGGTGGTTGTGGAGGTGGTGGTGGTTGTGGTGGTGGTGGCGGTGGTGGTGGTTGTGGAGGTGGTGGTGGTTGTGGTGGTTGTTGAGGTGGAGATGGTGGTGGTGGTTGTGGTGGAGGTGGTGGTGGAGGTGGTGGTGGTGGTGATTGTGGTGGAGGTGGTGGTGGTGGTCGTGGTGGTGGTTGTAGTGGTGGTGGTTGTGTTGGTGGTGGTGGTTGTAGTGGTGGTGGTGGTGGTGGTTGTGGTGGTTGTGGTGATGGTGGTGATGGTGGTGGTGGTGATGTGTATGTGTAGGGGGTGGGGGTTTCAATCCAAGCTCTCGGGCAGAGGAGGTGGAACCTTTTGGGGGACAAGCCCAGGGAGCTCCACACAGAATATGGTGCTGACGGGAACATACATTCTGGCCCAGGGCAAACAACTGACGCCCACGGCACTCGACACGTCAGCTCCACGGGGCGCCCTCACGTGTGCCGAGGGCTATGGGCTGGGAAGCATCCCAGAAAGGACCCTGATGTGAGGGGGTTCCCAGGTTCCTCCCTGCCAGCCACCTGAGCCACCTGAGCAAGTGCGACTCACCGTTCTCCTGGGCACCCACCGGCTCTGGTCTAAGCATTTTTACATGTGCCTCGCTTTTCTGCTCAGTTCTTCATTATCCGTAAATGAGTGAGGTCATGTGGTGTTCCTCTTTCATTCTGCTCAGTTCTTTAAAAGGCACGAGACAGTGCGTCTGCCCCACCTGAGGGCCAGGAAAGAAACACGAGTGTTTATGTTCCCCGAGAAAAACACTCTTCCTCCCACTCCCCACGTCATCGCTGCCCCGGACAAAGGCAGATGCTGATGAGAATTTTCACAGGCTCCGTTTTAATGATACCGGCTCTCTCTGGATTTCCTGTAGCCCGCTGATGAACAGGGGGAGGAAAATCAATAGCATGCCGAAAAATTTGGATGTGTTCTACAGCTAATTCCAATTTTATGTTATAATCATGTTTTAATGTTGGTCCTAATTACCATAATTAAGCTGCCAGCGACAGCGCTGGCTGGGACAGAAGCTGTTACTATTCTAAGATGGCTTGTGTCGAAGGCTTTTCCCAGATTTTGGGGGCCTCTTGCCATTTGGCTGATTTTGGGGCGCTATGGGGGGTGGGGGGTGGGAACAGTGTGGGTGGGGAGGGCGATCTTTCTGGAACCCGGACTCTTCCCCGAGGAGGAGGAAGCTCGGTTCTAAGGTTAAGGCTGGGCCGGGGGCTGTGCTTTTGTCATTCACGATGTGTTTATTGAGCACGTACTATGGGCCAGGTCCCATAAGGAGCCCCGGGGAATCTGGGTGAGAGCTTCCATCCCTCTGGGGTGAGCTCGTCATTAGGTAACTGATTACATAAGGGAGACGTGAGCCGGGTGATATGAGAGCCGCTCTGGCTCTCTCTACGTGGGACGTGGAGCCCGGGAGGCTTCTGTGAGGAAGCAGATGCTTGGTGGAGACATTGAGCATCTCAGGAGTCGCCCTAGCTGGTTCGGCTCAGTGGATAGAATGTCGGCCTACGGACTGAAAGGTCCCAGGTCCGATTCTGGTCAAGGGCCCATGCCTGGGTTGTGGGCTCAGTCCCCAGTGGGGAACTTGCAGGAGGCAGCTGATCCATGATTCCCTCTTTAAAAAAATATTTTATTGATTTTCCACAGAGAGGAAGGGAGAGGGATAGAGAATTAGAAACATCGATGGGAGAGAAACATCCATCAGCTGCCTCCTGCACATCCCTAGTAGGGGGCATGCAGGAGGCAGCCGATGAATGATTCTCTCTCATCATTGATGTTTCTCTCCTTCTTCCTCTCCCTTCCTCTTTGAAATCAATTTAAAAAATTTTTTTAAAGGGCTAAGTTTTGAATCTACATTCTAAAATAATAATATGCTACCTCTTCCCAACAGACACAAAAGGAGGAGACAGCATCCCGACTCGGGGAACCTGAAATGAGGGAAAAGACACACCAGGAGAAGGGCGGGGTAGGGATCCAGAGTCATACGTGAGGATCATATTTCCCATGCCCCAACTCCTGCGTGTGACCGGACAAAGAGCCCTGTTTGCCGTAACTCATAGGAGCAAAACCCCATTAAAAAAAATATATGACCAACCCAAGGCCAAAAAAATCTTTTCTCTTGGAAGTTTTATAATTTTAGCTCTTAGCTGTAGGTCTGTGATTTATTGGGAGTAATTTTTGTGTACGGTCGGAGGTAAAGCGTCAAGGTTCTTTTTAGCCAATTGTCCCAGCATCATTCAGTGGAAAGATGGCTCGGTCCCCATTGAATGGCCTTGGCAGCTTTATTGAAAATCAATTGGCCATATATACGTGGGTCTATTTCTCAACTCGATTCCATCCCATCTGTTCTGGATGTCTATCTTGATGCCAGGACCACACTGATAACCGCCTTGATGACTATGGTCTTATAATGCACCTTAACATCAAGCAACTTTGTTCTTTTTCAAAATTCTTTTTGCTCTTCTAGTTGTTGTTGTGTTTTTTTTTTCTTTCCCTATGAAGTATATAATCTTCTTGTACATTTTTGCCAAAAAGGCCTGCTGAGGTTTTGAGTGGGTTTGCATTAAATCTGTGGATCAAGGCGGGCAGCACTGACATCTTAACAATATTAAACGTTCTAGCCCGGCCGGTGTGGCTCAGTAGTTGAGCGTCGACCTACGAACCAGGAGATCACAGTTCGATTCCCAGTCAGAGCACGTGCCCAGGTTGCAGGCTCGATCCCCAGTGAGGGGCGTGCAGGAGGTAGCCAGTCAATGATTCTCTCTCATTGTTGATGTTTCCGTCTCCCTCTCCCTCTCCCTTCCTCTCTGAAATCAAGAAAAATATATTTTAAAAACCTGTTCAGACCCATAACTCTTCCCATTTATTTATGCCTTCATTAACTTCGTTCAACAATATTTTATAGTTCTAAGGGTATGTAAGTCTTGGCTGTCTTTTGTCAGATCTGTCACTGACTAACTCCTATTCTTCATGCTATAGCGGTTGTGTTTCCTTCAACTCCCAACAGGTCACTACTAGTTTATAGAGATACAATTCGGTCTTTGCATATTGACCTTGCTAAACTCGCTTTGAAAAATATATATGTCGTTATTGATTTCAGAGAGGAAGGGAGAGGGAGAGAAAGGTAGAAACATCAATGACGAGAGAGGATCATGGATCGGCTGCGTCCTGCACTCCCCACACTGGGGATGGAGCCCACAACCTGGGCATGTGCCCTGACCGGGAATCCAACCATGACCTCCTGGTTCACAGGTCGGCGCTCAACCACTGAGCCACACCAGCCGGTTAAACTCACTTTTTACTACCAGTTGCTTCCAAGTAGATCCCTCAGGGTTGTTTCTTGGTAAAATCCGTAGGATTTTCTGCAAAGATGATCATGCCTCCTGCAACTAACACGAGCTTCACTCCCTCCTTTCCAATCTCTACGCTCTTAATGTTTTTTCTTTTTTCCTTTTTTGCTTCATTTCCCCGACTAGAACGTCAAGCACAACACTGGATGGACAGGATGCGAATGGATTCCCTCGCTTCATTTCTCATCTCATCTCACCTCGTTATAGGTGCCCTTTATCATATCAAAAACATTTCTCTCTATTCCCGGCTTGATGGGGACTTTTAGCAGGAATGGCTGTTGGATTCTGTCACACACCTTTCCTGCGTCTGTAGAGAAGACCATGCAATGTCCCTTCGCGTTGGTCTATCACGGGGACCCAAGCTAACTGAGCTGCGTGTGGCTGCCTCTGTTTCTCTCGCTGGAACTCAGCCTGGTTTACCTTTCCGGGCACCAGTGAGCCCCCCTCCAACCCAGGCCCTTCCGTCTGTCCTCTCTGTCCCTCAGGTGGAGGTAGGGGGGGCTGGCCTGAGGTTTGCTGCGGAGACAGACCCGCCCCGTCCGCGGCCTCGGCGGGGCTCGGGGGCCTCTCAGTCCCAGGGCGTCCTCCCGGCGGCTCCGTCTTCACACGGGGAGCTTCCCTCTGCCCAATGCGTCCCCTGTACATTGTGCGGTAAGCTCATTCGAGTCTATTAATCTGTTATTGTGAGAAATCCTCTTACAGGCTCGCCGCATTTGCGCTATTACCTGGGGAAGAGAAACAAAATGTGGGTTTTTTTTTTCTTTCTCCAGCTGATGCTTTTCTGAAAATGCGATATTTTAGAAATGAGCTCTGATACCTCCTCAGAGCCTTTGTAGGGGGCAGCACCTTCGGGGTACGGGTCTGGAAACCCCGGCTGCCTTCTGATGAGGGTCCCACTGGTCTGTGGGGTGGCGGGGGTGGGGTGGGGAAGAGGCTAAGGCCCATTTCTTTCATTGAAAAGGCTCTCCGCTCTTCGGGGATCCTGTGTTCCCCTCTTCAAGGCGCCAAAGGCCCTCCCTAGCTGGAGGAAGTGGTGGTGGAGGGAGATGGAAGTTGTTTTCATAAATTGTCTTATTGGGCAAAATGGAAAATGGCTACACTATGTCCATCCATCCATCCATCCATCCATCTGTCATCATCATCATCATCACCATTATTACTGCTATCATCATGCTTTTTCTTTTTTGATTGACAAGGGCTGTCCAAATATCTGGGAACTGCTGGCCTGGTAGCAAGCACCCTGGGATTGGGGGTGGGGGTGGGGGCAGTGACACAGACCTGGCTTTAAATCTAACGTGGCCACTTCGTGGCGATTTGATCTCCGTGAATCATGGTCGCCATCACAGCAGAAACAACAGTAGCACACACGACAGAACCGAACAGTCAAGGCGTCTTCCTCTGAGCCACGCACGCACGGCCCTGAGTTCTCCAGGCCCAGGAAGTCACCGGCCTTCGGGCCGCCCCGGGGGACTGGCGCCCCAAGGATCCCACCGAGCGGCTGTGGGACCCCGGAGAGCTACGGGGTCCTCATGCCTGGTTCCCCGCCCAGAGCTCCGAAGCCCTTGGAATTTCCCGAGTGGTTCGTGCCTCGGGAGCATCTTTTGTTCTAATGAGGCCACGCTTCGTGGGCCCAGAGAGCTCAGGGGGGAGGGGCGGGGGGCTGGTGGACAGAGGCCAAGCCTTGCTTCGTGCGAGGTCTGGTCAAATCGTTGAACCGACACCCCCTCCCCCGGGAACTGATCTTCAGGCCACTTCACAGAGGACATTCCCTGTCGCTGAGACCACACGCCACCTGCTGAGACCACTCTCCTTCCCCTCCCGGCCCTCCTCGGACCCGGCCCGCCCAGCAGAAGCCCTCCTTGGCGTCC
Organism: Vespertilio murinus; assembly: GCA_963924515.1. Classification (NCBI taxonomy): domain Eukaryota; kingdom Metazoa; phylum Chordata; class Mammalia; order Chiroptera; family Vespertilionidae; genus Vespertilio; species Vespertilio murinus. Next base: position 22,115,190 of record OZ004720.1, on the reverse strand, counting down.
TTTAAGATCCCTGGGTGCCGGCACCACTGTGGGGTTCTGCCCGTGTGGCATCCAGACGCCCCAAAGGTTTAGAATTCCTTACCCCTTCTGGCCTTGTGCGTTCCTCCTTAGGCGGTGACCCTCCCAAGTAGAAGCTGGGACCTCTCAGCCCCACAGCTTGGCCTCCCAGGGCCAGAGGGGCCGGAGGAGAAGCACCAGTGGCCGATGATGCGGTCAATCACGCCCACGGGGCTCGCCCGCAGGTGCTGGGAGGCAGGTGCACCTGCAGCGGACACGGAAGCTCCGCCCCTTCCCGCACACCCGGCCCGGGCCTCCCTCCCACGGGGCCGTTCCCGAGGGTGGCCTTCAGATAAGCCAGTCCCGGGAAGTGGGCCACTTTCCCGAGGCCTGTGCGGGTCACTGTGACGCTTTACCGAGCTTGGGGATGGGGGTTGTAGGACTGCTCCACCCCAAAGTTGTAGCCAGGTGGGCAGCACCGGGTGTAACTTGGGGACCCCATACTTTCTTTTTTTATATATATTTTTATTGATTTTTCACAGAGAGGAAGAGAGAGAGATATAGAGTTAGAAACTTCGATGAGAGAGATTCATCCATCAGCTGCCTCTTGCACACCCCCTACTGGGGATGTGCCCGCCACCAACGTACATGCCCTTGACCGAATTGAACCCGGGACCTTGCAGTCCGTAGGCTGACACTTTATTCACTGAGCCAAACCGGTTTTGGTGGGACCCCATACTTTCAATGGGCACAGGAAGTGAGGGCGGTCTTACAAGGCTGAGCCCTCAAACCTCTGGGGGAGTTTGTGTCAGAGGTGACTTGAGCAGTAGAATCCCCACTCCCTTACCCCCTTACCCCCCTCCTCCCCACTCCCCCCCCCCCCAAGTCCCTCACCCTTGCTTTTGGAGAATCGGAGAATGGGCAGGTATCAGAGTTGAGGAGGGACCAGTACATTGCTGGGCCCATAGTAGGTGCCCGATGGATATTCACTTTTCTCTTTTCTTCCCTCTGGGAACTCCTCCCCTCCCCCCCACCCCAACTTCTCATGCAGGGGACGTAGCTGGTTAACCTCTTGGAAATCGAACAGACCTGGATGTGATCCAGGCTCCTCCCTCTCTTGGCTGGGGGCCCGGACAGGCTGCTCCCCTCTGTGCCTGGGGCTGAGGTTGCAGGCCGAGGAGGGGAGCTTCCGCTGTCTCTTACGTTGGTCCCCGGATGGGCAGGCTGGGAGAGGAGCAGAGAGCAGAGGTGGGGAAGCGGCGTCCGGATCCCTGGCTCCGTTTCTCTCCTCCTGGCCGGGCCGGGCTCCGCTGCGGACTGCAGTGCCTTGTGGCTCACAGTCCCCTGCCCGCTGCCTGGCACAGCCCCCCCACCCCCACCCCCGCACCCAGCTCAGCGCGGCCCGGGCTCCAACCCCAGCGGAGGGAGCCTGGCCAGCGGCGGCTCTGACTTCATTCCCCTTGTCCAGGGGGCCCCGCCAGCCGCGGGCGGGGTGCCAGGCCGAGCGCGGTTGGCACCGGAGCAGATGCTGAGTGAAATCACAGCTCCCGTGCCCAGCGGAGCGGGCGCCCGCTCTCCCACTGAGGGGCACCTGTCTTATGCCCGCCGTGCAGAGGAGAACAGGGGGCTTGGGTGGGCAGAGTCGCTGGCACAACATCTCAGAGTGAAAACCGCAAACGGGGGTTCAATTCCTGGTCCCCTCCAAGGCCGACTAACCTTCCTTTTGTACAAATTTTCCTCTTGTTTGCTTGTAGGTGCAAAGGACCCCTTAACAAAGCTCTGATTGTATGTCCCCCCTCCCTCGCTGACCTTCACACAACCTCTGCACCCTGCCGAGTTTTCTGCCTTTAAAAAAAATTTTTTTTTCATTGAGTTCAGAGAGGAAGGGAGAGGGAGAGAGAGATGGAAACATCAACGATGAGAAAGGATCATTGATCGGCCGCCTCCTGCACGCCCCCTACTGGGATCATGTGCCCTTGCCCGGCATTCGAACCCAGGACCTTTTGGTCCAAAGGCCGATGCTCTATCCACTGAGCAAAACAGTCTAGGGCTCCAGGTTCTTGATAACTGTATCCAGCTTCTGGACTTTATTTTTATTTTTTATTTTTCCCCCCTGCTCAAACATTTGACATTTTCCATTGAAATCCATGGCTTCCAATACCATGGCTTTTGTATATATATATATATATATATATATATATATATATATATATATACACACTCATACACTGAGCGGCCAGAGTATTATGCATTCAGAGAAAATAATAATCTGGCCGCTCAGTGCCGTAGGGGCGTCAGGGGATTAGGGCTCCAAAGGAGAGAGACCGCTTCAGGTGATGAGAGACAGACAGACTCCGGGAGGCACCTGAGGAGCTGATGGTGGGGACGAGGGTGGGGAGGTCCCCCAGCACCCAGAGCCCCTCTCCAACCGTCTCCCTCCTATGCAGCCTCTCTGAGCATCTCGGGACCTCTGCTCCCCCACGTCGGGGCCACGCCGCCCCCTAAGCAGCCTCAGGTGCAGCACATTCCCCCCCCCCCCCCCCCGGGAGGCTTTGCTTTCAGCCTAACACGTGGGCATTTCCCCTTCTTTTAAAAAATATATATTTTATTGATTTTTTTTTACAGAGAGGAAGAGGGATAGAGAGTTAGAAACATCAATGAGAGAGAGAGACATCGACCAGCTGCCTCTTGCACACCTCCCACTGGGGATGTGCCCTCAACCAAGGTACATGCCCCTGACCGGAATTGAACCTGGGACCTTTCAGTCCACAGGCCGATGCTCTATCCACTGAGCCAAACCGGTTTCGGCCATTTCCGCTTCTAAGGCACTGTCCCGGCACATACCCAGCCCACGCCTCTCCTCTTGGCGCCCTGGCCAGCCTGCAAGCCGGTCAGGGGACCGAACATCTACCACGATGCTTGCCTCCGCAGTTAAGGCCCCCAGGCCCCTCTCGGAGCACAGGATTCAAAGGGCTCGCTGGCTCCCAGCCAGGCCGGCAGCTCCTGCCCGGCCCTCCGGCTCCCCGGCTCTCGGGCAGGCCCCGGCTCCAGGCAGCTACCGGGACTCGGGCTTTCCTTTTGCCTGACCAAGCGGATTTCTCCCCCTCTGATTCTCTCAAGGCTTTGTTCCTGGCGCGGTTGCTGGAGACGCGCTGGCTCTGCGGAGAGCTGAAATGCATTCAGTGCAGGGGGAGGAACCCAGCGGAGGGGAGACTGCAGCTTTCTGGCGGCCGGCGGCGGGTTTCAGTCGTCAGCAAAAAGCTGCGGGGAGGAGCAGAGCAGAAACTTTTACCTCCGTGGTAACCCGCTTCCCACTGGCCTCTAGGAGCCGGGGACAGAGGCTAAGGGGGCCAGGGCTGAGAGGCAGCCCGGAGACGGGTCTCCAAACAGTAGCTCATTCATTCATTCATTCATTCACTCACTCACTCATTCACTCACTCATTCATTCACTCACTCATTCATTCACTCATTCACTTTTTATTTATGCATCACCTTTTATGTTGCAGGCACTGTGCTAGCTCGGTGTTTGCCAAACAAGCCGGATGGACGGACGGCTCTTCCAGCTGTGGGATGGAAACACTGTGGCAGCCCAGGGAGTGGGGGAAAACATTTGCCAGCTGTATAGCCCAGTGGTCGGCAAACTGCGGCTCGCAAGCCACATGTGGTTCCTCAGCCCCTGGAGTGTGGCTCTCCCACAAACTGCCACGGCCTGGGCGAGTCTATGTTGAAGACGTGGCGTTAGAAGAAGGTTAAGTTTAAAACATTGTGGCTCTCCAAAGAAATTTCCATCTTGTGCTGTTGATGTTTGGCTCTGGGGACTAAGGAGTTTGCCGACCACTGGTATAACCCATGAGGGGCCCGCATCCAGAATACACAAACAGCTTCCACAACACAACAGCAACGAAGCAAACCTGATTGAAAAGGAGGCGAAGGACTTGACTCTTTCTTGTGACGTGTCTCACGCCACACGTTTAAAAAGTTACCCAGCCAAAACCTGTTTGGCTCAGTGGTAGAGCGTTGGTCTGTGGACTGAAAGGTCTCAGGTTCGACTCTGGTCAAGGGCATGCACCTTGGTTGCGGGCACGTCCCCAGTAGGGGGTGTGCAAGAGGCAGCTGGTCGATGTTTCTCTCTCATCGACATTTCTAGCTCTCTATCTCTCTCCCTTCCACTCTGTAAAATATCAACAAAATATATATATTTTTTAAAATAAAAAGTTACCCAGAGCCACGGTTTTACATTCGGACAGGCGCTGCGTGGGAAAAGCGGCGGGAGCTGGGACGGTCCAACGGAGGTCTGGGATCCTGGGGAGGAGTGGTCTGGGAAGGCTCCCCCGAGGAGGTGGCCTCTCAGCTGAGGCTCGAAGGAGGAGGAGAAGGAGGAGGAGGAGGAGGAGGGGGAGGAGGAGCAGCCAGAAGAGGAGGAGGAGGCAGGGCCTGGGGCAGAGGGAACAGCTTGGGAGAGACCCCCGCGGGAGGCGGGCAGGAGGCCCGTGGGCTTTGCAGACCAGAGGAAGGCGGGCTCGAGCCGCAGGAGGGGAGGGGAGGCGGGGGAGGAGGCGGAGCAGCCCCGAGCACTTATCTGTATTCAAAGTCCAGTGGGAAATTATTGGAAGGCTATAAACCAGATCCATCGTGACTAGATTCTTATTTTAAAGAGCTGACTCCAACTTCATTAGCGGATAACTCCCCTGCGGAGTGGACCGCGGGGAGAGGGGCCGGGCTGGGAGGCCAATTAGGAAGTTATTACTGCGGCGCAGGCGGGGGAGGGGCCGGGAGGGGTGCCGGGACCGAGGTGCAGGTGAAGGGAAGGGGGTGGTTTTGGTTTTTTTTTTAAATCCTCACCTGAGGACATCTCCCCATTGATTTTTAGAGCGAGTGGAAGGGAGAGGGAGAGACTGAGACAAACATTGACGTGAGAGAGACACTCTGATTGGTTGCCTCCTGCGGGCACCTGGCCAGGGTCGGGGAACCTGCACCCCAGGGACCTGCCCTTGATGGGAAACGAACCCGGGACCCTTCAGTCTGCAGGCCGACACTCTAGACATGGAGCCAAGCCCGCTGGGGCAAGGGGGCAGCTTTGAGAGATCCGAGTGAGGGCCAGGAGTCAAGTGCTGGTGATGGGCGGCTCCCGGGCGTGCAGGAACCAGCCAGGATGCCATGGGGCCTCTGTGCCGGGCTGGGGGCCGAGGCGGGTCAGACTGTCAACTGGGAGCAAGCCAGGAGGCCGGAATAGGAAGCAAGGACGCGCATAGGGGCTGGGGCCGGGGTGCAAGCATGAAGACCTGTATAGCCGTCTGGGCTGGTGTCCGCCAGCATGGACATCAGGCGCCCAGGCGGGCCTGACACCCAGGAGGGCCAGGCACCTCGGCGCGCCCAGGCCACTGCAACAGCCGCTTGTGCAGGATGCAGGGACCCGCCAGCGGGAGGCTCTTGGGGGGGTGGGGAACTCCCGAAGCCTGGCTCTGTTGAGGTGGGCGCCCTAAGTCTCGCAATGCCGCGCTCGGGAGAGCCAACCCCCGGCCCAGCATCCGTGCTGCCATGGTAACCCTCCTAGGGGATGGACTCGGGACCCCAGAGCTCGAGGCCGATGAAACTGGCAGGGTATCTGCCAGGAAGACGGAGCGCACCACCCAAGGGGAGACAGCTCTGTCTGGGTTTATTAAAAGCCGGCGCGGCTGTTGTGGGACGCGCGTGTTTTACTTGTGCGAAAACATCAAATAGAGGGAAAAGCAGCCCGTCCGACTCCTCCGTTGCCCGAGGCCACGTGTATCGACAGGAAGCGGGGCGGGCGGGCGGGCCGGAGTCTCTGGCTGCAGAAACTGTGCTTCGGAGATTCTTTCTTCATGGAAATAACCCGAAAGGGGAGGTGAAAGCTTTAGAGTCAGCAGCCACAGTGAAAACAACGGAAGACGGCCCGACTGTCCGAACACAGCGAGGGCCCAGCCATTCTGCATCTGTCCACGCCGCGGAGTATCGCACAGCCACTGAAAACGATGCATGCTTGGCGATCTGTGCTTGTTACACAATGGAGTGTGTGTGTGTGTGTGTGTGTGTGTGTGTGTGTGATTGGTCTCAACTGCAGAAAGACAAACCCCACAACAGCAAAAAGGACAGTATGGGAAGGACTCTCACTCTAACTGGTGTGGCTCAGTGGATAGAGCATCGGCCTACGGACTGAAGGGTCCCAGGTTCGATCCCAGTCAAGGGCATGTACCTTGGTTGCGGGCACATCCCCAAGAGGGGGTGTGCAGGAGGCAGTTGATCGATGTTTCTATCTCTCTCCTTCCTCTCTGTAAAAAAATCAATTATATATATATATATATATATATATATATATATATATATATATATTTTAAAGACATGAGAGGAAACCAGTTTGGCTCAGTGGATAGAACGTCGGCCTGCGGACTGAAGGGTCCTAGGTTTGATTCTGGTCAAGGGCATCTACCTTGGTTGCGGGCACATCCTCTGTAGGGGGTGTGCAAGAGGCAGCTGATTGATGATTCTCTCTCATCCATGTTTCTGACTCTCTATCCCTCTTCCTCTCTGTAAAAAAATCAATAAAAACATATATATATATATATATATATATATATATATATATATATATATAATTTTTTAAAAGAACATGACTCTAGTTTGGGAAGTGGACATGATTACTAATGCCTCCATTCCTGCTTTAACGTATGCAGCAATATTTCTGCCGTGTGTGCGCCGTGGATGACGGAGAGTCATTGGGAAGGAGTGAAGCCTTTTCCAGGTGGCTGACTTCTGGAGAAATGGGCTGAGCCCTTCTGGCACCAGGTCTTCAGGCATTGAGGCAGGTTTGGGGAGGAGGGCGAGCGCCGGGCGGGCAGGCGTGCTTTCTGATCGCCATGATCAACGACATGCCGGTGTGCGGGCTGCCCTCCGTAAACGTGAGGTGCCATTAGCATTATTTTTGCCAGGGGGACTGACTGGCTTCGAGAGAAATCTGTGCATTTGTAGGAGAGCGAGCTGGTGAACTTGGTCTCGGGGTCTGCTTTCCCGAGAACCCGGCCTCCATCTTCCGTCCCAGCACAGCTGGAGGGCAGAGTAGCCACTTCCCAAACACTGCCTGAGGGAAGACATGGGTGAGTGAACGCCCCTGCGAATGCTGGCAGCTCTGTCCCCTCTCTACCCCCCCACCCCCCACCAAGCCTAGAGGTCCCCTCGGAGGCAACCGTAATCGCCTCTCATCTCCGTTACCTTAGCCGCTGGCATCAGGCTGGGCAGGCAGTAGGTGCTCCTCCACACGTGTAGGAGGGACGATGACGCCTGAGCCCCAGAAGACAGGTTTGGGCAAGAGACTACGGAGAGGGGCGTAGACCCGTCTCCCCTCTGAGTCAGACCTTAAACCCCAACTTCTCTCGGCAGCTGCCTGGCCGGCCGTGGGGCCAGGAGCACCGTGGCCGGGGCGGTCGATGGAATGGGGTTTCCTCTTCGCTTCCTTCTCAGAGGCGCTTTCCATGCTGCCTGTGGGAGCGGCAGACGCCGGCGTGGAGCACAGCCGTTCACCGGGGACCACGAAGGCCTCTTTGGAAAGGACTCCCATCACCTGTGGTCAGTCTGAGGCCCGCAGGCCAGAGAAGCAGATCTCGGCCGGCTCGGAGTCATACAGCGATGAGCGCACGTTGATTCTGGCAATGAACGTGGCCGTTCTCCAAAGCCCAGGCCAGTAACCATCTCCCACCTCCCCTCCCTCCCCGCAGACCCAGATGGGCTGTTCCAGAGGCAACCAGGGTAAGAGAGAGAGAGAGAGAGAGAGAGAGAGAGAGAGAGAGAGAACCTGGGCTTCCGTCCAGCTGGGTGATCTTGGGCACGTGACCTCACCCCTCAGTGCCTCAGTCACCTTCCCTGTAAAATGGAACCGCTCCAGGCCTGTGGTCGGCAAACTGCCGCTCACGCAGGGGGACAGAGCCCCTTGAGTGTGGCTCTTCCGCAAACCACCACGGCCTGGGCGAGTCTATGTTGAAGACGTGGCGTTTGAAGAAGTTTACGTTTAAAACACTTGGCTCTCCAAAGAAATGTCGATCGTTGTCCTGTTGATATCTGGCTCTGGGGACGAATGGGTTTGCCGACCACTGCCCTAGAAAAATAGTATCCATCACGAGCCAAATTTTGAAGCAAGCAGATGGGGGGTCTGAATTCCAACCTTGCCCTCCCCCTGCTGTGTGACCTTGAACAAGACACTCACCCTCTCTGAGCCTCCGCCGTGTCGGCTGTACAACGGGGCCAACAACACCTTTTCAATAGAGGCCTTTGGGCGGATTAAGGTTCTGCACGCGGCACATTCAGGGCACTGGCTGGCTCGCGGCACGGGTTTAATATGAGTTTGCTACTGTAATACTTCAGGCTCGGGATACAGTTCTGTTGCCAAAGCAATTATTTCGGAGCCTCGGCGGAGTCCACAGAGCGGCTGACAGAGCCGGCACCACGTCCCCGTCACCGGCTGGCCCAGTTTTTTTCCCTACCAAGCTGCATAATTTAATTTCTTTTTTTATGTGACGCTTCAATATTTTTCTGATTACATAAGTAACACATGTTCATCGTGGTATATTTAGAACCCACAGAAAAAGCGCAGAGGAGCAAATAAATTGCACCCAGGGATAAACACGGCTGACACGTGGGTTTCTCTTCTCTTCTGGCCGTCTGCGCTGGACGTGGCGTTCACACAGGCGTCTGTACGGAAACATCGTGCGTGCCTCCTTCAGGGTCACGGTGGGACCACACGGTGAAAACCCGATGGTAGCCTGCCTTTTCCACTCAGCACGTGTTGGACGTTTCCCTGTGCAATGAAATGTGCTCCAGAAACATGACTTTGAGTCATTGCACAGCATTCTGCTCTATGGGTGAGTCTCATTTATGTAACCATTTTCCCTAATGGTTTTCTCCCCCCCCCCCCCTCCGTTCACAGTTGTGAACAATGCAGCCATGAACGTCTCTGTGCCTACACCTTCGAAGGCCTTTCCGACCATTTCCTGAGGACGTCTTCCCCCCGGGGAGAATTCCTGAGAAGCTGCACGCCTGTTTAGGCAGATTCGTGCGTCCAGGGTTCATTGTGTCATATGATGTTTGCATGTTACATGTCAATATGATTCCTAACTATGCTGTTGCCAAAATGCCCCCACCCCCACCCCAAGAGGTTTACCAACTTACACTTCCTGTAGTTAGTGTATGAGTGTCTGTTTTCTCATGCCACGCCAACGTTGGCTACCAGTATTTTTATTTTATTTTTATTTTTTATAAAGTTTGGTCTCATCTGTAGTTTCAAAATCCCCCCAAAACAGCCCACAATGGATTCTCCCACAAGCTTGCTGCGTGGCCTTGGGCAAGTCGTGTCTCTCCTGATCTATCACACCAAGGGGTAAGCTTCCATAGGATTCTCTTGGTTACGAGCCAGAAGCCAAGCTCACCGGGCTTCAGGGAATAACAATAATTTGTGGTTCGTTTGCCTGTTAAGTAAGGGAGTAGGACGTCAGGCTCAGCTGCATCCAGCATTCAAATGATCTCACCCATCACTGGTCCTGTCTATTTTCCAGAGGTTGTGTTCTGGTTTGCCTCCCGGGCAGCCTCTCCCCAGGTCCTCCCCTCTGGTACTTCCAAGCCAATCTACCCCCAGCTTAGCCTTGCCTATAGTGCGATGAGTCCCAAGGCTTATTCTGATTGGGCCAGCTTGAATCACCTACCCATTATAAACCAATCAGTGTGGGGGGAAGGGACTGGGCTATGCTAATTGGCCAGACCTCGATCTTGGACGCCCCCTGCAGGTGGGAAGCGATAGCTTCGCAGGAACAATAGGTGGAGTGACCAGAGCGGGTGGAATCCGTGCTGGGCAGGTGGATCCGCCCAGACACCCTCTGAAGACCTTCGAACCCCGACCCTGCAGGAAGCCGGGAAACTCTGGTTTCCCCAGCGCCTTCTCTGTAGAGGTTTTGTATCGTTGGTCTCTCCACAGCCCATATCTCCTGCCCGTTATATTCATGGGCGCCTCGTTCCAATGATACCTGCCTTTAGGGGGGCTGGGACGGCGGGCAGAATAGTTACCGGAGAGATTTATGGACCTCTGCTCACCAGACAGGGCGCTGGCCCTGCAAAGGCGCGACGCCAGCCTCGTAAATATTAGTCAGAAGGAGACGGCGATCAACTCAAGTGGGAGAGGAAACGGCAAATTGCATTTTTCCTCTCTGGGACACACGCGCACATTCATGTTACATGACTAGAGGCTGCCTCTCTCTCCCCCAGCGTTCAATAATAATAGTAGTAATAATAACAACAGCTACTATGTGTGAGGTATCCAACCTGTGTCCCTGAAAATAAGACATCCTCCGAAAATAAGACCTACTTCACGGAAACATAACACACCCCCTGAAAATAAGACCTAGCGCATCTTTGGGAGCAAAAATTAATATAAGACACTGTCTTATTTTCGGGGAAACAGGGTATTAATTTTTGCCCCCAAAGATGTGCTAGGTCTTTGGGACCTTTCAGTCGGCAGGTTGCCTCTTTATCCACTGAGCCAAACCGGTCTCGGCTCTCTGGGTCTTTCTACAAAACATGAGAACGGGTGCTCGGCACCCAGCGGGGAGCACAAGCCCCTGTGGATTCGTCCAGGTTGTTGCGGCATCAGCAGCTCATCCCTTTTCCAGGCCGAGTACTATTCCATGCTTGGATGTACCAGTTTGTTAACCATCCACCCCGAGGGACACCTGCACTGCTTCCAGCTGGGGGCTGTTCTGTCTAAGATCGCTGCCGACATCCAGGTACAGATTTTGGTGTGGACATACGTTTTCGCTTCTCGGGGACAAATCCCCAGAATGCAACTGCTGTCCCATCGTCTAATCTCCCTCCGCCCTCGGCGATGTCTGAGTGATCCGATTTCTCCGCATCTCCGCCAGCGTTGGGTGTTATCTTTTACTTCGGCCACTCTGCCGGGTGCATCCTGGAACCTCCTTGTTGCTTTAATTTGCATCCCCCGGAGGGCTGGTGATGGAGAGCATCCTTTCATGTGCTTAGATGCCCCCATCGGTCCAGTGCTCTTCTGCAGCGTCTCGCTCTGCTCTGCCTGTACAGACAAGCCTGCCCCCCAGTCAGACTTGAGGGCAAGATCTGACCCAAAGCTAACGCTCAGTGAAAGCTCCTCGGTGAACGCACCGAGCATCAGAGCAATGCTCGAGCCTGGCCGTGGCTTGCCCTGGGCCCGTCTCTGTGCAGCCAGGCCTGCCGCTAACAGCCCTCTCACCTCCCTCCCCCCTTCACGGGTAGGCATTGGATGGCATCCGTAAATTCCATCCAGGGAGGTGCAGGTGCCAGAGACCTGCGTTCGCTGTATAATTAGGTCTGGCAACGCGTACGGCTGCAGCCCCTGGTCAGAATCCCTTTTTAATTGTATTTACCTGTGTCTGCAGAGAGGCGAGAGGTATTGGCTCTGGGAGGTAGCAACCCAAATCTTCATCCCGAGAAGCGGGAGCACGTGCAGAACCAAAGAGCCCAGTGCAGATCCCAGACCAGGGGGCTGGGGCTCCGTTCTGGAGCACCGGCTCGGAGCTGGTGCTTTCCGAATGTATCTCATTGGATCCGGGAGGTGCATGCTGCTGGCACCATTCCCATTTTACAGGGAAAGCGGAGGAACAGAGAGGGCGGGTGGCTCACCCAGGGCCGTACAGCCAGGAAGAGGCAGGAGAGAACTCTTGCAGGGAGCCCCATGCCGTGGGCGACCATGACGCTGCTTTCCTACAGCCGAGGCCTGTGTGTGTCCCCACCGGCCCAGGAAGGAGCCCTGGGCCCGGCCTCTCGGCTTCGGCTCCCTTTGTTTTAATGACGAAACACGCCATTCCTATACACTGACTCTGAACAAGGGTTCGAACTGCATGGGTCCCTTAAAAGTGTTTTGTTTTATTTTTCAGTAAACACATACAGTACTGTAAATGGAGTTTCTCTTCCTTGTGATTTTATTAATAGCATTTTTTTTTCCCTCTAGCTTACTTTATTGTAAGAACACAGTACATAATACCTATAACACACAGGGTATGTGTTAGTCGACTATTTATGTTAAGGCTTCTGGGCATCAGTGGTTAAGGTTTTGTTTTGTTTTTAAATATGTTTTATTGATTTTTTTCACAGAGAGGAAGGGAGAAACATCAACGAGAGAGAAACATTGATCAGCCGCCTCCTGCACTCCCCCCCACTGGGGATGTGCCCGCAACCAAGATACATGCCCTTGACCGGAATCGAACCCGGGACCCTTCAGTCCCAAGGCTGACGCTCTATCCATTGAGCCAAACCGGCTTTGGCAGTGGTTAAGTTTTTGGGGGAGTTCAAAGTTACCGGAGGATTTTCAACCTTGAGGGGGCCCGAATCCCCTCTTTGTTCAAGGGTCGACAGCGCGCCCTGGGGGAGAGGCGGCGAGGGGGACCTGGGCGATCCTTCCTTGTGAGGTCTGGGCTGACAAGGCCTGACCCCTCCGGTGCACGCCCTGCGGGGACTGTCACCCCCGTGAACGCCCACGGCGGTGACGAGACTGGCCCCCGTGCCCTGGGCGTGCACCCGTCTGCAGCTGACAGGCGGGCTGGGGTGTCAGAGCCGTCAACCCAGCCTCTTCCCGGCCAACGGGGCGTGTGTATATAATTATCAGAGGCGTGGGTCCCGACGATCAAACAAACTGTCAAAGCCCGTCATCTCCGAGGAGGAGGATGGCAGCTCAGGAGGGAGCGGGGGTGGGGGCGGGGGGATGGAAGTGTCAGCTGTAATCAGGGAAGGCGTACAACACGGCGTGCGGCAGGGAACTGGAGGAGGCATCTAATAACGCAGATTATGAGTGTGAGAGCTGAGCAGACGAAGTGCAGGGCCCGGGGGGGGGGGGTGGGGGGGGTGCTGGAGAAGCCTCCCCTGCGTCCCAGGCTGCTGCTGAGTCACCACTGAGTCACCCCAGGGTGGGGGCTGGGCTTGGGGAACCGGGAGCTTCTCAGGCGGCATAACTGGGCCTACAAGCCGAGTCTCCTTCCCAGGAATCCTCACCCGCCGCCCCCATGGGGCATTCAGGCCATGATGGCTCATGGTCAAGATCACAGAGGAGGGAGGCGACCTCACTGTCCTTAGAGCCTGGCTCCACTCTTCACTGCTGAGCCGTCCTGGATGAGATGAGTGTGAGGGGCTGAACTGTGTCCCCCCAGGTCCATACATTGAAGTCCTCATCCTCATGGCGACCGAAGGGGACCTGGTTTGGAGACAGAGCCACTGCGGGTGTAACTAGTTAAGACGAGGCCCAGCTGGAGTCTAGAGTGGCTCCTAATCCCATGTGACTGGTGTTTTCTGTTGTTTGTTTTGAATATATTTTTATTGATTTCAGAGAGGAAAAGGAGAGGGAGAGAAAGAGAGAAACATCAAGCATGAGAGAGAATCATTGTCCAGCTGCCTCCTGCACGCCTACTGGGGGCATCGAGCCTGCAACCTGGGCACGTGCCCTGGACCTGGACCCTTCAGTCTGCAAGCCAATGCTCTATCCACCGAGCCAAACCAGCCAGGGCACGACTGGTGTTTTTATCAACACGGTAGGTCACCAGCAACCCTACCGGAAGCGGAGGGAGAGGCACAGTGACCCTCCCTCCCATGCTCAGAAGCAATCAGTCCTCCCGACACCTGCCCCTCGGACCTCGGACCTGCGTCCTCCAGAAACGAGAGGCAACGTCACTGCCGCTCTAACCCCCACGCGTGCTCCCCGGTTACGGCAGCCCCGGGCATCGGCGCCACGCCTCCCCTTCCCTGTCCGCTTTCCCATCTGGGAAGATGATGGTGGTGTATCTGTTCCTGTTGCCTGTGCCCTGAGGATGAAACGAGATTTACGTGAAGCCCTTTCAGCCAGGCCAACCGTAGAACTAGCTCTTAACATCACTGAATCCCTTTCAGAAGGGGGGCGCTTCGAATGACCATCGGAGAGGAAACCCGACTCGGAGCGGGCGGGCGCCTAATGCTGAGTGACAGCCGTGCCGGGCCCCTTACGTACCTCGTTCCACTCAGGACCTACATCACGAAGGCGTTTGAATCCCATTTTGCTGGTGAGAACGCCGAGGCTCAAAGAGGGGAGGTGATATATTTGCTACGGCCTCCCCGGTGGTAAGCAGCAGGTGGGAGTTGAACCACAGGCTTCTGACTGGGAAGGCCCTAGCTGCCCACTCCGAGGGGTTACTGACACCCCCCCCCCCCCCCGTGCTCTCAGGAAGAGACAATAGGGGGCTGGGGCAGATTGGTTCTGGATTCAGGGCCATGGCCTCCTGTTCCTGGCCACGCCACTTCCCTCTCCCTGGCGCCTTGATCTTACCATCTGTGAAATGGAGACACTGCTGGCGACCCTGAGGGGGTAAGGCGGGGCCTGAGTTTAGCAGAGGAAGCCCCTGATGGCTACTGCAGGACTGACCAGACGTCCCCCTTTTTAACAATTTGTCCCGAGTCCCGCGGCGTTTTAAAAAAGCCCCGATTTTTGGAAAGAATGCACGACAAGCTAGGGAACGGCGGGAGAACGGGAAGGGAATATACGGTTTTCGGCGGTCATGTGGCTATTTAGCCAGGATATGAGTTTTACGTCATTTTTGTTAATTTTATGTTAAAATTTAATAATAACAAATAATTGTTGAGAACTGCTTATCAAAGTTCGCATTGTTGATCAGTTGTTAGAATTCGACCGCCATGGTTTGGACTTAATGAACAATGGCATTTTTTTGGGATTGGCAACGACGAAAAGATCTTATAACTGTCTCTCAGACCATACACAGCGTACTGCATGCTAGTAAGCTAGTTAAACATGTGTAACGTGACTGGATATTTGGCTCTGTTGGCTTATGACTTTGCCGACCCGTGGTACACACTGGCTGTTTGCTGTGAGAGATGAGTTTGCTGGCCCAGCCACACGGGCATGAACTGCAGCTCGGAAAACATGGAAGCCCGTCAGTCCCGGACTGGCCCTGGGCTCCCCATCCCACCGCCAGGACCAACCCCAATCCCTCCTCCCCCCCTTTTCTGGCTCCCCATCCCACCGCCATGACCAGCACCAACCCCTGTCTCCCCGGACCGGGAGCCACAGGGGAAGACCAACCCCAACCCCCATCTCCCCGGACCCAGAGCCACAGGGGGAAGGGACTCTGGTCGCATCGCCCAGGCCCTGCCACACGCACCACTTGGCCCCCAGCAGCTGAGCCTCCGTCTGTTTAAGTAACGGCCTCAGGTGAGGCTTTTGCTTGCGGAAAGTGCTCCGTGTGAAAACCCACCGACACCCGCTCAGGCTCAGCCTCAGGCCCCTGCGAGCCCGCACGTCCGGTTTCCTGATGGAGGCTTCTCCCTCACACACCAGCTCCCCAGGAAGCGGGTGCAGGGGAGCCCCAGGTGACTCAGGAAGGCCCCAGGGGAGCCAAAGCCCCGCTGGGATGGGAGGATGAGGACGGGCATCCCGGGAGGAGGAGCTGCAGGTGCGAAGGCCGGGAGGCGGGAAAAGCCCCGGACTGGGCACTGGGGGAGGCGCTGGAGCCCGGGCCCGGGGAACCTGCCGGGTGAGGCGGGGCCCCAGAACCCGCTGCCTGGCCCTCTGCCTCCCTCCTGCGCTCTCCCCAAGGGTCTGAGGAGGGTCTCACCTGCCTTTCCAGCTTCTGGGGGCGCCTGGCCGCCTCATTTCAATCTTTACACGGCCCCTCCTCCGTCCTCACGTGCCCACTTTCGCGTGATCATGTGACCCCACCCCTTTTAGTACCCACTTCCGTTTGTTCACGTGCCCCGCCCCCTTGATCACATGCTCATTTAGGCTGTTCACTCACGTGCTCACTTACGGATGTTCATGTGACCCCGCCCCCTTGATCACGTGCTCGCTTACGGCTGTTCACGTGGCCCCGCCCCCTTGAGGCCCCGGATGGGCTGTTTCCGGTGCCCGCTTGGGTCTGCCCGCTCGAACACCTGTCGGCAGGCCTGTGCCCACGTCCTCCCGGGAAACCGTGTGCGGGCGCAGCTCCCTGCTGGGCGGTGACGACCGGGCTGAGGGGGAGATGGGGGCGCAGTGGCCCCAAAGAGTAAGGTGACCAGACGTCCCGCTTTTGGCGGGACAGTCCCGATTTTTAACAATGTGTCCCGCGTCCCGCATTCTTTCCCAAAATCGGGACTGTTTTAAAACGCTGCGGGACGCGGGGGACAAATTGTTGGAAAACGGGACAGTCCCACCAAAAGCGGGACGTCTGGTCACCTTATTCCTCCATCGCAGCTGCGAGGAAGATGCCGGAAGCACTAGCTGGGCCCAGGCCGGAGGAGGGGCAAGCGCCGTGCGTGGTGTGAGGGGTGGTGGGAGGCTGCGGGCTCGAGCACGTGTGTGTGTGTGTGCGGGCGTGCGAGCACAGCAGGCAGGTGTTCACGAGATGAGATTCGGGTGCCTGTGTGCACGCGTGCAGGACACACACACACACACACACACACACACACACAT